>CM031238.1:593291739-593849992 GCA_018340775.1 Taxus wallichiana var. yunnanensis | reverse complement strand
TTTATTCTTCTTCTTTCTGGAGTTCTTTTGAAAAAAGGGGTTTAGGTTTTAGGGTTTATCTCTTCTAAATTACCATTTGGTGCTATTTCCTCAAAATTTTATTATGTGCCTGGTACATGAATGGTTAAAAGGAGATTGCATGTTTGAAATTCAACGAAAAACCCCGTTTTCTCTTCTCGGGTTTTGAAGGTCATATGCAAAGTGTCGAAGACTGAAGTATATTGAAGGCTTGGCGTGTCGACTTTCCAGAGTTCCCGCATCAACACAAGTGTCGGGCTTTCTTCCGTTTCCGACATCATCGGCAGTGTCGGGCTTTCCCAAAGTTCCGACATTATCAAACGTATCGGGTTTTTCCAAAGTTCCGACATTTTCAGCGCATCGGGTTTTTAGGATTTTCCTACATCATCTTCACCAAAGGTTGTCGACTCTTCCGTTCTTCCCAAGATATCCAGCAGTCGAATTCTCACAAAGTGAGCAAAGCATCTTTGCGCTTCGAAACTTTCTTCCTTCGACGCCCTTCATGTTCTGACCTGGTCCATCTCAGAAAAGACCGAGAAGTCGAAGTAATGAAATACAAGTTTAAAATCTGGAATCTCCATCGTATATTGATTGCAAACTACGACATCCGAGACACCGAACTCTAAATATAAACATAGAAGATATTTGGGTGGATCTGCGTAATGAGGTTGCTATTCAGTAGAAAGGATAATAGCAGATTGACTATTGCCGAGATTCAAACACCGGAGCTTGCTGATTTACCGTAAGGTACGGGTGACAATGAAAGTGTTTTGGATCTTTCCTATGATGGACTAAAGGAGGATCAATATGTTTTCCCACCTATCGATCATCGGTCACCAAAAAAAGCCTCATTATTACGTATAGGTCAGCTCTAATCCTTGCTCGCACCAAAGGATGGCTCTCCTCTTGGGGAATGAATTTTAAAGATGATAAGTTTTCAAAGTTGGTCGCCTTGTCAGAGCGGGGCCCTCCGAAAAGGAAAAGGACAGAAAATCTTCTAGGGAGCCTATAAAGGTCAAGATTGTCAAAAAGAGGAAAGAAAGAGAAATCTCTTCAATTGTTTCTCCAAGAGAAACGGTGAATGTGCCGTAATCACCAACACCACCGTAAATAGGAGAAATTAATTTGGAAGGAGGAAGCCACTTTTGTCTTCACCATTTGCTTTGATTGCTCAACCGAAGAGACCTTATCTCTTGATCCAAGGCTTTGGAGTCCGGATCTCAGGCCTCTTTCCACACAACCACTCCTACCTCCTTATTCTCCATCAACTTCTTCAAGAATGGCGATTTTCTCCGGACTTTCACCCTCTCTGTGGGTACCCAAGTGATCACCAACACGCCTCCCGTGCCTCTTTTATCGGATCTACTACCATGTTGGTAACTATTCCTCCTCCACTAGTAGAATCTTCTCCCCTTGAGGGTATGATACCAGCTTCTGCAACCATGGCAACTCCCTCTGATACGCCGCAATGGCTACTCGAGCAAACTCCAAGGAAGAGGAAGGTGATTGTGCCCTACCACCTTTTTGATTTCAGCTCACTCAAGGCTCCTACCAGAAATAAGCCAAGAAACCCAAAATAGTTTCAAGGGTTTTGGTGGATGCTTCAGGAGATAAGTTCGCAGAGATTACCACTCCCTCGGCTGACAAAACTAGAGAGGATATAACAGCCTCTGATTATCAGGTAACCAGGGTGGCTCTAGGGAAAGTGATAAGAAGGGGCGCAACAAGATGCACAGGATTCCATAAACGTGTTGTGCCAAAAGTTGAAAGAAACAAAGGACAAAAAGAGATGAGCTTAAGGAAAAAGTGGAGCAGTTGACAGAGGTTTTGATTAAACTCTCAAAACCCCTTGAATCCATACCACCTTCTTCTCGCTTCTTGCGGATTCGACTTCTCATCGCACTACGATTGAGAAGATTGCTAAAAAAGGAAGGGTGGTTGATGAATGGATCCAAAGGTTGCTCCAACAGGGGAAGGAAGTAATTCAAGACGTGGTGCAAGTTCATCAGTCCTTGGGAGACATTCAGAAGGATGGAGAGAAGATGGATGAAGAATTCTCTCAGGAAATTAGACATCTTGATTTGACTTTGAAGCTCTCCGTGTGTTAAAGCAAATACCAAGACATCTCTTGGTAGAAGAAGGTATTCTCCCACATACGTATAAGCATTTCCAAATGACCAAGGCTATCAGTTCGTAATAAAGATTCTCAATGAAGCCTGCAGTAAGTTGAGAGAATCAAGGGATAAATTGATTGATGGGAAAAGTGATCTGGAAGAAGAATTGCTGAAGATTTGTCCAAAGGTGTCAGTTGGGAACTCAGGTATCCTATCAGCAGATGATCTCTTCAAGCAAATCCAAGAGTCTGTTCAGCATGAACCAATAAGCGGATTTGACCTTGAGATCATGGATCGGTTGGTAAGGGTTGAACATTCTTTGGAGGCCTTAAGAAAGCTCAGCAAAGGATTGAAAAAGCTTCCCGGCACTGCCAGCGATGTTCATGAAACCTGCGAAATTTGGAATGATCATTCCACTGCGCCTGATGAAAACGAAATGCAAGGCATAATTCGGAAGTTCCAGGAATTTCAGAGCAAACAGTCTCAGCTGGAGGAAGAAAAAGAGGAAGGAGCAAAGGATGATGATTCAGATTGAGTCCCAACGTTTCATGTCATTTCAATCTTGAAATCGACATGTCTTTTTCATTTCTGTTTCGTCACATTTTTGAATCATATTTTGACTTGATCTCCTGCGTGAGAATCAAGCAAAACAGAACTCTTGTTAAAACGCTATTTTTTAGGATCTGCCCTATTTTATCTCTACTTCTTTTGTTATAAATAAGGAATGCTTATGCATTCCAAAGGGTCGAGATTTTTTGGAATATTTGGGGCTATTGGAAGAAGAAAAAACTTTGTGTTTTCATTCAATCATTTTGAAGAATAGGAGTTGATATCATTTCTGAGACTTTGTGTTGTGGAATATATCTTACTTAAGACAAAGTGTTCTTATGTTCATGATCTTAAGCTATTCTTTGCATAGCATCTTAGTGTTTCGATTATTTCGGACATTATATCGTGATCTAAAGCTCGTATGATTATTTCGTGCTCTGTGTTTACTCGAAAGAAAATACGTTTCTCTCATTTCCTTTCTATTGTGCTTCTTTCATTGTAACAATTTCTAACCCAGTTCATTTACGAAAGAAATATCCTTGAATCGTGTGAATGTGGATTTCGGGATTCCATCCCACCCCCAATGGTTAGATTAGTGTGAATACTGTATATATCGTTTTTACCGTGTTTTAGATTAGCAATAAGCAGGCAGCCTCACCTGTCTTTGAGGAGGGATTTAATCTCATATACTATGGTTGAACCTCATATTTTGGTTTGACAAAATATCCAACCAACAACTTTATCATCAACTCACTAATTAAACCTGTGGTGGTTGTGTGGACGTGTTTGGTTGGTACCCCTGTAGAGCGCATAATAATATGGGGCTGCAATAAATTTCAACTCTTCTTTTGAGGTGGATCATCGAAATGCTGCAACTTATGTCTTCTGATCAAACATCTATATTTAAGGAGAACAACCAGTCAAAAAGATTCATTTTATTGAAATAAATGTGTTTCCAAGCTCCATAAAACTTTTCCAACATTCTCCTAGCTCATGTTCAGTATGGAGCCTTGAGTAGGCCCTAGAAAATCATCAAAACTTAATGGGCAACATATTCTGTTGGAAAATTTCAAGTGATTGGGAATATTTGTATGTCGTAATGGAGGTCAGATCAACACTTGTGAACTATTTGACAAAATGCCCAAGCGAGATGTTGAACCGAATCCTGGGTTTGACCGACTTCGTCCCTCCAGGCATGGTTCATCTCTCCTCATCTCTCATAATTTATGTTCTTTAGTTTTTTTTTTGCAACGAAATGAAAATTTATAACCAAAGGATTTTTGTATATTATACTGTATAAAATAAACTTGTTTTAAAAATAGTAAAACCTTGTATCGTAACTTACAAGATCCAATATTGCTTGGTAGACAATAAACTTAACACTCACATCATGATGATCTAGTAAGCTTCACAACCAAACTAGATTTCTACATTACCCTTTTTAATTGACAGGCTGAAGTTGAGTTCCCTGTAAATGACTTGACCGCTCCCTTGTTTAATTAGATAAATTATAATTTCTGGGGACTCGCAAAGTAACCTTCGTAACTCCGGAAAAGGGAGGTTAAGATTCCTTTGCATACCTTGTTATGTGAGGTGTCACTTCAATCCTTGGATTGACCCCAAATGAAATTTTGTGATCTTTTGACGCCCTTATAGGAGCCCTGTTACACTGTTTTGCAGTGATAGGAAGTTGTTAAATCTAGAAAGTTGGCTTTCATTTTGAACTACCATTCAAAACCTAGATAGAGAAATTAATATCCATCTTTGCAAACCTCTAGTGTTTTTATTAGACAATTACACAGGACTTTCAGTTTAGGGAAAAACACTTTTCTGGATAGTTTGGCAATGGCATTTTGTAGGCCTCTTGTCGCAGTTTGACTAAGTCAAACTAGGCCAATTATGACCAGTGGCTCTAGAAAACATGTTGTCGTTTGATAACCATTTGCTAATTCTCAGTCCTGTCGACTCTGGTGAATTATCCATATAAAGAGGAACTTGTAGGATGTTTCTCATTTCACATTCATCCAGTGGACGTCAGTTTTGGACGTGGTTTTTGATCCCTTGAGCTAACTTTTATTCAATTACAACTAGGTCAATTACGACCGATGGCCCCGGAAAACTAGCCGCCAAACGCAAACCGTTCGCTAGTTCCAAATTTTGTCAATTGTTATGAACCCTTGGAATATAAGTGGATACGTAGAAATTTAACCATGGTGTGTTTGCTCATCGAAGACAACGTTTGAAAGTGGTTTCTTAGCCTCTAAGCCCGATTTGAATGCTTTTGTAGCTAGCAAGAAAATGTAAAAAAGAAAGTTGTGGGACCCTCGTCGGGTTGCCAAACCATCGTGGAAAATTTTGACACATGTAAATAACTATTTGAAAACTCTATAGTGTAACTTGTTGTGTGAAATAGAAATTTTGACAAAATGGTGTTTCTCTCTCTTCCTTTCTCTTTATCTCTCCTTGGTTACGAAAAGAAGTGAAATGAAATGAAATGAATACATGCCCCTAAACCTTTTATTTCGAATGAAAATTGTAATTATTATTATATGTAAATGGGAAACTGAACAATGTTAATTATGTTAGATTAGGGTGGATGCCATGCCAATGATTTATCGTTGATTTCATCCTCACATGGTTTTGCAGGATGCAAGAATGATGGCGAAAAGGTGATGTGTAATTTATTATTTATCATTGTAATTTATATAGTTCATTGTAAAATGAATACATGTACAATGTAGTCTCATGTTATAGAAAAGTTATATTTAAAATTTGCTAAAATGTATGAGATGCTAGTTTTAGGGACATTTAGGAAATGTGTATTTAATCATAGTTTCAATTTGATTCATAGGACGTATGGTAAAAGGTTGATATATATATATATATATATATATATATATATATATGGTAAATTAATTTGAAGTTAATATATTGTAGTGTTTTTTAGCGTTCAATAAACAATTAATTAATTACGGTATATTATTCTTACCTTGTAAATGTAATAAAGAGATTTAATCGAAACACTCAACCCTAGTTTAAGATCTGTGCATAACATGTCTTCTTGTGTGATCATTTTTACCATAGAAGACATTGAAACCGTAGAATGAACTTAAACTCTACACTCGATGGAACCTCCTAGTTTAGGTAAATAAGAGCCCAACAGATAGGGAATGTTTATCGTCTTAGGCGGTATGTTTAGTGACATCATCATAAACCTGACAGATAGGAGTGACACAATCAAACTTTATCGGGAGTAAGTAGAGCTAACTCTTCCTTCATATCCTAGTGGACTACCTTGTCTACCGAAGATAGATTTAGAATTAAACTTCTACATCGAATGAAGTGCTTGTGGGATCCAGATGACATCATGGAGCTAGTGGAATAGTTGTACTATCACTTAAAATCTTGTTATTAACCTCTTTTGATCCTCTTAGCTAAATGTCTTATCTTTGGCTAGTGACAATATAGTGCCTGGATCTTTTACGGAGAGTGTATAGGATAAATATGTTTTGAACCTTAATCTAATCTATAATTGGGCGTAAAGTCTGAGTGAAAATTGGAATTAAACTAAACCATAGTTGATCAGGAGGTTAACTTGTGGGTAGAAAATTATAAGTAACTCCTTGCAAATGAAATTGATTTGAAATATGTTGACTTAAGAGAAACCAGAAACTAAAAACTTGGTTCCATAATCCCTTGTTATGCCTTTTATGACATTAGGAATAAAATAAATTTCTCTTGCAGAATCGTGAAATGTGAAAACATGGGATCTTACTTTGAAAACAAATCTTGTGGTTCGTGTGTAGTTCTAAAGCTTCCAATCATGTACTTCTTCTAGATGTTAGACAATACTTCTGTAACTCCTTTTGTTATAAAACAATACTAATAATGAGACCATAATGTGATGTAATAGTAAAGCATATAAGAATAAACATGAGATTTGAGGTCAGGAATAATGCCACTCTTGGAGCCCTTTTAATCCAATTAAACATTTTCATGTGTTACAAAGAATATGAGTCTCCCCTTGGTGAGATCAAACTTCGAGTAGAACAAAAGATATATACTTATAATCTAAATACAATTTCTTGTTTTGGGAATGTCGAATCGGGAAATAAAGATACCGTGATTGAATAATGTTTATAGGGAAAAGGTATCTTGAATCTAAACCACCCTCCCTTAAATCCTAATATTGCTTTCTGGACATCAAGTCATATTCACTTGAGTTGCAAGGGTAAAATGTAGACATTGAATAAATGTTTGAGAAACATAAGTTTAACCTATGAATGAGTGAATTAAGAACTTTGTATGCATTTTGAAATATGCCAAATAATTATGTAAGTTATGGAGATTGTCATAAGAGATAAAGAGCCAACTTAAAAGGTTGAACTGTAAGTTGAATGTGAAATGAATTAAAGAATCTGTGGGTGGAAAAAGGATAAAAATATCCTTGCACAATAATGTTCTTGGAATGTTAATTGTAACTAAGATGTAATCATGGTAATGATGTGTCGTGGGTTTTCCAACCCTTGAGTCTTTTTTTGTGGTTGGGTCATTGCTAGCATTCATTCATTAGGGAAAATGTGGTATCGACATGTATATGGTGTTGTTGTGTGTCTATGTGAGTCTATGAATTATGTAAGTGTCTTGTGCGTTGTTGAGTTTCACTTCTTGGAGCCTTGTGGTGTTTTGTAGTGAACAATGTAAGTCAAAAAAATTATCCTAGTATCTTTACTATGTATTTGTGTGTGTAAATTTTGGGCGTTACAGTCCCAGAGGAAAAAATTGGACATGGGCACCCATAAAGGGGAAGGGGCACCCGTAGGTGCCGAGACCAAAAATAGGTGTCTCGTGACTATCGAAAAGCTCGAAAAATTATCTTTGACTAGTCACAATGTGTTCATTTTCCTTCTCCTTTAGTCATTATGAGGTATCACAATGTTCGTTGAGGTCGCTAGAAATCTGCAATGAATTAATGACCTCGCAAAACCCTCAAAGAGACCCTAAAAATAAAGATTGAAAATGAGGGGTCATATTGGCCTCAATTATCACAATGGTGATCTTACGACTGAGAACTGCACTACATCTTAGACCCAATGTATTTCTATGTGTGTGTGTGTGCGGAATCATTCC
Organism: Taxus wallichiana var. yunnanensis; assembly: GCA_018340775.1. NCBI lineage: Eukaryota > Viridiplantae > Streptophyta > Pinopsida > Cupressales > Taxaceae > Taxus > Taxus wallichiana. The sequence goes on along the minus strand of CM031238.1, from coordinate 593,842,181 downwards.
TAGGTGGCCCTCTTGTATGTCACACTTGATAGCGAGAAAAGTAGCTAGATGTACGAAATGTAATAGACATGTGCATGAAATATAATAGACTCCCCTCCTATGAATTGTATGCATAATAATGCATTCCCTTTCCCTTGAATGGATGCTAGAATGGATGCTTTGATTCTCTTAAATAGCCTTTGGATGCAACCTTAGGTGGAGATAGCTAATGCTTAGTGTTTGGTCCCTTATTATGATCACATAACTTTATATTTATATGATTCCTTTGTTTGAATTTCGTAATTGACCCCGAAAAGACCCAACTACCAAAAATAAAATATGCTCAAACAACCATAAATGACTAAAAATATGTGATTAAAGTACAAAGAGGTCGGGCGCCTAAAGGGGATGGGGGCACCTAATGATGACGTCCTAATTGGGTGCTAATGTCCAGACTCTAAGAAATTGATGTAGGAGCTAGACTATATTTGCAGAGTAAAATACACGGAATAATGATATATCTTTCAATTCATTCTCGGATAATTTACATAAGATGCAATTACAAATATATAGGCACATAGTTTCCTATAAATTAGGAAACTATTCTACTAACAAATACTAATCACGTGAGTTGTTTGTAACAACCAAACAACTCAACACACATTTGTTATTAGTTGTTTTATATAACAACTAAATAACAAATTACTAATATAATAATAATTACCAAATGTAATTATTATCTACACAATGTAAATACTAATTCCTAACATTCCCCCCCTTAGTGTTTACATGGTAGAAAAACATCCACACTCTCAACTGCAGTATGCTCACCCCTGTGGCATGTCCAACTCTGTGACTCATGACCTTGATCCAAAAGAAAGGCTCTCTCCTTCCATGGTTTTAAACAGGCTTACCACAAACCTTGACGTGATAGGAACCTCATCAATTGTCCACCTCGTGTGGTTTTCTGGATCCTCCCACAAACCCTTTCAAGATCCATGAATTGACTTACTCTGGTGCTATTGTTCATCACTATGCTTATACATCAGGGAATTATGTAGGAAACACAACATGCATATCTCAAAATTACACAATAGAAGATATACTGAAAAAATTTCACATTACTTCCTATAAGAATCATAATGTTCTTAATTATAGTCTCTTTCATTGATCGCTGCCACTCGATCTCGAACAACATAGAAAACTACCACTACCACTGGAATCTTTCCTTGACTAAGTCGTTTTGGGTACAGAATGGGAATGGAACATTGGTATGTATTCCCCCCCACAATGTGAAATTCCACTCAAATAGATATTGAGAAGCAAAATGCATCGAAGAACATACTCCTGAATGGATCTTACTAGTTAGGTCTTGCTGCACATGGTCACTAATGCTAGTGAACGTATTCTTCTAGCTGACCATCTTCCAAAGAAGTACGGCAGTCAAAGGACCAAGTCAGTCAGAGGATCACTGACAGTCATCTGCGCTCCAACACAACTCTCTTTCCAACATCCATCAAATACCACACAAAACAGAACACTGCAAACCGAAGCACACTTGAGAAAATGGAAACCACACTGAAAATCATATACTCACACCATACATATGCCACCACAGCTTCGCGGCCGTCGTTGGGTGACTGATGAGAGGTCGTTGTTCGACCTCCTTCCTCCGATGCCTCCTTCCTCCATTTTTGTGGCTTCTAACTCAGCCAAATGAAAATTTTAAGCTCATTTGTTTCCACATTGAAGTTATTCTCCCCCCGCAATGTGAAACATTTTAGTTTTAGGACGTCGGGTACAACCGATAATGCGTCCCACAAAATAGCCAAAAAATATGATATTTTTCAAAGTGGGTATTTTATCCCAAAATTAGAACCACTATAATGAGAATTAAAAAATAAACACTTTTGCAAAAAACGGTGCTCAATTTTGAGTTACCGTGTAAAAGTTATTGAGGTTACAATTTCCCGTAAATTGGTCCAATTAAAATAAAATTGAATTGCCCTCAAAATTCAATTATTAAGATATAAAATATATATAAATATATATATATATATTATATAAACTATAGTTTTGCTAAATAATTAAAAAAAATTGACCAATAAGAAAAAACCTGTGTGTTGCATTTCTTTTACCGGATGTGCATTTCCAGCCACAAAAACGTCTGTTTGACAGCAATTTCGTCATATCTGCATGCTGAATCTGACCCTAATGTAAACTACAAAGTTGTGTGTATTTTTCTCATCTTTTCAACCCAAAAAGAATCACCTCAATCCGATGTTTTATGAGGAAGATATGTTCATTTTACTAAACACTACTTGTATTTTTTTGGACGGATTTTTGAATATTCTCTTTGGCCTCTTAAATCTTCTTGGCTCTCATAGGAATAACCTGCTCTGGTACCAAATGTAAGAGCTGGACTATATTTACAAAATAAAATGCACGGAATAATGATATATCTTTCAATTCATTCCGGATTATTTACATAAGATGCAATTACAAATATATAGGCACATAGTTTCCTATAAATTAGGAAACTATTCTACTAACAAATACTAATCACATGAGTTGTTTGTAACAACCAAACAACTCAACACACATTTGTTATTAGTTGTTTTATATAACAACTAAATAACAAATTACTAATATAATAATAATTACCAAATGTAATTATTATCTACACAATGTAAATACTAATTCCTAACAATTGACAAGTCGAGGTCGATTGAGTAATAAGGTGTGTAAGACCGAAAGTGGAAGTAGAAAGAAAGAAAAGATGGTCAAATACATGGGTTAATTAGTACTTTTCTTACTTAGGAATCATATGCATAGTAGTGTACAATCATGACTGGATAATTAATCAAATTGAGTGATTTTGTGTCTATAGAATGAAAAAATATATTCTAACATTGGTCTAGGGATGCTACTAATTGAGGATGTGAAATATGAGGAGGAAGTGAGACAATTATATCTAGAGAAAAAAGCGAGAGACTTCCTTAGTAGACATGACATCATTAGAGTCATACTAAGATGCCTCTATAATGATTTGGGAGTCTTGTTTATCTCTCTCTATGGTGATCATAGATGGAGGAGTGCTTACTATGACTTATGGAATGGATGGTGACATGGGTGGTGGTATAGAGATGCCAATTATATGTGGGCTCATGGGTAGTGATGTGGCTGCGACACTATATGCAAAAAAATCTTCTCAAAACTGGTTACAATAGGGCTTTAGAAACATGAGGAATAACACTTGGGGCACTTAAAGTTATGGTCATTGGTACATATGTGTCTTGGTGGCCAAACATAATATTAGAGGTACTTGGTTCACTCCAAGGGAATAAGGGGACACTCTTGAGACATAAACATATGATTAGGAGATACAATTGTAGTAGTAAGAGGCATTAAATAATTAAGAAACTAGGGGACATTGAAATGGTAAAACTTATAGATTCTTGTGGCACATAAGTTAAAATTAAAGATATGTGGAGGGAACTAGAGAGTAATGCTATGATTACTTGAGAATATCTAGCAAGACCAGTTGGAGGACTTAACTTTGAGGCTTTTAGGAGAGTCCCCTGTAGAACTTTCTTTAAATAGGGCCAACGCTTCTAGGTGAATTCATCCCTATAATAGCCATTAAAGCAACAAGTGAGGCCACTATTGGTGATTTATCTTCAAGTTTCACCCATTTCCATGCAAATTTGTAATTATTGATCACTTTTAAATCATTTTTAGGGTTTTTATGGAACTAATCATCTACAACCCATTGGTTATATTGTAGATTGATCTAAGGGAAAAGGATGCCAATATCACACTATATTATAGTGGGATCCTAACATCTCAATTTTTGTTTCCTAACAAACTTTAAATATTACATATGTGAATCCTACTTTTGGATCAAGGGTCAATTATTGAATTCAATCTCTACCAAAGCATGAGTGGTATGTTGGGCTAGACCTTGATATTTTTGTAGAGTCCCTCAACACCTATAAAAAATGATGGGCCATTTATATAGCAACTATTTAAGCAACAATGTTGGGGCCATCATGAATGCAATCCTCAATATAGTGAACTTCATATAATACCAATAAGCACCAATATTCATAACATATTTCCTCATCTTTCTTAATAGTCTAAGCACAAACTCTTCATTAATAAGCTTATACACTAAAGGATAAAAAAGTTACAAATTTCTTACATACAACCCCGATACCTATATACATATAACTTTCTAAAAACACATGAATTACATGTTAGAAGGATGTGGCCACTTTGGGAAGTGAACATCATTTTTATTCCATACTTCATCATGCACATAAAGAAAAGTCTAAATTCCTTTTGAAGTAGTGAAGGCCCAAATTAGGGTACCCGCATCATTATTTATCATGATTTGCACACTTATTCTCACACACTCATTGTGAGGGAGAACTACATGGGACTAAGGACTCTTTGGAGTATTGTTATATAGGCTATGCTCAATTACCATAGGGGTTAATGAGGAAGCTTGACTAAACCATGTACTAATCTCTTTTTAGATCACAAGTGCAAAATTAGTCTTTTAAGTGCAAGAGAAGCCATTTAAAGGTACAAAATATTGATAAAAATATTTGGAAATAGAAAACAAGTATTATAACACATTTGGAATAGGTGAAAAATAAAAATATTAGGCTAGAATAGCAAAGGAGACATTCCTTAACCATAGGATGCCTTTATTGAGTGAACCTTTTTTGAGTTGGATGAATCCATCCTCTACTCAATTTCAGGCTCCCATTTTTAATAGACCATTTTGAAGCCTTGCACAACATCCTTTCCTAGTTTCGAGATCATCACCACAACCCTTAAGCCTAATTTAGGGTGAATATGTTCTAATCCTAAACCTAGTCTCTATACTTTTAGAAGTTGTGCTTTACTATATATCATCATTTATCATAGTTCTAGGACATTGTTTCTATATCTACATTGTTAGAATTATATTTATAAATTTTAGCTATATCATAATTAGATTAACCTATTCTTGATATTACATTTTGCTAAACGTGATTTATCTATCAATCACACAACCCTATGTATTCACTCATCACCCCTAGTCTTACAAAATTTTAAGTTTGATTTTCAATACCATTGCTTTTGTTTCAACTTTATCAAGACCTTACTATACCCATATGTGTTTTACATTTCTATAATGGTCGATATTAATACATATTTTTACATATACCCTCCTAGTTATACCTCCCATGTTGATGGAAAATTGAAAAAGGAATTAGAGGAATGCATATTGGAAAATCTTGTTTAGGTCCCTCAATTTATCTACGGTGTTAAAAAGCAAAAGACAATATTTGACAAATATATGATGGGGAAAACTCAAACCGATCTCTCAAGTGATCCAAATCTACTTTCTAATAGATCTTCTCCCATATCATAGCTACTATTCATGTGGTTTCCCAAGATTTACCCGTGTGTTTGTTTTTTTAATTATGTTTGTATCACACATGATCCCTCAAGTTACCATGCCTATCCCTACCCATTGCATGACTTCCGTTGCACGACCAACAATTACATTTGTTGTTATAAATATTCATCATAATGCATATGTAAAACTCCTTGAAAACATGCAAGTAAAAATAACCCTTCTTACACAAGGCCAATCGCAAGTCATTGTGAGGCTAATAAGGTTGCTCAATAATTTGTAATCCCTTGATTTACTCAATTATCCACTACCACCTACATTTATTCCACCAAAATTATCATTCTATGATAGAAAATCCAATCCATGACAACAAATCTACACATTTATGGCTTCATGTATGGATGATGTACATAACAACATCTGCTATCCAAACTCTTCTTATTTAGTCTCAAGGAATATGCACTATATTGATTTTATACCCTTCCCTCGGGTTTAATATCCTCCTTCCAAATAGTGGGTGATAAATTCATTTCCCATTTATCAATCAACATTGGTAAACACTTATCCTTTGCTCAAATTACCCAAGTTAATCAACCCAACAAGAAGGTCATAATCCATGTCTTACGTTATAAGAGTATGCTCTCCTAAGGAACCAAACACATTGACAAAGGGGAATTAATCGAATGGTTTATTGTTAGCCTCAATGTCCCACTTAGGGAAAAGATCACATCCGTTACCTTCACATCCTTTGAAGACCTATGTTAGATTGTTAAGATCAATGAGACCAAACTCCTCACAGATGACATGTTAAATACACATGTGTCCAAAGTGGAAACAAGTTTCAATCCAATCCCTTATAAAAGGAAAACCTAGTAACATTAAGAAAAGTGATGAAAAATGTCAATGCCACAAAATAAGCACCAGGATGTAGTCCTTATCTCCACCCAAAATATAATGGACCCATTTACCTAAACCTCCTCATAACATATTGCAAAAGATTATTTAGTGCAATTTAATTTAGTTTGATGATGTTGGGGTGTTAATTCTCTAATCCCTACTCAAGGGTAATTTACAAGTTTTCTGGAATCGCTCATGTTGGTGCAATGCTTCTATTGATCATATTGTGACTCGTTGTACATGTTTTAGCCAACTTGTCATGATCCATTCATCTCCTTTGGTTCTTGGGAAATATATTGCAATCTCTTTCAAGTTCTAGGTTTAAATTCAACATCTCTAGAATCAAGCCCTCAATCACTTTCACCAATTTTCTCACTCACATTCTCCTCAACACGTTGGAGCTCCATTTTAATCAATTTTTCCTAGAATTTTTATTACCTCGAGTTCAACGTTACTTTACGATATGTTCTCTTCTCTCACCATTTCCATTTAGGCATGTAACTCACCTTGGTCTCTACCATTCCACAATGCGCAATAGATTCACTTTCTCTACACTATCTCTCTACATGCTCAATCTCGGGATAGCTTTGTTGCCATCTTAAATACATTTTGCATGGTCTTCGTGAAACAATGTGAGTTTGTATGTTATTTCAGCTCCTTATTTTATCTCACCATACTTAACACACATAAACCTGTGGGGTCCATGCTTTCCACTGAATTACAAAAATAAATACAAAAAGTCTTAAATAGCCTAAGTTTACTATAGACTTTCCTATATGTTTTTAGATTGCATTTTCTTTGCATGTGCGCTTTTAGGATCGATCATGGCTCATGGTAAACCTTTGATCCTTATCTATTATCTTTTCCTCTCCTCGTGGTTTTGACAATTTGGGGCGCCATTGTCTCTCACAACCATTTAATATCCTTGGTCTATGTTCATGGTGATTATGCTAAAATGTAAAATAATATCCTAATCTAATGCAAGTCTCAGTAGTAAATAAATAAGCAATGAAATATAAAAATTAACCAAAGCTACTAAAAATAAGAATATGAAACCCTAATGTGTAAAGAGGGTTAGGAGAGCCTTAGCTGATTTGAAGAGGTTGCACGATTATGTCACAAAGGTGGAGACCAGATGAACAAAAAGAGTTCGTCATTTTAGAGCCTGGAAAAATTCAGATCGACATATTTTACTGGAATGGGGTGCTTGGAGAAGGATAGGGGTGCTCGTGGGCACTATGATCTGATTTTTGGTGCCCTAGTCTACTTAAATGGTCGGAACCTAGTTTTGGTATGGTCGTTAGGGTTTCATACTTGTTCGTCTTTTTCATGTGTATGTCGCACTTATATCGTTGATGTCATTGTAAACTCCGTAATGAAGAAAGCACCTGCAAAACCCCAAACAAATCATCAAACCCTAAAAAAGAAAGATGTAAATGAAGGGGTTAGACTTTTCTCATCTGCCACAATGGTGGACTTACAAGTTAAAAACATTGCATTAAATCTCGGATCGAATGTAGTTACGTGTGTGTGTGGAATTTTTCCCTAGGTTGGTCTTGTGCGTGTCACACTTGAAGTAGCGAACAAGTAGCTAGATGTAGAATGTAAATAATGTGTACATGGAATAGAATAAACTCACCTCCTATGAAGTGTGATGCGATGAACCAATTTTTGTCCCTTGTGATGGAGTTAGATGGTTGTAAATGGAGTTATAAATGTTTTGATGGATACAACCTTAGGTGGTGATAAGTAGTCCTTAGTGTTTGGTCCTTTATTATGATTGTAGACACCCCATTTCACATCTATCCTAAATCAATTAATTTTCCTTCCTCATTTCCCACAAAAATACACTTGAATTAATCAAATATAATTTGATTAATTATCCATTTCAAAATTTAAAAATAATCTAATCCTCACCACATGTCATTATTCTCCATGTTTTTCCACTATTGAATTAAAAATTTAAATTCAAATCCTCACCCATTCTTCGTGGTCCCCACTCACCTAAAATCCTCCACTTATGAATTAAAAATATAATTCAAATCCTCACCCCATTCTTCGTGGCCCCCACTCACCTAATCTTGCACACATTTTTCAAACCACTCATCTAATCTTGCCCACATTTTCAAACCACTCACCTAATCTTGCCCACATTTTCAAACCACCCACTTAATCTTGCCCACATTTTCAAACCATGATTACTTAAATTAATCTAAGTTAATCATTCCCCAGGGCTATAAATACAACCTTACCCCCTCTAAAGAAGACACAGAATAAGCTTTCATGCCATATCTAAGTTCTTGCATCCTTTGAGCAAAGAACATCATTTTGTCTCGTCTAATCCAAAAAGCACTCATAATCCTTTTTCCGTCTAGTGCAAAGTAAGAGGATCGTTGTTGCGGAAGGTCTTGCTCCATCTTGAAGAAAGCACCTAATAGGACAAAATCGGCTTTATTCCAAGTTTCCTAGCCCATTCGTCCCACCGGGCGTGCTAAGCTAGAAAAAATACACTACTAACAAGGAAATAAAATACCAATAATTTTATTTCCTTGTTAGTAGTGTAAAAACCTCCTAATGGGCTAGGAAACTTGGATTGAGCCCACATTTTGTGATATGTAGGTGCTTTTCTTCAAGACTACACTGCAAGACCTAAAATACGCAACAACGATCCTCCTACTTTGCACTAGATGGGAAAAGGATTATGAGGCTATTTTGGCATTAGGCTCTTTCAGACAAAATGATGTTCTTTGCTCAAAGGATGCAAGAACTTAGATATGGCATGAAAGCTTATTCTCTCGTGGTCTTTAGAGAGGGGGTAAGGTTGTATTTATAGTCTACTTGGGAATGATTAACTTAGATTAATTTAAGTAATCATGGTTTGAAAATGTGGGCAAGATTAAGTGGGTGGTTTGAAAATGTGGGCAAGATTAGGTGAGTGGTTTGAAAATGTGGGCAAGATTAGATGAGTGGTTTGAAAATGTGTGCAAGATTAGGTGAGTGGGGGCCACGAAGAATGGGTGAGGATTTGAATTATATTTTTAATTCATAAGTGGAGGATTTTAGGTGAGTGGGGACCACGAAGAATGGGTGAGGATTTGAATTTGAATTTTTAATTCAATAGTGGAAAAACATGGAGAATAATGACATGTGGTGAGGATTAGATTATTTTTAAATTTTGAAATGGATAATTAATCAAATTATATTTGATTAATTCAAGTGTATTTTTTGGGGAAATGAGGAAGGGAAATTAATTGATTTAGGATAGATGTGAAATTGGGGTGTCTACATTTGCCCCCTTTTGGAAGGGTACTATGAAAGTAGTGTCCTTTAAAAGAAAGTAGACGGTATGGGGGAAGAATTTAATCTACTTTTTAAAAGGTAGAGCGAATGTTTTTGGGGAGAATAGAAAGTGGTGAGTGACGGATGTCATAAGTATCCTCCAAGACAAAAATGTCATGAGAAGATGTGATTATGGATAGATGTGGTGATGCCCCCTCGAGAGGACGATGAGAATGAAATATACGATAGAACTCTCGAAAAGAAAGGAAATGGATTCGGCGGAGAAGAGGATGATAATGGAGTGGAAGAGATCTGGAATGACCGCATGACGCAAATGGAGAAAGGATTCAATCGACCTTGAATGCTAGGTGTGAGGGTGTGTGGAAAGAGAAAAGGAATGGATAGGGTTGGGGTTGATTATGAGAAGAGTAAGGGAGATAGGGAGGGGAAAAAAGGAATGAAAGAGGTAGAAATAAGAGAGAGGGATGATAGGGGAAGAAGGGAATGATGAAGGACAAACAAGGCAAAAAGAGGAAAATGACAGAGTAGAGGGTGAAGGGATGAAATAGAGAGATGTGCAAAATGAAGGAAGCAACAGAGATAGTAAAGAGGGATACGTGGAAGTGAAATAAATGAGAGAGTGAAGAAAAGTAGGAAATGGGAAAGGATAAATAAGAAGGAGAAAACGAGGTGGGAGTAGGGGGTGAAATGGAGGGAAATGGAAAGAGGACAAAAGAAGAAGTAGAACAGAGAAAAAAAAGAAACTATGAGGGGCGAGGAAAGTGTGAAAAAGAGGAGAGAAAGGAAGAGAAACATATACAGAATGAACGAAAAGGTAGGGGTGGTAGAGAAAAGGGGAAGTGGTCAGAAGAAACGTGAAAATTAGGGGAGAGGAAAGGAAGATAGAACGAATACAAGGAGAAGATTGAAGGAATCACGTCATTGCGAGGAAGACCAAGGCAAAGAATATGGAACAGACCGTATGGAGATGCATGTGGAGAGTGGGATGATAAAAAAGACAGGACAACGTTGAACAACCGTGTTATCGAGGATAACAAAGGAAATGATGGAGAAGGAAGGGAATACAGAAAGGGGGTAATAAGTGGAAAGGAAATGGTAGAAGGAATGTTCAAAGAAGAAAGAGGGGAGGAATGACATCGATTGGAAAAGATGTGGAGATGCATGAAATAAGGATACTAGGATGATGGGAAAATAGAAAAAGGAGGTATGATGAAGACAGTAAAGATATTGAAGAGGGCAAAGAGGAGATGGAGAGATGGGTAAAAAGTGACAAGAAAGGGTGGGAGTGAGGGAAAATAATAGGAGAGAAAAGAGAATGGGGGATAGAAGAGGCAATGCCAATGAGGGGACGTTAGGGAAATCCCCTTGACAATGAGTGGTGGGGAAGGGTGAAAGAAAAAATGAAAAAAAGAGAAAGCGAAGGAGGACTGGAAAGGGTAACGCCAACAAAGGGACGTTAGGGAAAACCCGTTGCCAATGAGTGGTGGGCTTAGAGGAGGGAAGGAATGAAGGGAAACTCTAGAAGGTCCAAGGGAGTGAATGAGGTCGTGCGGAATGAGGATTGATAATTTTTAGGGAAAACCCGTTGACAATTATGAGTGCGGGAAGAGAAGATGATGATGAAAGAATGATATAGGAGTATTAACAGTAATGGTGAATATGTGTGTGGGTAGAAATGTAGGGGGAATGTGAGAAGATGAAGGGGAAAGAGTGAAGAAGATGGGAGGGAGGAGTTGGGACGAAGTGAAAGCGAGGAGAGGATGGGGGTGATGAGGATGAACGAGGTGAGGATGAAGAACCAAGACATGAAAAGAATGGGAAGAAATGGTATGAAGGATGATGGATCAAGGAGGGGAAAATGGGGGAAAAGAATGTGATTGTAGGTGGAAGAGATGAGGTGTATGTTGTAAGAAGATATGTGGAGAAAGGATAATAGTAGGAGGAAAAAGTGGGTAATAGGAGATACCAGGTGGAAGAAACGATCAATAAAGTGAACTAAGAATGAGGCGGGGGAGAAGTTCATGATGACAAGTTAAGTGTAGGGAGGACCCTAACATAAGATTGTCATGTGACGGAAGTGGTTAAGTAAGATTGCCATGTGAGCAAAACTGGAGATGACAAATAGTCAAGCGAGAAGTGGTGTTTGCGAGAATCGAAAAGGAGGTGAAAAGATGTGATAATGGGGAATGCCGAGAAAAAATGAAGGGTGAAGGGTGTGTAGTGATGGGGAAAGGCAAGGAGACAGATCATCCTTAAGAGGGACTCTTAAGTGAGATCGCCATGCCGGGTGAGTGGTTAAGTAAGATTGCCAAGCAGAGGAGGGTGATAGTGGTGGGAAAAAGATGTGATGATGGGGAATGAAGAGGAAATATGGATAGTGAGATTGAAGAGTGATGGGTGAGTGTAAGATGACATGTCATGCTTAAGAGAATCTCTTAAGTAAGATCGTCATACTGCTGGAGAGGTTTCGTAGGGTCTCCCAACCGACAGGGATGATATGCAAAGAGAAAGACAAAATGATATTGGAGATAGGGGTGGAATGGTAGGGTGAAGAAGATGATCGCGATGAGAAGTGGGAGAAGGAAGATGGGGGAAATATGATGGGATGGGGGAAGGCCACAGGACAGATCAACCTTAAGTAGAAGTCTTAAGTAAGATTGCCATGCGGCTGGGATGGTTAAGTAAGATCGCCAAGCTGAGGAAGAAGGATGATGTTAGAGTTGGTGGGAATAGGGTATGACAAAATGGACTGAAGGGGAACCCTCAAGTGAATTTTCCATACTACGAGAGCGTGTAAGTAGGATGACCAGGCATAAGGTGGATTTGGGGAAGGATGAGAAAAGAGTCAGTGAGGTATGCCTAAGTGGTATATGATATGAGATGAGGTGATAATAAGAAAGAAAGGACACAAAGGAGTGTAACATGAATGGATGAAGGAATATATGCAGTGGAGGGCAGAGAGTGTGAGGGGAATCCTTAATTGGGATGCCCACGTGGTGAGAGTAATGATGCGGGAATGGGAAGTAGAAGAGGTGGAGTCGAAGATGTGTTTGGTGGTGATGGTTATTTGATGAGAGGGCATGTGGTGAAGAAGCTTCTACAGTGGGAAGATCTTAGCGAGAGGGTAAACCTCCACTGAGGATTCCATATAGAAGGGGTTATTAAGTAAGATTGTCAAGCGGGAAGAAAACGGGTGAAAGGAAAGAATACCAATGGGTGAGAGGGGACAGAATGGTGAGAAGGGTAATATGGGTATAAGCGGTGGAGGAGTAAAAATGAGAAGTGAGAATGAATGGATCAAATACATGGTGATCATGGTGGGGAGAAGGAGCTCTTTGGATAGTGAATGCTACTTGAGAAAGATCGTCAAGTAGGATTCTCAAACCGCAACGGTGATCAAGTAGGATTCGCATGTAACCGGAGAATGCATTAGTATGGGTGAATGGATGGGGTGAAAAGTAAGATGTTGATCATGCAGAAGATACTCACGTGACGAAAAGCATCTTAATTTTAATATAGCACATAACAGATGCATCGTGATATAAAAGATCAGGATGACTAGATCGTAATGTGCATGATAGCATAGGCAAACGGGGCCATCAAAAAGGTTTGATGCCCCAAAGACGATATGTAAATGGAAGAGAGCATGGCATGCAGGCCATCAAGAAAGTATGATGCCCTTAAGACGACATGTAATCGATAACATAAGAATATTACAGAGAAACACCAGATATATAAAATCAAGATGCCCCCTGTAATATATCAAGATACAAGAAAGCAATTAATAATTTGCCACTAATAATGCAACACAAGAACCAGTAAACATGTCCCTAACGTGTTCCACAGTGATGATTGATTAGATGTGCCCCAAGCAGGTGAAAAGGATTGGGTCACTCTCAAACAAGGAAACAATGAGAGCCAGATTTTCCCCAAGCGAGGATTCACGCGAGGAGAAGTGGTTTGAAATTGGTAGTCATAAGGTGGTTGGACCATTCGTTTGGGATAATAGTTCAAAGGATGAACTGTGTTACTTATTGAGTTTTTACAATTTTGTGGATGTTTTTGGTCTTTTGAAAATTTTACAAATGTTTTTGTATTTTGGATATTTTCTAATGTTTTTGTTTTTAGATTTTTGGATTTTCTAATGTTTGTTTTTGAATTTTATAATTTTTTTAGATTTTCTAATGTTTTTGAATTTTTATGATGTTTACACTGTGTTTGGATTTTTGGATTTTTACACTATTTTTGGATTTTTGATGATTTTCAAATGTTTTTGGATTTTTGGATTTTTACATTGTTTTTGGATTTTTGGATTTTGACACTGTTTTTGGATTTTTGGATTTTTACACTGTTTTTGGATTTTTGATGATTTTCAAATGTTTTTGGATTTTTGATGATTTTCAAATGTTGGTAGATTTTTTACACTCGTGAGTGGCAATTTATGGCCTAGAGTGCGAGACTTATTTTTGAGCCTACACATCCGAGTCTCATAGACCATGGCCAACCACATCATATAGCCATGGACATGTTCCAAAATGATGAAGCCATCGAAGAATTCCTTGGAACTCGTGACCAAATACCTACTTCAGACCATAGAAAAGGATTTGAAATCAATCTAAATGCATCGGCCTATTTTGGCGAAGAGATAAAATATTCAGATCCTTCACCGTCAGAAAATTTGGATCAAAAGCGCAAACAGAGGATTTCCCATAGTCAAAACCTCACCACCACCTTATCCAATAAACATGTCAAAAAATTCCAACAAACACCTGACACTGATGACCTACATCAACCATTAGCATCGTTCTCCGAAAAGGATACATCTAAAATGCTTGTAGAAGAAACAAAAGACATAAACATTGGCACCACTGAACAACCAAAAATTTTACAACTTGGCATTAGTCTGTCTGACCAAGAATGCATGGAATTTACAACACTCCTTATTGAATTCCAAGATATATTTGCATGGACGTATAAGGACATGCCAGGCCTGGACCCATCTCTTGTAGTACACCATCTTGTGGTACATCCAGATGCAAAACCTGTAAAGCAAAAACTACGTAAAATGCATCCCCAAGTTGCATTACTTGTTAAAGCCGAACTCGAGAAACTCTTGGAAGCTGACTTCATTAAACCTATTGATTATTCAGCATGGATATCTAACATAGTTCCTGTCGCCAAGAAAACTCCTGGCATCAGAATATGCACAGACTTCCGTGACATCAACAAGGCTTGTCCCAAAGATGACTTTCCCTTGCCAAATATAGACATGATTGTTGATTCTACGACAGGCCATGAAATTCTCTCCTTAATGGATGGATTCTCTGGTTACAATCAAATACGTATTGCTGAAGGAGATCAACATAAAACGGCATTTACTACACCATGGGGCACCTTCTGTTATAAGGTCATGCCTTTCGGATTGAAAAATGCTTTAAGTCTTACCTATCAACGAGCAATGACTATTATCTTCCATGACATGTTACATGATATCATGGAAGATTATGTTGATGATATATTAGCAAAATCTAAAACACGAATAGGGCATCCAAGTGTGTTGAGACGCATTTTTGATAGATTACGTGAGTATAAGGTTAAATGCTTAACCCAAAGAAATGTGTGTTCGGAGTAACCTCTGGTAAATTATTAGGGTTTATTGTCTCACGAAGAGGCATAGAAGTGGATCCTGCCAAAGTCAAAGCCATTATGGAAATGCCTCCTCCTCAAAACCTAAAAGAATTACGCAGTCTTCAGGGAAAGATACAATCTATTCGGCGTTTCATATCACAGTTGGCTGACAAGTGCCATCACTTTAATCAGTTACTCAAGAAAGATGCACACTTTCACTAGAACCACGATTGCCAAGATTCTTTTGCTAAGTTAAAAGAATACCTCTCTAGTCCACCTATTCTTATGTCACCAGTTGCCGATAAACCTATGTTGCTTTATACATCTGCCACTGAACATGCCATAGGAGCTCTACTAGCACAACATAACAATCAAGGAAAAGAATAGGCTGTATATTACCTTAGTCGAACACTTATTGAGCACGAAATACGTTATTCCCAAATCGAAAAAGTATGCTTAGCGGTTGCCTTTGCATTCCATAAGTTACGTCATTACTTGCTCAATCACACAACTAAGTTGATTGCCAAAATTGATCCTCTCAAGTATTTGTTGTCCAAACCCATTCTCACGGGAAGAATGTCTAGTTGGGTTGTATTACTTAGTGAATTCGATGTCGAGTTTGTTCCGCAAAAAGCAATTAAAGGACAAGCCCTTGCCGACCAACTTGCCGAGGCACCCCTTCCTGGCACAGAACCACTTCAATTTTCTTTTCCTGATGAAGATATTCTACACATAGACATCGTGCCAGCTTGGACTCTATTTTTTGATGGATCTTGTAATCTCCATGGCTCAGGGGCTGGTATTTTGCTTATCACACCAAGTGGACATGTTATCCCCAAATCATTTCGCTTAGCATTCCCATGTACCAACAATATCACGTAATATGAAGCTCTCGTCAGCAGGGTTAAAATCACTATATCTTGGAATCTTACGAGTGCAGTTTGTATTTGGTGATTCTTTACTTATCATCAAGCAAGTTACTTGATGAATACTGTGTCAAGGATAAAAACTTATCCCATATAAACGCATGGTGGATAGTCTTGAAGCTATTTTCGATTAATTAGCTTTAATCAAATTCCCGAGCAATTCGTAATAAATCGCCGATGCTATGGCAACCATCGGGTCCCTATTAGAAATCGCATCTAGTCAACCCCAGGCACATTTTCTCGTAGAACATCTCTTAATGCCTGCCTATGATCTTCCTAAAAACACTATGGTATGTGAGATCGTGGGTCCGAATAACCCTTGGTACCATGATCTTTATACCTTCATTCGTGATAAAACGTTTCCTGCCGACATGAAACCAATGCATAAACGCACTTTAGCACAACGTGCTTCTCGTTACACCATTTTAGCAGAAACTCTTTATAAACGAGGATATGATGGCACCCTGCTCCGATGTCTTAATCAAGAAGAATCCTCGAGTGTCTTAGCTGAAATTCATTCTGGTATCTGTGGAGCACACATGAATGGTATCGCCTTATCCAAGAAAATCTTGCGAGTTGATACTATTGGCCGACCATGGAAAGTGACACATGTCATTTTGTCAAACGTTGTCAAGCATGTCAAAAGCATGGAAATCTTATCCACGCACCTTCCTAGGCATTACAATCAATAACCACACCATGGCCCTTCTCTCAATGGGGACTTGACCTCATTGGTAAAATCAGACCAACATCTTCCAATGGACATAAGTTCATCATTACCACTACCGATTACTTCACTAAATGGGTAGAGGCTATGCCTCTCACTTATGTTACTGGTAGCCAAATATCGAAATTTATTTTCAATAATCTCATATGTCGATTTGGTATTCCATCCACTCTGGTTGCAGATAATGGCAAATCATTTAAAAACCAGGATGTAAAAGACCTAGCCAAACGTTTTCACATCAAACTTAAATGGTCTACTCCATACTACCCTCAGGGCAACGGTCAAGCGTGAAGCAACCAATAAGACCTTAAAATCCATCATGGAAAAGATTGTCAACACCCATGGACGAAATTGGCATACTCAAATTTACCCCGCTCTTTGGGCTTACCGTACATCTTACCGCACGCCTACCGAGCCACCCCATTTTCCCTTGTTTATGGTTGTGAAGCCATTTTACCTATTGAGATAGAACTCCCATCCTTGAGGATCTCCCTTAAAGATGTAATTAATGAGGATGAATACCGATACTCACGGCTTCAAGAGCTTGAGCTTCTCGATGAAAAACGACTTAATGCTCTCAATCATCTTCAAGTCTATCAAAACCGACTGCAACGCAGTTATCATAAAAAGGTAAGACCCAGAGAATTCGAAATTGGTGACCTTGTTTTAAAAGAAAATCAAAAGAATACCACTAAAGAATGAGAAAAACAAGGAAAATTTGAGCCTAATTGGTTAGGACCCTATGTAATCACAGCTAAATTTGGCTCTGGAGCCTATAAATTGGCCACTGAAGATGGTCAAGATTTGGATGAACCAATGAATGCAGTTCATTTAAAGAAATTTTATCCTTAAGATGTTCACTATTCCAGGATACAACGTGTACATTGTTCCTTTTGTCTTACTTATTTCCGAATAATTTAAATTCATTCATTTCCATTGGCAGATATTTTCTTTATCAAAATCACATCTTCATATTTATCATCATGAGACAAGTGCTAATATAAATCCTATTAAGTTTGTGAGCGTCATACTTCTTCCACTTTCAGTCGCTTTCCTCTATGGTCATACCTAGAAGCTTACTGATGGTAATATATCCCCTTCTAATACATTCTCTCTTTCATAACAAAGCTCTAAACTTCGTTTGGTCGTCCATCTCAGTCTTCGGTGTTGAACCCTCGCGTCCTACTAGTCGTGTGGGGCTGAGATTGGGGGCAGATGTTTCTTCCCAAATACAAAGCACTATTGTAAAAAAATCCATCAATTCAATAACTTATGAATAATTCATTGTCACATCTTTCGTCCTTCATAGTCTTTGGTGTTGAGCCCACACTTCTTACTAGTAGTGTGAGACTAGGAATGGAGGAAGGTGCCCTTACTCGTCTACGTCTTGTCTTCGGTGATAAACCCTTGCCTCTTACAAGTGGCATGGGGCAAAGCGTAGAGGGTCATTCTCATACAAGCATAAAAACATTGCAAAATATTCCAAAAAAAAAAACAAAAAAAAAACAAAAAAAAAAAAAACAAAAAGGAATTCACTCGCCTATATTTTGCCTTTGGTGATGAGCCCTTGCTTCTCACTAGTAGCATGGGGCAAGGCATAGGGAGTCATTTCAAAATACAAAATCTTACAAAGGTTTACAAATTATAGAATCCCCAAACACGTAATTTAGATGCCTAAGTGAAGAGAGAACTATCCCTTAACCTCATATCTTATCAATCAGCAGGCCACATAACTGTCTAAGTCTAGCATGTGACTCATAAAGTGAAAGCTATTTTTGAAACCGGTTTAGTACCATTATGAAGAATGGAGTCACAATTTCCCAAAGGGATTGTTGTTAGCATTTGTCTCTATATTCATTATCTACCTCCTACGTCCTTCTTGATTCTTGGTGATGAGCCCACACATCTTACTAGTTGTGTGGAGTCAAGAATGGAGCTGGAATTCTTTTCATCATATCATCACCACCATATCCTGCCAATGGAAAGAGAATTTGTGTTATTCTGAGCATAAGTTACCACACTGAACACGCTACATACGAATAATATCCTGGTTTATCACCTCTCAAAAATAAGTCTGCACTCTGGGCCATAAATTGCCACTCACAGTGTAAAAAATCTACCAACATTTGAAAATCATCAAAAATCCAAAAACATTTGAAAATCATCAAAAATCCAAAAACAAAGGTAAAAATCCAAAAATCCAAAAACAAAGTGTCAAAATCCAAAAATCCAAAAACAATGTAAAATCCAAAAATCCAAACATTTGAAAATCATCAAAAATCCAAAAATAGTGTAAAAATCCAAAATCCAAAAACATTTGAAAATCGTCAAAATCCAAACACCGTAAACATCATAAAATTCAAAAACATTAGAAAATCTAAAAAAATCTAAAAATCCAAAAACAAAAACATTAGAAAATATCCAAAATACAAAAACATTTGTAAAATTTTCAAAAGACCAAAAACATCCACAAAATTGTAAAAACTCAATAAGTAACACAGTTCATCCTTTGAACTATTATCCCAAACGAATGGTCCAACCACCTTATGACTACCAATTTCAAACCACTTCTCCTCGCGTGAATCCTCGCTTGGGGAAAATCCAGCTCTCATTGTTTCCTTGTTTGAGGAGACTGACCCAATCCTTTTCAGTACCTGCGCTGGGGCACATCTAATCAATCATCATTGTGGAACACGTTAGGGACATGTTTACTAGTTCTTGTGTTGCATTATTAGTGGCAAATTATTAATTGCTTTCTTGTATCTTGATATATTACAGGGGGCATCTTGATTTTATATATCCTGGTGTTCTCTGTAATATTCTTATGTTATCTGATTACATGTCGTACTGGGGCATCATACTTTCTTGATGGCCTCTGTCTATGCTCTCTTCCATTTGCATATCGTACTGGGGCATCAAACCTTTTTGATGGCCCCTGTCTATGCTATCATGCATATTACAGTCTAGTCATCCTGATCTTTTATATCACGATGCATCCTGTTATGTGTTATATTAAAATTAAGATGCTTTTCGTCACGTGAGTATCTTCCTGCATGATCAACATCTTACTTTGCACCCCATCCATTCACCCATACTAATGCATTCTCCAGTTTACGAATCCTACTTGATCACCGTTGCAGTTTGCGAATCCTACTTGATGATCTTTCTCAAGTAGCATTCACTATCCAACAGCTCCTTCTCCCCACCATGATCACCATGTATTTGATCCATTCATTCTCACTTCTCATTTTTACTCCTCCGCCGCTTATACCCATATTACCCTTCTCACCATTCATGTCCCCTCTCACCCATTGGTATTCTTTCCTTTCACCCGTTTTCTTCCCGCTTGACAATCTTACTTAATAACCCCTTCTATATGGAATCCTCAGTGGAGGTTTACCCTCTCCCTAAGATCTTCCCGCTGTAGAAGCTTCTTCACCACATGCCCTCTCATCAAATAACCATCACCACCAAACACATCTTCCAACTCCACCTCTTCTACTTCCCATTCCCGCATCATTACTCTCACCACGTGGCATCCCACCAAGGATTCCCCTCACACTCTCCGCCTCCACCGCATATATTCCTTCATCCATTCATGTTACACTCCTTTGTGTCCTTTCTTTCTTATTATCACCTCATCTCATATCATATACCACTTAGGCATACCTCACTGACTCTTTTCTCATCCTTCCCCAAATCCACCTTATGCCTAGGTCATCCTACTTACACGCTCTCGTAGTATGGCAAATTCACTGAGGGTTCCCCTTTAGTCCATTTTGTCATACCCTATTCCCACCAACTCTAACATCATCCTTCTTCCTCGAGCTTGCGATCTTACTTAACCATCCCACCGCATGGCAATCTTACTTAAGACTTCTACTTAAGGTTGATCTCGTCTCCGTGGCCTTCCCCATCCCATCATATTTCCCCATCTTCCTTCTCCCACTTCTCATCGCGATCATCTTCTTCCCTACCATTCCACCCCTATCTCCAATATCATTTTGTCTTTCTCTTTGCATATCATCCCTGTCGGTTGGGAGACCCTACGAAACCTCTCCAGCAATATGACGATCTTACTTAAGAGATTCTCTTAAGCATGACATGTCATCTTACACTCGCCCATCACTCTTCAATCTCACTATCCATATTTCCTCTTCATTCCCCATCATCACATCTTTTTCCCACCACTATCACCCTCCCGTGCTTGGGCAATCTTACTTAACCACTCACTCAAGATGGCGATCTCACTTAAGAGTCCCTCTTAAGGATGATCTGTCTCCTTGCCTTTCCCCATCACTACACACCCTTCACCCTTCATTTTTTCTCGGCATTCCCCATTATCACATCCTTTCACCTCCTTTTCGATTCTCACAAACACCACTTCTCGCTTGACCATTTGTCATCTCCAGTTTTGCTCACATGGCAATCTTACTTAACCACTTCCGTCACATGACAATCTTATGTTAGGGTCCTCCCTACACTTAACTTGTCATCATGAACTTCTCCCCCGCCTCATTCTTAGTTCACTTTATTGATCGTTTCTTCCACCTGGTATCTCCTATCACCCACTTTTTCCTCCTACTATTATCCTTTCTCCACATATCTTCTTACAACATACACCTCATCTCTTCCACCTACAATCACATTCTTTTCCCCATTTTCCCCTCCTTGATCCATCATCCTTCATACCATTTCTTCCCCGCACGTGAAGATACTCATGAAGTGTGATGCAGATGAACCAATTTTTGTCCCTTGTGATGGAGTTAGATGGTTGTAAATGGAGTTATAAATGCTTTGATGGATACAACCTTAGGTGGTGATAAGTAGTCCTTAGTGTTTGGTACTTTATTATGATCACATAACTTTATATTTATATGATTCCTTCACTTGAATTTTGTAAATAACCTCAAAAGGGTTGAATAACAAAAAGATAAGATGCTCAAACAACTAGAAAGGACCCAAAAAGTGTGACCAAAGTTAAAAGAGGATTGAGGCGCCCAAAGGCAATGAGGGCACTTGGTAATGGCGTCCTAGCTACGGCCCGAGTCCGTAAAGGGTAAAATTGAAGTATGAAAAGATAGATTGGGCCAATAAAGGTGCAAGACCGAAAGTAGCAATAAAAATCAACGAAAGATGGCCAAAGACATGGGTTAATCAGTAATTTTCTTACTTATGAACCATATGAATAGTAGTATGTGATCGAGACTAAATAATTACCCAAAGTGCGTGATTTTGTGTCTACACATGGTCACTGCTCAAATTTCCATTGATTCATCATTAATCTCAATTCCCATATCTCATCTCAGCTCCACCACTTATCATTTGATTCCAACTATCTCATGATGAATTTTCCACCACAAACCATAGTCTCACCACCTTGGCTAGAGATCTCCAATGTAACTTGGATCATGTTGCTTTGTTTTAGTTTCTATGATTCGTACATACCTCACCTCCTCAACACTACCATGAATCTTGCTTTGAGAATTATGTTTATCCTCAATAAAATTACTAAGTTTGATACTTCATAACCACTTCCATCGTTGTCATTTTATTTTCTTTCAAGCACATACCATGATCAAGAGGACATTTTCAATTTATGATGTTCTCTACATCTCCCAAAACAATTTTCATACATAAGTACTTGTCTAGATATTTTAGACACCTTTTGAATGAGGAAAAATAGAGTTCGTATGAGGAAGATATCATTTGTTGAGGTTCAACTCCAACCGGATAAAATAAAGTGCAGTTTTCACAAAAGGCCGATGCAAAGAATGAGAATTTGTTAAGTGGAATAATGTGGAAGCAACAAGTGGAATTCTACTCAAGAAAAAGGATGGTTTTAGCCTCTGATATTTAACGATTGAGGTGGGTCCCACATAGAGTGCCGAAAGGGGGGCCAACAGTTGGTAGGGTCCACTTTTTGTATGGAGGGGGACCATTCTGCCATTATTTACTAAGCATAGCATGTGATTTTGGTTATCAAGCTTATAGAGGTATAATATATGGTGCATGTAGAGTATTTCCCAATTATTTTCCAAATAGTCCAACGAGCTCGATGAGATGTATATCAATCCAAGACTAAGTTGTAGAGTGAGCTGGATCTAAGCTCTTATTTCATTGCCACATCACTAAGCCGAGTTAGGCGGCTAGAAAGGAGGGCTCACTTGTTATCTTATCTCCTTGCATCAAGTTATTGAGTTGCGTAACCGAGTTACATGCCACTACCGAATTAACCGCAATCGACCAACTCGTGAATGAATGACAACATGGCGAGTTCATCGTCAATGATGAGCCAACATTTCAGGATGAGTTGGCTTAGAAAAAAAAAGACAACCAAGGATGTGGAAAAATCCAGGCATGCATGGTAACAAAGGATATATAAGCCTTACCTCAACTCCTACGTAGTGAATGTGGATTGACATCCCCACAATAGTAATGCAAAGCACGTGTGGTGGAAAGGGGAGTAGGATTCAAACCCACTTACCCATGTCAAAATGATATGTGCTCAACCAACTCACCGACGATTTCATCATATATAAAAGGGAGCTCACTTAGTTTTAAGGGAGAGTTGTTAGATGGTTGTGTATAGTCCTAGGCCGAACCATGGAGTTTTAGGCTTTTATTTTGGAGAATTTTTGTAGTCATATTTTTCTTGCAAGAATGGAGTGGTAGAGATAGACCAAAGGCCTTATTCTCCAATTTTGGAGAGACTTTAAGCCTTTGGAGAGATGTTTTACCTTTCTAGAGAGAGAAAATGTAGGTGAAGTAGACCGTTTGGTGCGGGAAGACAATACAGTCAAGCCAAGAGCTTAGAGCTGGTTATAAAAGCTTCCTAAAACTGATTTGAGGTGCTTATAGATCCTAGTTTCTCAATTCTTGATAAAATGATGTAAAAAATGTTTTTTTTAACAACATTAATAGGATTGGTTCATCATTTTTATGAACCCAGAGACGTAGCCCTTTGAGGCGAACTCCGTTATCAATTTGTGGAGTTATGAGTCCCTGCATTTCCTTCATTGTTGTTGTTTTTCAATCAATTTTAATATGAGTTTTAAACAATTAAACTAATTCATGTAATTTGCACATTTTAATGGGAAAATGGAAAATGAGGTATATCAATGTGGAATTGGGGTTATAGTTAAAAATTGTTGATAACACTTCAATTTCAAAATATTTAGGCTCCAAATTTAACATAGTACATTTATTTGATAGAATTATTAAGTATCCATTATAACGGGAAAATTGAGTTAGTAAAATTCACCATTTTTGGATCAAGTTTAGTATCAGAGAAGGATTTTGAAGCATTGCTAACAATTTTCTACTTGAGATTATTTCATTTGGTTTAGTTTGTAGTTGGATACATGTTGTAATACATTAACCATGAGAAAGGATATAAAATTTGAGAATCTGGAAGACATTAATTTTCAATTTTGGGAGGAGAATTTTGAGCTAATAAATATATGGCATTCCTTGGAGAATGAAAATCTGGAGATTCAAGAGAAATTGACTAGAGAAGGAGAAATCTTATTGGGTGTCAATGAAACATTGAAATTGGAATTGCAAACCAAGGATAAAATCTTGGAAAAGTTTCAAACCAGTGATAAAGTGGAGGAGAAAAAAATACATCAAGGAACAAACCTCTATTATAGATGCACAAACCAAATCAGAGGTATGCATTGTAAGTAAATCACCACATTTTCCTTTCTCTCATCAAAATCAGATGTTGATTTTGGTAAGTTTGAAGATCATACTAGAGGTATTGGATCTAAATTACTGAATATGATGGGTTTTGATGGAAAGTGCCTTGGAATAAATGGCTAAGGAATTACTAATCCCATATAGGTAGAGGAAAGACCTTGCTATGAAGGATTGGGATTTGTAAGTGGTAAGAGTGAAGTTGAGGAAAGCTTTAAAACAACAAGAGCCTTTATCACTAGAGATCAAAGATAACCTCATTCAAGGTAAAATCAAACTACTAATGAGGATGATAATGATTTGAATATCAGGAAGTAATCACAAAGTGATGATGTGGGTGAGTGCAAAAGAGGAGAGAAAATAGTTTCACCTTGGCAACTGACACAAGTAAAATTACTAGAAAGTCTAGGAAAGGTAAATATTCCTACATGTACTTTGATTATGCAAAGGTGGATCAAGAAACATAAAAATTTTGGAGCTTATTTCCATGTACATTTTGTGGATTAGATAACCATTGTGTTGTTAGGTTTCAAAAAATAAATCCTTATTAAGGAAAATTGATAAAGACTATCCTCCTAAACAAGATACATGGAATAACAAAAAGAAATTGTACTCATTGTTAGAAGAGTGGACATAGGTTTGATAAGTTCGGAAACTCCACCTGTAGCTTCATAAGATGGAAGTGGAGAAATAATAAAAGGGAAAATCCTATGCAGAAAACCAAACTATCCAAAAACACGCAGAGGATCATCTGTGAAAATGGGTTGGTAAGACATTGCTTGGATAACACATTTACATAGCTGAATTTTTTTAACATGTTTTTAATTCTACATCTCCTATTCAAATTATTGGTGAATAAAACTAACATTTTTGGAGTTAAAATGTGTAGGTAGTAATCGAGAGGATAGATTCTATATATCGGTGTTAACGTATATAAGAATTGTTGTTTTCTAAATGTATGTTGGCATTCTTTTCTTCCATTTGAAAATGTATTTGTAATACATGTGCAATGATTTGAATGCAATTTTTGTAAGACCCTATATCAATAAATGTTTTGTAATGGAAGAGTATTTTAAAATGCATGTCTATTTGTAATCTGAAAATAAGACCCCATTGAAGGAAAATTGTACAAGTAGATTTCAGTGTTTAGTCAAGGATGCTAACATACATTCACAAAACAACTACTTTTATTACCATGTATTGTTGTATTTCCTTTGTTGATAATAATGTACAACAAGGAAAAAATAAGAATCCTTTTTCTATCCTCTAACAATGCAATGGCTAAGAGAAAATACTAAGAAGAGACCAAGACACCGTGAGTGGATAAGGCCAGTAATGTAGTTTGTGAAACTTCTTTGTCACTGGTTATAAATTTCAGATTGGGACAATTAGTTTCTGAAAAATGAGAGAAAATATTGCCAATATACTCCAGACACAGTTCAATCTAGAAAGAGAACCTACCGAAGTATGTTGGAAAGATAATTTTCATTTTATGGTATGCTTATTTTGGCATAGCTATGTTGTGACTAGCATGCTTAATCTACACCTTCATTCAATTTTTTGGGGTTCCTTGTTTGCATGAAGGAACTAACCCATATACAGGAGGGTAGATCACTCATTGAGAGTAAACATGGAGCATCCATTTTGGATGAGAAGCATAAGGAGAAACCCATAGTTTGTGTTGCATCATTTCATTTGCATTATTATATTTGCGATTTCTTACCATTTCTTAGTATTGAATTTTTTTTTGGTAAAGAGGCACTCCTAGAAAGAAGTTTCAAATCAGTTGATTTGAGTATGTGTAGTTTGTTGGAAGCATGTTTAAGACCCCAAGTTTGAGGGAAAATTTTGTAATTGTTGTTACATTACAAGTATTTTACATTCCAATATGTATGTTGCATTAATCTAATACCCATGTCTTTGGAAACATTTATAAGCATTATATCATTGAGTTATGTTTACAAGTTGAATGTTGCATTGTTGTAAGACCCCTAGAAGGGAAATCATAAAATTGGTGATCTTTATAACATAATTTATATTCAATATTGTATTCCCTTGTTTTGTGTATTCAACAACAAGGAGAGAGCCTCTTCATCTTAACCATGTGTAGTGCAAAGTGAAGGTTAAGAGAAAAATCCATAAGAATCGAGAAATTATGGTGTAGGTCGGTGGAAGATATGAGAGGGAGTTAAGCAACTCTCTTCACATCCAATTTTTGAGTTCATTTGGTGTTCGAAAGAAGAGAGAAATACCAAAAATAAGGAAGTCGTACCTTCATTTTATGAGAGTAGAAACTTTTGGTGGTACAAAATTTCTTTAGTGGGGAGGTGTGGTCCTGGAGGACAATTTTAGTTTTGATGTTCCCTAAATCTCCCAAAACTAGTTGCATACAAAAGTACTCATCAAGATATTTCCAATTCCTTTTAAACGAGGGAAAAAGAGTCTCAGTATGAAGAAGATATCATTCATCAAAGTTCATCTCCAACTAGAAAAAAATAAATTACATGTTTGCACAATGCCGATGTGGTAGAATGAGTATGTGCCAAGTGGCGGAACGTGAAAGTAAAAGTGGTAGTGTGCCCAAGAAAAATAATGGTTTTAGCCTTAGGTTTTCAATGGTCGAGATGGATCCCACATAGAGTTCCTACTGGGCCCAACATCCCGTGGGGTCCACTTTTTGTACGGAGGGGAACCCTTCCACCATTCTTCACTAAACATAACATGTGATTTTTCTTGTCAATATTATGGAGGTAAAATGATTGGTACATGTGGGAAAATTCCCAATTATTTTCCAAATACTCAAAATAGCTCGATGAGCTACACATCGAGATGCAGAGCAAGTTGGATCTGAGCTCTTATTTCATTACCACATCACTAAGCCGAGATGAGAAGTTAATCCAGGAGGGCTCGCTTAATATCTTATCTCCTCGCACCGAGTGAGCGAGTTGCGGAACCAAGTTACATGCCACTACGGAACTAACCACAACATACCAACTCATGAACAACCTACAAGGTGGACACGGAACCACAACGTGGCGAGTTCATAGTCGGCTGAGCCACATTCTCGGCTGAATTTTCTTAGCCAACAAAAGACAACCAAGGATGTGGTCAAGCCATCCATACATGGTAAAAAAATTCTAGATAAATCCTTACCTCAACTTCTACATAGTGAGTGTGCAATTAAAATCCCCAAAATAGTAATGCAAAACACATGTGGTGGAAAGGGGAGTGGGAATCAATCTCAACTCACCCATGTCAAAATGATTTATGCTCAACCAACTCAACCATGAGTTGGTCATATATAAAAGGGATCTCACTTAGGGTTGAGGGAGAATTTTTAGATGATTGTGTATAATCCTAGGATGAACCATGGAGTTTTCGGACATTTCCTTTAGAAAATTTTTACCGTCGTATTTTTCTTGTAGGAATGGAGTAAAGAGAGATATACCAAAGACAATTTCCCCAATTTTGGATAGAATTTAAGCATTTGGAGAGATGTTTTTCCTTTATAGAGCGAGAAAATGTAGGTGAAATAGACCATTTGGTGTGGGAAGGCAACATAGTCAAGCCGAGAGACAAGAGTTAGTTATGAAAGCTTCCTAAAATTTGTCTAAGGTTCTTACAGATCCTATTTTCTCGGTTGTGGAGATAATGATGTAAGAAATATGTTTCTTGTTACATCATTAATAGGATCGGTTAGTCATTTTTGTGAACTTAGAGACGTGGCCCTTTGAGGTAAATTTTTTTATCAATTTGTGGAGTTATGAGCCTTTTTT
Source organism: Taxus wallichiana var. yunnanensis (assembly GCA_018340775.1). Lineage (NCBI taxonomy): Eukaryota > Viridiplantae > Streptophyta > Pinopsida > Cupressales > Taxaceae > Taxus > Taxus wallichiana. Next base: position 593,813,837 of record CM031238.1, on the reverse strand, counting down.
TTTTCACAAAGAATCGTAGTCATAGAGATAGATGATTTAATCCTCTTCTCCAACTCACCGATCTTATTAACTATCAATTTTTTTTTACTCTCTCATTTGCCAGTCTTCCTCTAACTTTTGAATTTTATTATTCAACTTATTGTTCTCTTTTTATGCCTTTAATAATGTTGTGTATACCACATCATTGTTCCTTTTTGATACATTTATTTTGTCACAAGGTTTCATTATGGAAAAATCCATTTAAAGAGTGGTTACATCATAGTTAATGCAAACCATTTGATCCTATGTTTTTTTAACTTTGCGCACAACATATATGTATTCCATGCTATTTGTGTGTAGGTTATATGTAGTTAATACCCTAACTGTGTAAGGATTTGAAGTTACAATAGCATGTGGCATTTGCTTCTTGTTTTTTGTCTCTTTCTCGATTTTTGGGAAAACTCATCTTGGTAATCAAAACCTGAGGTGTTTGAGGAATGAGTTGTTTGAATGGATGAGTATTTGAAGTTTTAGGACTTTCCCTATGGATTAGTAATTTTTTGAGGGGTGGCACCACCTTCTATAATTAATTGCCTTGAGGCAATGCTACCCTGCGTAAGAGTAACTATATATGTCTTTGTCTTTTGCCTCTTCTCGGGTCCTTGTTGGCCAAGTAGGAACTATCTATATTGGCCTCTTTAGAATAATCTATTGGTGTGGTAATTTTTGACCACTACTACTACCATCACTACAACCTCCAACAATAACAACACTAACATATTCACTTCCAACTCCTCCTCTTGAATTTTCAACCTATAGCTGAAACGTATGTTGAGGATTTGACTCGGAGAAAAATGCATTGGACTACCACTTGTTGTATGTAATGGTCCTTTCTCCGAAGCTCCAAGGCCTAACCTATCGAAACCTCATCTAGGATGTACCTCTGGTGGTAGCCAAATGCCTTATCTTGTTGAACCAAAACCACCACCACTAAAACCCATCTTTTCACTAAAACTACTCTATAGTATATGTTTGTTTCATGCTTTCATTCAAACTTGGTTTATATGATTTATCTCCCTAGTAGGGGGAGTGTGTAATTCCTCCTGAGAGTAATATTGATCATCACTACTTGCCTCTGCAGGATGCATTTCATTCCACAATTTGCTAAAATTTGCATCTTATAGAAAAGAATCGTATTCTAAAAAAAAAAATTGATAGCATAGGTCCCACCTCATATACCAAAAGATAGTTATTTTTTACCTTGTCTAATTTTTATCTCACAAATCAACATCTAGATTCTTTGGCTTGTTTTTAGAAGAGAATTTTTATCATCTTTTACATAAAAATTGTCATATTGAAATGCCTCTACCTATTCTATGGATGTAATCCCAAAATTTGTGTTGGAAACTCTTGAAAACTAATTCCTTTTTCAATAGAAATATCATCCATTAATTTTTTTACGTCATCCCAAGAGTTCTTGTTTTTCAATTTTTCTAGTAAGGGTTTACTTTCATGTTGAATTTTAGTGGCAAATTCTTGTTCATCACTACCCTTTCTTTAATCACCTCACATGGGTCATACAACCAGTGAGAGTCAACATCAAACTTAAAAATTGAAAAATTTCATTTTCCACAATGAATGCTTTTCTCTCAAATTTGAACCCTCCACATGAAAACGATGAGGAAGGAAATATGATCTTATTTTGAGTAACAAAATATAGTTTATATGTGCTTTCCATCTACCGTATATATTCCAAGGAAAAACCCCTCTTTGTCACATGTATTGGAAATTTGTAAGGTTGTACTCTAATCCATAAAACCTTAGCACATTATATTCCTCCATGAAGTACCAGTCAACCAACTATATTTCTGATCCCATTTGAATGCAATCTCTACAAGTCATAGGAAATCTAGGCATTGTACTTTTTGAAATTGCTTGATAAATTGGAGTCCAAAAGTAGTCCACAAATTGATTGTAGTCCCTTTGATTATCAAACATCCTTATCTTGGGGTCCACTTAGTTAATGGAAGCAACACTTTTGGTTGGCCCTCAACATCATTGTAGGCTTGAATTATAAGCTTGTTTCTCACAAACCATTCAGCAAATTGCCATAGAAATAAATAACACAAGTAGGTAGTGAACCTAAAGGTATTAGTGTTAGAACCTTCTTTGATTGTTAAGAATTGTTTATGCATAGATTCTACAATGTGCTCAACAAATTTATATGCACAAGGTGGAGTAACGAAATGGATATTGTATACCATTTCAAGGAGGGTTACATCCACTTTCTCATCACTATTGAATCCAAGGAAAAATGCTAGCATAGAAATGGTATCCCTAACCCACAATTTAAACTTCACAATTGTATAAGGAGGCTTCCCTTTTGGTATCATTCCATCAAGTGTTATTTTTCATAAAAATCATCTTTGGCATTTTGAGTGGTGGCATGATAATCATTAGCAATTGTTTATAGGTTTATGTTGATGGTTCCTAATTCTTTACTTTCAAACCCCAACACACGACCAAGATTTTCCTCTATAATGGACAACATTTCTTCTCATGTGTCATTTACAACAATTGTTTTTTTCCCATCATGATTCCGGAACAAAGCATGAAAAATTCAAGGTAAGATAAAAATTTTGGAGCATCATGCATCGCAATCATCTCCCCATGTTATCTATCCACCATTTACCTAATGGATTTGAACACTATTTTCCTTATTCTCATACAAGTATCTAAGTTGTGAGGTTCTTGTGCCAATTACAAGATCATAAATATCATGATATTCATCAATAAAACCAAGGGTTTTAAGCAGTTTTGGTGTGTGGGATTGGGGTTGTATTTTGGGCTTTTGTGGAAGTAGAGTTAGACATGCTTGGAATTTTGGATTCTGAAACCCTCAACCCTAATTTTTAAACCCTTATATTGAAATATTTCAAAGCAAAGGATTATATAGTGCTACTTATAAAAATATTTAAATAATCAAATGTAGGATGACACTTACTCAAAAAATGAATATTTTGAGTCTTACACCTATGAATATATTCACCTTTATTACATTATGCCTTCCAGAATGCAATGGATGTTAAATATCACCTCGCAAGAAGTATCACATCATTATAAATGATTACATCTTTCATTGTAGATGTCAAATTTAGTCTCTTTTCAAATTCTATTTAGTGGATGACAAATTGTCACTTTCTTTAGGCCTATTCTCGGGAGCTTCCATTCAAAATGTGGGTGTGTGAGGCCTTTGTCCTGGAATAGAGCCTACGTCATTGATCTTAATATATCAAACGATGTAGAATATTTAAAATAATTTAATAAAATCATACTTCACATCACGTATCCATACATATATTAGTATCTATACATGGTAACATCACACGTGGAAACATTCTAACGTTGCAAAAGAGTTAAGGACATGTTATCCCAAATTAACCCCTAGATTAATTTGGATAACTTATTTATAATGGACTTAGGTAGATCTTGTTTAAAATCCCATGGAACAAAGGTTAAATTATTTGGAAGCCACTAAACCTTTAGAAGACCCGCCAAATTTAAAAGTCAAAACGTTCAAGACTATACAAGAGTTTCTAACCATACCATATGATTTTTCCGCAGGGGTACAAACACCAAATATTTCTAGAGTTTTAGATTTACACTTATGGATACATGTTTTTGGCATAATCTCGGGTTCATATGACATAGTTATCATCACTTTATAAGGGGGCATAAATATTTCACTCATTCTTTATTTTATTACTCAATTATGGTTACAAAATAAAGGTATATTGTGGGCATGGGTCTACTTCTCCATTGATATTTCAGCATACTACACATTCTTTCTTAGCAATACGACACACGAGAAGATCATGGGGCACACATTATCTTTTATACCTTGTGTCTATATATCCAAACATTAGGCCTAGATCCTTCTGCAACAATGTGGCCCTTGGGGTTATGGAAAGCATAGAAGTAGATATCCATAGGCATTATTTCCTCTCCTCATTTTAAAAGGGAAGATATCAAAGTTAATAAAATATTTGATACATGATCTTCTTCCTTCATAGGTTGCATTAGTACCTCTCTCTTCTTTTAGATCTTTATTTTATTTTGTGTTAGGTTGCATGAGCCCAATACTATACTTTCTCATTCAACACAATTAGGGACTAATCACCCCCAATCCTTCAACAAATTTTAATAAAAACAATCCAAGTATTCAACTACAAGTGATAAAATACAAATATTTTCTCCCCAGATGAAAAACAAGTGCCCTCTTTCCATGTTTCACATATCTTCATTCACTTTATGCAAGTGAAAATTCTACATTTATAATTGAGTTATAGTTAAATTTCTTGTATGGGAATTCATTACACTATGTGTTGCATGTTTCATCATAGATCCTACCAAAACCAACACATTTAGATAAATAACCACTAGAAAAGACAAAGTGTGTATACACAATTAGGTGTCTTTTCATTTAAGCATGTAATTTTTAATTTCATACTCAAGGAGGAAATTTAGAAACTCAAATTTAGAAATTTACCCTTTAAGACTAGCTAATTATGATTGTGCTTCTTGGCTAAGAGAAACAACCACATTCTACCCCTAGTTAGTACATCTTTCCATCTCTATCCTAACATGTGTATTCCCACACATTGAAGAGTCAACAAATTTTGAACATATATACATAAAATCAGTGAAAAATCTATCTTCCATTGTGCAACTTTTAGATTTGATTCATCTTCTCCCTGTCTAAAACTATACAGATTGGCTATGTTGTATGATCTAGTCTTGGCTGACCTATATGGTCTTGAAACAACACATTTTCTAACTCTACTTTTGATGTAATAACATTTTTGTGTCTTTTCATCTTCCAAGTTCGGCCTTATCATGATAATTTACCTTTGGATCCCTATATAATAAATTTAACATCACCTCATTTACACACGTGACAAAACCTAGAAATCTCTTGGCACTCTAATTGCAAACACATACAAAAGACACTCAAGGTCCAAGGATCCCTAAATATTATAAAAGGTTATGCACATCCATTAAAGTATCCATTACTATATTCTGAAGCACTCAAATAGGTCAAGGAGTCTATCTTACATAACTTCCAAGCACACCAAGATCCCTACATCAAAGTATTAACAAGAGCACAATCCTCTCAGGCATGTTCAAAGTGGTTCAAGTTGCCAACTATCTACATTCATATATATGTTACATGCACTTTGATCCTATACTTTTAGGATAGTCATTGTAAAATGGTACATAATGGCCATTGTGATTAATGGTTAAGATGATGTAGGTGTAATGGAAACGCCCCATCGCGAAAAAACATTTCCTTGCATTGGTTTGTGAGTTGATTATAATTATATGGTGATTATGGTTATAATTAAGTATTTTGAATAAAATACTATTGATTTCTAAATCATTCATATGGGTGATTGATTAGAATCATTAGATTGAGTATATGAATATTAATGAATGATTTTATCTTCTATAATGATCATACTATTATCACTCATTAAGTATATGTATCATTGTCCTATTAACCATAATGATGTATCCAAAACTAATGGGAATTGGTCTTCTCATATGCCTCAAGTGAGCACACAAGGTGGTCAAGTTGTGTGATATGATAGAAAAGGGAAATTAGATGTAATAGTGCATTGTATGTTGTTTTATTTTACATAGATTGCTTATGGTTTTGGAAAATTCTAACTTCATGTTAGTTCCTATGTGCATGAAAATCATGAAAGGGTGGGAAAAGGAGGAGATTTATTAATTAAGAGTTCAACATGGATGATTCAGGAAAGTAGGAGCTTAGGAAAGATGATATTATCAAGCATGACAGAAGGAGATAGTTGAGAGAGGTGTTATAATTAATTTGGATCAGGATAACCCATTTAAAATGGAACAAGACATTCAAATGCTAGTCAAATTTAAATGCCAAAAAAACTTTAAAAAAACCATCCAACGCCTAACTATTCAACCCATTTAAAATGCGGAGGAAAGGGAAAAACACATGACGCAATTTTGGAACTTCTCGTGGCTTTTGGGCTCTGGCAGACTCAAATCCGTAGAATAAAACGTAGTGAATGAACTTTCGGGTCCAGCATGTGCTCAGGTTGGCAGGTTGAAAGGTCAATAGGTTAGCAAACAAACACATTGCAGGGAAAATGGATAACACGTGTCACAATCTCAAGCATCGATCTAGACATGTATCGTTATTTTAGCGAACCTCAAAGCAAGGGACTCGGTGGACTCCAACCCGCGGAATAATATGCATTTGATAAAGTTTTGGGTCCGTCAGCCCCTCTTGTAGTCAACAATCCTAACCCTGTAACCAATCAAAGGTTGACACATGGGCAGTCCATAGAAATAAACACATAGGAAAGGAAATCCACATGATCGACAAGAAGCTTCCAATAACCATGTGTCAAAGTCATGTTCATCCTAACCTACAAAAATTTGAATGGACATAACTTCCTCCGAAGAGCTCTAAATTGTGCAAAATTGGTCTCATTGGAAAGGTATCCTCGTGCTCTTAATTTTAGAATTATCATAACCAAATTTTGGTGAGGTTAGGTAGGTGAAAAAGGATAAAAATAGTTGGGGCTCCATTTTCTACTCCATCCACAATTTCTTTCAAAAAAATAGTATATTTCACCAATGCTACGAACGCTGATTTAAGATAATTCACCAACCCAAATAATTTGGTTTCGTCCCATATTCGTCACGATTTCTATAAGTTTTTTTAGACATGTTCCTTAAATGTTTACGTGGTTTAGATCAGTCATACTACATCAAAATGCTCTTATTAACAAAGGATCGACACGTGTATGGCCTCATTAGACACAATCAAGGCTCTTGGTTACTCCATAGATAACTTAAAATCTACACGAACCACTTGTCAAGGATATGATCACGACAGATGCCTCCTATGGGGTGTATTTAGTTACCACTCATCATTCCCCATAGGTTTGTCTATGTCAAAGTCATGGTCTTTAACTTTCCTCTATCTTTTAATATTCTCCTAGGGCGGCCTTGGACTCATCACATATGCACCATTGCTTCTTCCGCCTACCAAGGTGTGAAATTCAGTAATGTCCCCATTCCTTCATCGAGGGCCTAATGGCCATTTTTAAGTCTTAGCCTTGGTCATACCCAAGGGGCTAACGAATTTGGAGGCTATTGGGTATGGATGTCCAATTACCACCTTGCTTTATGTTATATTTTGTCGTTGACATTAGTATTGGGTAACTTGGTGGGAATTACTTTTATATTTTTCCATTGGGGGACTCGTGGTACTTGATTATTCTAATCCTTCATTGGGGTCACTTAAGTCACTTTTCACGCCTAGGGAAAAGAGTAACTTAGGTTACTTTATGTTCATGTGGGGTCTTCCCTAAGGGGTTGATTAGGGTTTTTGGGCCCTTTTTAGCATTAGACCGTTTTAAAAGGTGGTGTTGGGGAAAATTAGGGCATTCTTACACTCACACATGTCTTGATATTTGAGCAATTATTGTTTGCACTTTTCCTTTTCTTGTGGAGTAAAATCCCATAGGAACCCTAGCTTCGGTGGTGAGAGATCCACTCCTAGCTAGTAGGGAACTCTTTGGTGGTGAAAGATCCACCCTAGTTTGCTATTTTAGAGCCCATTCGAGCATATTTTGAGGCAAATTTTACATGGTTTTCATGAAGGGTTTTCGAGAGAGCTTTCAAAGGTTATTTTCAGAGGTTGTGGAAGATCATTTGCCCATATATTTCAGCCACTTGCATTTCATATTTTCCCCAACTCTTAGGGAAATTTTGCCACAACTTTTGGAGGATTTTCGGAGGATTTCTAGCCCCTTTCCGAGGGTGACGTCAGCCCTAAGAAATTGTAGCTGATATTTTTAGATTTTCTAGGTGCCCATTTTTAGATCCAGAGGTTGGGATCATTTCAATATATGTTATAGATATTATTTCCGAAAAATCATATCTTTATCGGTTGTATTTAGGTAGTTATGAATTTTTAAAATATTTCATTAGTTTGGGGAATTTTGAAATTTACGACAATTATCTATTAGTCAAAAAAATCCAAAAATATTTTTCTATTTTTTATTATCATCTCAAATCTCTCTATAAAATTTTGTGTGATTTGGACAAGTGGTTTGCAAGTTATCTTTGTTTTTCAACATTTGATGCCCTGTTTGGGTTTTATTACGAGAAAAATCAAAATATCATTTGTTGCAAATTTTTATTATTTGTAATTTGTAAGTAATATCCCACTAGGGATATTTCGGTGGTATCGAGATCTGGATTTCCTCTAGCCTACTAGGTGTGAATGAAAGTTTATTCCAGAAGAAATACACCACAAAAAGAAGGGTAGAAAATGGGTGACAATGATGAGATAAATGAAGAGATGATGAAAAATTATTAATTAATATGGTTAAACAACAAGAGACCACTAATATTTATTTGAGCTAGCTCACCGAAATATTAGCGCAAGGCAAAGTTGAGAATCATGCGAAAAAAGGAGAAAACAGAATAACATAGGGCAGTCGGGTCGAAGAGGTGAAAATAGTAATTAATGGCAAAGACACTCCATGTTCCCATAATACACATCAAGCATGCATGAACCCACATTTTTGAAAGATTCACAAAATACACAAATGGAACAACAATCAAAAAAATTTGATGAGGAGACTTGTTGGCTGAAATATGAATCCTTGAGTGAAGGGTTTAAAGATAACATTCCTTTTACCGAGTACTGCAAGATGAATATCGGTAGTAGGCCCAAAAGGGATCGCACTACATAGGTTCCGAGTTACAAAGGAGATTGGGGCATATTTTTATTTCACACTTCGATGGGTCTAAGAAGTTTGCAACAGTAATCCTAGATTCAAAAGTCAAGATGTACTTTGACTTGAATCCCATGCATGAAGAGGATGCAATTAAGTTTGCAATCCTACACTTTGAGGGAGATGGACATGACTGATGGCATCATGGTCTTATTACATAGGGTCACATGCATAATTGTACCTATGTGGAATTCACACAAAGGTTGATGAACAGGTTTGACAGACGTATCCTAACAGAATTTTAAAGAGTTGACTCATTTGAGATGCATAACTTATTTAAACGTATACATTGCAAAATTTCAAAGGTTGTCAGTCATGGTTCTTGATGTTTCAGAGATGAGATTGACTTCACTCTTAATATAAGAGTTGACAAATGCACTAGCAAGACTTGTGAAGGAATTTGAGCCTTCTTCATTGCATGATGCTATTAGGAGAGCACGAGATTTGGAGTTATCTATTCTAAAGTCGAGGTTTCCACCTCGAGTTCAGCAGAGGGTACCTCCATCTAGACTAGATGGTTTTCAGCAAAAGGTACCTCTACCCAGGAAGGATACGACTAAGAAACCATTCATATCCCAGGAGGTTAGAGATGAGTTGAGGTGAAAGAAACTATGTTTTGATTTCCACACACCTTGGGCTCCAGGACATGATTGCACGGGGAAAGGTCTTTGAGGAGAGTGATGGTGACAGAGATGAGGAGCAGGAGATTCAGGGATTGGATGATGAGAATGGAGATGTTTTGGGCAGTCTTGGTGTTAAAGAGGAGAACAAGACTTTCCCTTAGGATACTATTGCCACTTTGTCTAGTACCTTGAGGTATAATACATTCAAGGTCAGCGAGAAGTGGTGCTCATCGACAGTGGGGCTACCCACAAATTTATTGATGCATCGTTAGTGGAGAGACGGGGTTTCTAGAAAGAGGATTTTGAGGTCTTCAACATGGTTATAGACAACGAGAGTCTATGAGGTGCACACAATGAGTCCCACAGCCGAGCATTATGATAGGTAACTATATAATTATTGATGAATTTTATATTGATGGTATCGAAGAGACCAACCTTGTATTGGGAGTGTAATGGCTCCACTCTCTTGGAGAGTTCTAGACTAACTTTAAAACTATGGAGTTGAAGTTTAGGTCCGAAGGGAGGAATGTGATATTGAGGGGATTATCTACGGATGCACCCAGGGTGGTCACGACCAAACAAATTCATAAGATTTACAAGCACAATGGAGTGGATTGGGTGGTACAGTGCCTAGTTACGACCAAGAACTCAGAGAATGGTCGACCAGTGTACCACATATATGTACAAGGCCTACTAGAAAAACAATGTAGTTTTTGGTGATATACCTCCAAGTGTGCCTCTAGACAGGGGATTTGAGCATGTGATTGAGCTTGAGAACAACAACCCGATGGTTACTACTCCTTACTGTCATCCAAAATGGTTTAAGGACGAGATCAAGAGGACTAAACATGAGCTCATAGAGATGGGGCATATTAGACCTAGTTCCAATCCCTTTACTTCTTCGGTAATATTGGTGAAGAAGGACATAACCATGTGGATGTGCATAGATTACCGTGCATTGAACAAGAAGACCATACAAAATAATTATCTAGTGCCACGCATTAATGAGTTATTAGATGAGCTACATGGGGAAATTTATTTTTCTAAAATAGATTTGCGATCTGGATATCACAAGATAAAGGTCAGAGAGGAAAATGTGCATAAGATGGATTTCAGATGTCATTATGGTCACTTTGAGTTTCTAGTGATGTCATTTGGTTTTTCTAATGCACCGACCACTTTTCAGTCTTGTATGAACCATGTGTTCAACTTCCATTTGTGGAAGTTTGTATTGATCTTCTTCAACAACATATTGGTCTAATGTAGGACTTAGGAGGATCACATTAGACATCTTGATGAGGTGTTGGGTATGTTGGAAGCTAACTCGATATACGTGAAAATTTCTAAGTGTGATTTTGGTATGACAGAGTTATTGTATTTGGGATATGTGATTGGTGGAGGTGTATTCAAGGTTGACATGGAAAATATTCATGCGATATTGGATTGGCCATCGGACATTGACACAATTGAGAGGGTTCTTAGGGTTATGCACATGCTACGGGTTTCTAAAGAAATTCTCTCTGCTTGATTGCACCATTGAGAAATTTAACAAGAAGGGGGATTTTGTTTGGTCAAAATCAACAAAGTATATTTTTATCACCTTAAGGGGGTGATGAGTTTGTGTCCCATTTTGCATTGCCAGATTTCTCCCATCATTCATACTTGAATGTGACGCATCGAGACAAAGGTATTGGATTAGTTCTTATGTAGGATAGGCATCCCATTACCAACGAGAGTCGTAAATTGAGCCTTGTGGAGAGGGGGTACTCGAGTTATGACAAAGAGATATTGGCCATTATGCATGCTATGGCCAAATCTAGACAAAGACCTTGTGGGCGAGAAAATTCATGGTTCGTACGAGATCACAATAGTTTGAGGTTATTCCTAGGGCGAAAGGATCTCAACGACCACCAACAGAGATAGGTGAATAAGATACAAACATATGAATTCAACATAGAGTACAAAAAGGGTAAGATTAATTTTGTTGTTGATGCATTATCTAGGAGGCCTCACCTTACCCCTATGCTTAGTTATATGTCAGAGATTTCAGTAGATTGGAAGGCTCACATTCTTGTTGAGTATTCCAAAAATCAATTTGCATGTGAGATCATGGATGAAATTATACAGGATGATAGATACGAGATCTTGGATGACTTCATATACTACAAGGATAGGATTTTCATTATACCAAAATCTAATATGAAAGAGAAGATCCTTCGAGTATTGTATGATACACCTCTAGTGTGACATCCTGGGTATTTCAAGACCTATAGGTACATCGGGAGAGATTTGCATATAAGGGGTGAAGGATGATTTCCTTAACCATATTAGAGAGTGTGTGGTTTTTAGTAAACCAAAGCCCAGCATTATTTTCCATTAGGACTATTACAACCTCTTCCTATTCCGAATCAAAAGTGGGAGAGTGTCCATGGATTTTATCATAGGACCTCCTCGAGTACACGGACATGATTGTATATATGTGGCGGTTTGATAGGTTAACTAAGTATGCCCATTTCTTTTCTATGCCTAAGTGGCATAAGGCACCATAGGATGCTCATATATTCTATACAAGTATTTTTAGGCTTCATGGTTTGCCTAAAAACGTTGTTAGCATAGGGGGACAAAATCTTTATGAGCACTTTTTAGCGTAGGATATTTTTAGAATTGCAAGTACATAATTGAATCCTTGCACTAGTTATCATCCTCAAACAGATGGGTAGATGAAGATAGTCAATAAGTGGATAGCGGGCTATTTGTAGCTATGTCACACGACATTAACATGCATGGATTAAATGGATACACATGGGTGAGTATTACTACACTACCACCTACCATATGAGCATTGGCATGACTCCTTTTCGAGCATTGTATGGGTATGATGCTACATCATTCACGTGACTTATTATTATCATATATTCGAGCTCCCAAAGCTCGTGGTTGGTTACAAGAGAACTAGGACATCCTAAAGGCCCTCAATGAGAACCTTCGAAAAAGCACAGAATCAACAAAATATTTATGCAAACAGGCACATGGTATAGAGGTCTTTTGAGGTGGGATATTTAGTCTTCCTACGTTTGTAACCCTATAGGCAATCCTCACTTGAGTCAAGCGGTGTTGAGAAGCTACAACCGTAGTTCTATGGACCATAAAAGATAGCACGAAGGGTTAGGGTAGTTGCATATGAGTGGCGCTTCCTAAGCACAACAAGATACACAATGTTTTTCATGTTTCACCTAAAAAAGGCACATGGGTATTGTTCCTTCTATGAATTTTCCCCCATTGGACGATGAGGGGAAGTTGGTTTTGGAACCTGAATCTATCATTGAGGTGAGACAGAGGAAGCTCAGGAACAAGGTGATCACAAAGTACTTAGTGCGGTGGAGATACCACTAAAGGATGCTACTTGGGAGGGAGAGAAGATTTTATAGCATCCTAGTTTGCATTTTCTTGGGGACAAGAAAATTTCGGGAAGGGAGAACTATAATGTCCCCATTCCTTCACTGAGGGCCAAACAACCATTTTTCAGTCTTAGCCTTGGTCATACCCGAGGGGCTAATGACGCTTAGAGGATATTAGGTATGGATGTTCGATTACCACCTTGCTTTATGTTATATTTTTCGTTGATATTAGTATTAGGCAACTTGGTGGGAATTATTGTTATATTTTGTTGTTGAGGGAAGGGGGCTCATGGTACTTTATTATTATATTCCTTCGTTGGGGTCACTTAAGTCACTTTTGGTGCCTAGGGGGAAAAATTAACTTAAGTTACTTTATGTTCATGTGGGGTCTTCCCTAAGGGGTCGATTAGGGTTTTTTGGGCCCTTTGTTGCATTGGAAGGTTATAAAAGGTGGTGTTGGGGAGAAGAAGGGCATTCTTACACTCACACATATCTTGATATTGGAGCAATGTTGTTTGCACTTTTCCTTTGCTTGTGGAGTAAAATCCCATAGGAACCCTAGTTTCAGTGGTGAGAGATCCACTCCTAGCTAGTAGGGCACTCTTCGGTGGTGAAAGATCCACCCTAGTTTGCTATTTTGGAGCCCATTCAGAGCATATTTTTAGGTAGATTTTACAATTTTTTCAGTGCAGGTATTCGGAGATCTTTTAGAGGTTGTGGAAGATCATTTTCCCATATATTTTAGCCACATGTATGTATTTCATATTTTTCCCAACGCTTAGGGAAAATTTGGTGTAACTTTTGAAGGAGTTTCAAAGGATTTCCAGCCCCTTTCATAGGGTGACGTCAGCCCTAGGAGATTGCAGGGTACAAAATGATATTTCTAGGGAGACTCTTGCATTAGGGGTTTCTAGGGTTTTCATTCTAGGGTTGCCCATTTTCGAGATCCAGAGGTTGGGATCATTTCTATATATGTTGTATATGTTATTTCCAAAAATCATATTTTTATCATTGTATTCGTAAGTTATGAATTTTAAAAATATTTTAGCATTTAGGGCATTCTAAAATTTATTGGTAGTTATCTATTATTGAGAAAAATCCACAAATATTTTTCTAATATTTTTATCATCTCAAATCTCGTTATACAATTTCGTGTGATTTGGACAAGTGGTTTGCAAGTTATCTTTGTTTTCCAGGTTCGCTGCCCTATTTGGGTTTTATTCCAAAAATCAATATATCATTTGCGGAAACTTTTTACTATTTGTCAAGTTGTAAGTAATAGCCCACTAGGGATATTTCAAATTCACTCACCAAAGAGCTAGCTATTTACAAGATACCAGGGACATGTTGAGAACAATTCACTCCGATTTCCATGCAGGGACACTAACCCTTGGAACTATGATACACTTCAACAAAAGGGAACATACAAGTTCCCAAAACTTGATAAAATATCTCGTACTCTCTTTTGAGAATATCAATGTTTTAATTATCCTATAGATACTCTTCACGACAATGTCACTCATCCCAAATTAGTTGGGTGCATGCTTCCCAATCTCTTGGAGTCATATGACGATGAGCCCAATGAGGTCACACTTAGAATCAACACTTCGATCTTCCCGAGCTTCCCAATCTCTTGAGTCATATGATGATGAGCCCAATGAGGTTACACTTAGAATCAACACTTTTGATCTTCTTGAGCTCACAAGAAAGATCCTTCGTGATCTGTAGTCATCTCATGTACACCACAACCCCCACTAGAACATGTGGTTCGACTAGAGACCATAGTCAATTCTTTTGTACTGGTGGATGCTTCCACATTAGATTATGATGATGGTTACGCTTTAAACAACCCTTACTTGGCTAACTATGCCCAAGTTTGTGATCGAGACGTCTTGCTTTACCAAGAAACCCTTTTCACCAAATTTTATCATGACATGAACGGTATCCTAATACAAGAGGATTCTTAGAAAAAAAGTGAACACTTCTTCCCAACTAGTGCCTAAGCCTCGGAGAATGCTCCACTCACTACATTTCCACATACCACCATTGACCTAGTCAACCCATTTTCCCTTACGAAGCGTATGATGATCGGGTTGGTTTAAAGTATGAAGACAATGACCTCATGGGTGATTATCTTATCTACTAAGCCTCAATGAATGAGCAACACACCTCTCTATCGACACCATCTTCACCGATCATTGGTGCCCTCATCGGATACTCTCACTAATGCTCTATAGCCTATGAGACTCCTCTCGCTACCTCTTGCCCTTATGGTTCCTCGGTCTTCTACAACCGTTAGGTCAGACACATGGCATGAGACTTCGAGGGCATGATGTTTATGATTGTACATCCTATCGACACCACATGAAGAAGCTCGAAGTTAAGGTCAAATGTGACCAAACTAAAAAGGCTACACATCCTTCTCGCTTCGCTTCATCACGGTATTATGCACACACCGATGTTGACCGTCATGTTCTACGTGTGCAAACATCCCATTCTAGCTACTTCTTCCTGCAATCAAAATCATGGAGTATTTTCCTCTCATAATCAGCCTACCTTCCCCTTAACCGAATAGACCACAACCTACTTATGGACTCCCACCTCACTATGATCTTTGTACCTCCATGAATGACATTCAACATGACATACTCACCAGAATGGAGGATCAGATAGATGACACCCTATTCACCCCAAGATCTGAAGTTCATCAGGAAGTCATTATTACATAGCATGCCATCGAGGATCCATGACTCGTGCTAGAAGTCACATCTTGAATCAAGTTGACAACATTATCACTGATACATTGCGATCTTTTCCCCCTCGTGGATAGTTATCTATAGTACATTGATTACATTTTATTTTCCTTCTTTGGCATGACCCCTCACATATTAGTTAGGAGTTAGACAACTCGAGGTAGGTTGGTGAGTTGTTATAGCTTGCTTAGCCTCTCATGCCCCACTTAGGTTTTACACACTACCTTTTCGTCCACTTGGGATCTCAATCCCCTTGGCGTTTTACACACTATCTCAAATATCTCGTTACATCCTTGCTTGGGATGTTTTCTCCTTGGATTTATCATCATGTACGCCTTGGTTTCTCCTACCATTAGAGTGATTCAATCCCGACTCCACCTATTTTGGCTTTGATTCATCCCATTTTTTCCTATTGGATCACCACGGTATTATGTGCATCCTTGTTTAGGCCTATGGCCTTGCTTGGATTTATATACACAATCGCGCCCGATAACCTACCTTTGAACTTCTTGGCCTTATTATGCCTCTTGGATTCTTCACATCACGTGGGTTGGGATATCCTATTGGTCCCCCGCCTATGCTTTTACCTATCTAATCACATTGTCATTATTGATGGCATGGATATAGGGTCCAATCCTATAACTAAATTGCAAGGAAAACATTTTGTTTTACTATGGTTTGAAGTTGAAAAATCACTTTCCATTGTTAGGCATCAGTTAGTTTTGTTTCTCTAGCTAAACCCTCTTCCATGCAAGAGGATCTAACAGGCTAAATTTTACCCACAACCACAGAAGTTGTCAATTTCTCTTGTTTTGTTTTTGTTTTTTTATATAATTGACACATGAATTACAACATTGCAGGTTAGCAAGTGCAACACTCCTAGTGCGTGTTGTAAATTACAGGTAGCCTAAATGCCCTGCTAATTTATCAAATCAAACTTATAATCAGCAAGCCTGACCAGACCAATGGGCACTTCGTATTTCATATTATGATCCTTGGTTAACTTATTGGTGGATGGCACAAAAGTGGTTTCCTACTTCAAGTATTATATCTGGCAATTAGATGCCTCTGAACCAATTTGATGCTAAGATGCAACAAAAGTTTTTGTTCGTGAAACGAACCAAAGACCTAAATTTCCTCTCTGTGATCCATCCAACACATAAATTCTTTATGAAAATGTTCTATAGCTTCATCTAGCTAACATAGGATTAAAAGAGTAAATGTTTAGCAAAAATGTTGTCCTCTAAGCTTTTCTAAGTTTGCATGTTGCCTTTGGTTATAACAATGTGCATGGTAATCGATTGAATGGAACAATGCCTCTTGAATTTGGAAGCTTGGAAACCTTACTTATTTTATGTTGCTTTGATTGATCATGTATATGATGATTGTGGAAGGGTTATGTCAAGCACATTAAGCGTGCATATATAATACATTCATGGTCTAATGAGTCTAGCAATATTATGTTATTGCTTTTACAGGAATTTGTCCTCAAACAATATTAAGGGAGCAATTCCGATAGAGTTGGGATATATTATAAGTTTAGATACATTGTGAGTTCAGTTATTTTTTATTTTTTGGTGTTACTTCCAATAGGCTATTAAGAATTGTGTTTGGAGAGAAATTTATTGTCTAGATGACAGTTGTGAAAGACTTCCAAATGTTTTGTTGATCTTTGTTCGACATGAAATCCTAGGGACATATCTGATAATAAACTTTGTGGACTCATTCCACGATCTGTGGGGGATTTGGAACATATTTTGAAATTGTAAGTCTTGTCCATATAGGATTTTATGGAGCATAAACAAGAAGTCCAATTTTTATGAGTGAAAATTAAATTGACTTGATGATTCATCTTAATTATAAATTCAAGGAATTTGAGCGGAAATAGATTGAATGCATTTCTGCAAGAGGAATTTGGAAATATGAGAAGTATAGTGGATATGTAAAATGATCCCCTTCAATATATTTCAATCCACAAAGGCATAGAGGCATTAGATTGGATGACCCTTGCAAGAAAAGGCTTGTAAAGCTTCATCTATATTCCTACACTTACAAAATCAATCACACCCCTTATCAACATCAACTACAAAAGTAATAACTATCCCTCTAAATCAAATAAAATATACCATTTGACATTCACATTGCATTGTACACATGCGATTGCTAGTTGAGATAGGTTTTTAAATTCCGTATAGGCGAGTTGGTTGAAATGTGTTTCATGGAGTCTTTCAATCTCTTAGGTATTGGTCATGTTTTAGAAATTAAAAGAAAGTCATGTTAGAGATTTATCGAGTCGTATTTAGTTTGTTGGTAATGTTTAGGAATGTCAAGTTTTTTTGTCACCACTATTTTTAAGTAACTATTAGATTCAATTCATTTTGTATTATAGAAGTGCCATTTTATCATCAAAAGAGTCGATTAATCATAGTTTATTTTGTTGTTATTTGTCCATAGTTCTAGTACAAGAATTATTGTGAGTCATTTATCAAAAAAATGTTCATCAAAGTCCAAAAATGTCAATAAAGTTGTTATCTCATATCGTTATTGTCAAATTATCTTGTGTTTAGTATTATGTAAAAGTGTAAAAGTATTGTTAAAACAAAAATTGCCTCACTTTTGAATAATCGAACAAATTTTCGCTTGTGCGTGACAACCACCTTATGGGAGTGAATTGTTCAAAGAGACTCAAAGCCAAATCAAGCTTGAGTTAGCAGATTTTCATCGAGAACAGAGAAAAATGGAGGTTGGAGATCAAACAACGACCTCTCGTCAATCACCAACGATTGGGCCGCATCAAAGGTTTGGTGGCACATTTTGTTTCGGTTGAATATTTACTTTCATTTTTTGTGGTGTGCTTTATTTGAATTTAGTGTTCCATTTTCAGTATGCTTCAATTTGCAGTGCCCTTGTTTGAATAAGTGGAAATTTCTCATTGAGGGGGAACATGATTCAATGTTCCATTTCCAGTTTTCAGTTTGTATGTATGAACAACATAATTCAACATAATTTCCTATGTTATTCCCTGCAGTGAGATATTGATGAGGGTTGATAATAGTACTTGGCACATCATGATGTGGTTGTAGGTAAACCACTTGAAAACATTCATTTTTGGTTTGTGGTACTCCACTTGTAAAACCACCATTTTCAATTCATGGTTAACCATTTGAAAACCATACGTCGGGTTTGTGATCATCCTAAAATAAAAATCACCAAATCATGAAAGCAGGTGCAAGTACAAAGGCAGGTTTTCCCCATGTTCGCACTAAAGGGGGAAATGTTAGAAAATCTATTATTAGTGCTCCATTGATATGTACGAGTGAATAATAATTACATGTGTAAATATTATCAAGGTGAATGTAAATTAGTAAATTATTAAGTTTGCAAATTGTTATTAGTGTAGGAACCAACCTATTGGAGACACCGGTCCCCAATGCCAAGCACCAACTCAACAATTCAGACACCAATCTTTTATGTCGAGCACCAACTCAGCAAGAGACACCAATATCTTTGTTTTATGAGGCACCAACCTCCAAACCGATGACAATACCACCTTCGTAGTGTTGTTTCCATGAATGATGAAGACTTTTATTTCCTCTTCGTACTTATTAAATTTTGTATGGTATTCACTCAAAATCTGCCCTTCATTAAGAGTTGCTCCTCATAAAAATTTGCTCTACACTTACGCTTCGTATTCTTTAATGATGTATCAAATTCATTTCACTCCTTTACTTTTCTTCATCCTCTCATCTATCTTTTATAGCCCTTTGATACCTCTTCATGGAGGGATATGACTTTTAAATGGACACATCTTTTCAAAAAGAGGTGACCCTTCATTTTTAAAATCCTTGGGCGCCAAAATGAATCCTTTTTAACTTGGACGACTTGTCCCAAACATGAGCGCCAAAATGGGGGGCCTAAAAATATTTCTCTTGGGCCCTCTAATTAAATGTTGTCCCTTAAATAAATAGCTTCCCTTTAATAGATGAATCGCTGCTCTTTATTGAATAAATAAATCACTGGTATACAATGTGATTGTTGTACATTATATTCACAATTATATTAAATATGATCATTGTAATTGTTGTGCATTCTCCTTTGTTATTAATGACTCTTTTGACATCAATGACTGTGCATTCTCTTGTGACATCAGCAACCCCTTTGACATCAATGACAATATTTCCAACAGTCCCTAACACCCACGAATTCACAGTAATATACACCACAAATTCCCGTGCCCTAAAAATTGTCTTTTGCATGAACTGCAACCAAATTAATTATGCCCTCATGACTAAAGATTATTTTGGTTACTTTTGCCCTCACGATTGCTGCGAAGACTTTAAACAACAAACCCTCACAACTAGAGTTTCTGGTACTTGCGACTATATTTCCGTTGAAAAACGTGACTAGGGGAGAGGACCCCATAATTGTGCAAGTACCAAAATATGTACATTGATTTTCACCATTGGTTGTTGAAAAAATGACTAATAGTTGTTCACTATTTGATTAATGACACTTTTTAAGAGCCAATGACAATGTGAAACATAGGGCGCTTGGTCATTGGTACCTCTTTCAAATGCTTTATATTATTTTTTTCATTTTAAATCAATTCAAAAACTACTTTTCCCTCCAAATAAACACGTGAAATGAAAATGTTGATGTGGCATTATAATACGCTACACGATGATATACTTTTTTATGCTGACGAGACCCCTACATATATGTACGTGCCCCTAAAGTTAGGGTGCACAGTTATGGGGTCCTCTCCCCTATTATTCACGTGTCTTTTGCCCTTGCGATCTGTCTGTGACTGTCAAAACAGTCTTACGAATAGTGCGCTCATGCCCTTCTCTTCAACTCTCTATAAGGCAGACGGGTAAGAAATCCATCAGAGGTCTTCACGACCTCCTCCTTACCTTTCAATGTGATGAAATGACCACCTCAGGGCTTCCTCAAACATTGTGTCAATCTCCCGTGCCCTTCAAGGGCTTCCTCGGGTAAATCACTCGATACCAATGTTAGCAAAAAAAATAACCGAGAAAATGATAAGAGGACAAAACTGCACTGCCCAGAATGGACGCAGCAGAGTATATTTATTTAGGAGAGGTGGTTACATTCAGTTTTCAATTTACATGCAGTTGGAGGCAGTTTCCAACTGTCTAACTGATGGTTTTTAGTATAAATATTCAACATTTTTAAGAACCCCAAGGCTATTGGAAAAGTACCTGGAAGTGGTCATGAACTGTTCAGATTGTATATGTATTAACTTATATGCACATCACAAAATTATTTGGAGTGAGAATTATAATTGCAAGAACCAGAAAAACAAAATATATATTCTCCAAGTATCACCAGGGTTTCTTTGACACAAGACTTGTTAGGATACGCTAATCGTGCTTAAGCACCTTTCACCTCCACTCCATTTAGAATGATAACGAGCCTTTCTTGTTTCTTCTACCTCCCTAAGCATACTAATCAAATATTCATCATGTATAGCTTAAAAATTTATTGACTAGGAACAGAATTATTTATACGTTAAAAAGTAGTACAGATTAGTTTATTCACTCCATCCAAGGGAGATTCTTTATATCATTTCCTGTATGCAGTAAAAGTATTCTACACATGCAAGATATTGAGTAGTATGCAGTCCAGGCGAGTAGTGGTCAAATAATTCTAGGAGTTTGTACTTGATTAGGAACAGAATTATTTATACATTTAAAAGGTAGAACAGATTAGTTTATTTGCTCCATCCGAGGGAAATGATACAAACTACTCCACCCATGCAAGATATTGAGCAATTATGTAGTCCAGGCAAGTAGTGGTCAAATAATTCTAGGAGTTTGTATTTGATCAATGTTTCAGAAGGTACTTACGACAAAGATGTGTGTAATGGTATGCGAGAATTATTCCCCAAAGTTAGTATGTTGTTTAAAAGGTCAAAATTTATCATTTTTAGACCACCATTTAATTGCATGAGCCAAATATCCCTAAAATCTGTTACACCACAATGCTGCCTATAGTCAATACCACAAATGCTTGAAATCAAAATTCAAATCAACTTGAGAATTTAAGTATTTTCATACAACAAATAATGTCCAGAAAGTATTCTAGATCAACATTCAAAGCAACTAAGAAAACTCAATGCAAAAAGTATTCTAATCTCCACCTCGTGGCACCTAAAGGTACATCCTAGAGTCTAGGATTACTTCAAGGTACATCCTAGAGTCTAGGATTACTTCACTGTTTTCGTCTGGGATTACTTCACTGTTTTCTGTGACCATGCTGTTTTCCACTAGATACAAGAATGCAGTACTACATTAACATATTTGAGATACAATATTCCAAGTTAAATATAGCATCTGCAAAACAGGTTTGTCAAGGCATCTGCTCCAGTAACAATTCATCTGAAAAGAAGAGTCAGCAGAATTGTTCTCTTGTGCTTATAACAGTTGCACACTTATTATCTTGATTAACCATGCACTTTCCTTTTGCCCTTCTTGGAAAAGGAAACTGTTACTGCTGGAGTACAATCTTATAGAAAGTAGGTATCAAACTATGATTGTAGACACTTTTCAATCTGTGGGCACAAAAGACTGGCCACGTGGTGCATATGTCTAAAACCCTGTGTTTTCTAAGTCAAGGATGGCAAATAAATGAATGTCAACGCATCGAAAGGGATGCATAAGAAATTATTCAAATAGAACTCCAGTAAAGGAAAAATTAATTTTTGCAGTAAAGGCTCTCTGTTGCAAACATACCTGAATTCAAGTATAGAAGAATTTATCTTATTCTTTTATAGCATCACATTTAATGTTCAAGATAGTACTTCAGGCACTCCAGCATTTTGATCAATATATTAAGAAACATCTTACTTAAAATTATTTTTACAGTGCTTTTTATGATCCCCACCACATACCATCGTTTGGGTTGACATTATGAGTCGGCCCTTGAAGAACAAACTTAAAGGTAGCATGGAGGATAGAACCATGCCCAGTGAATTGGCAATCAAACAAAACTTTACAGAAATTGATGCTACCTAACATCATTTCGCCAATGGTGATAAATACAATTACTGCAATTCAAGTGGACAAGGGCTAACAGGCATAAACAGAAATTAACATCTGAAAATAGTACATAAACCTCTTACAGTAAGCTTTCAAAACCAGAAGAAAACCTGATATAATCCCTTGATTTGAAGTGTTTCCTGCAGTAACCGAGCAAAGCAAAGTTGATGCACCTGGTATAATAAACTCTCCAAGGCCCTCATCTTCGACAAAAAACAAGCCATGTGGCCGCTTTGATTCAGTGAAATTTGAGGTTTCTGCCTCTTTTGTTTTCTGGAGAGGAACATTTTCTCTGCCTTGCTCGGGAGTATTATCATACAAAAGAGATTCCAGAGATATTTTTGTTTGTAAAGTATTGGATGTTGTAAATGAAACATCTAATAAAGAGGATGAATCGATATGCAACTTCCTTGCAGCGTGCATATCATGAGCTTCTGTGGAACTATCTGATCCAACAGTTATTTCAACTTCATCTTCCATACCCAAACTTGTAGTTAATCTTTCAATTCCTGCTACTTGACTTACAGTATTTCCAGAAATGGGACTAAATGTATCATACTTCTCTTCAACCAAATTTCGATCCTTTTCAATGATAAGCTTGGCACACTTGGGGCACAATTTTGAGGATTCAAAATCATCAAGCCCTTGTAATGGCTGAAACTGCTCTGGGAAATCATACACCATATTTGCTTCCTGTAAACAGCTGCTTGCAGACTGGTTGCCATGAATTGTGCAAAAAACATTCTTAGCCAATGTCATTTCACTGTCATACAGTTTGTGTTCATTTTCATCCTCCAATAGTATGACTTCCTTTTCATGGTTAAATACCATTTTGGTACCAGGTGCGCTGGACTGCTTGATAGTGAGAGTGAGACCATCCTGAGCATCATTGATCTTTCTGCTTTTATACACAGTCTGTTTGGCATCCTCACTTCCTTGGGAAGAACTGTATGGAACTGAATCCATATTTTCCTGACTTATGTATCGCACTCCTTCAAACATATTAAAACTGGTATCAGTATGATAACAAACCTCCTCATTTAAATTATCCACTTGCAATGAGTGACTAGGTATTCCTATGCAGAAGCCTGTTGTTTCCACTTGAGATGAATGAAATCCGTCATTGTCACAACCTTCCTTATCATCTGCATTTTCTATTTGTGATGAGCCAGATGGTATTTCTGTCAAGATACAGGTTGTTTCTACTTGAGCTGGATGAGCAGAAACTGAAAATGCTGAAAGTGCTGAAGCTAAAGCTTCCTCTAAACATGGTCTGGTCTTATTAAGAGTAATCTGACACTCACCAATTGTCTTTCTTGAAACCTCTGAACCTGCATATACTCCCATATGCTCATGACTCTGGGAATCCTCATCTACCGAATGTTCTTCCGTCAATAAATCTCGTTGATCCAAACTCCTGGATGCTGACTCATCCAGTACAGGGTTTGAGGATTTGTCCAAAAAAACTTTTGCTGACTCATTATAATGTGACGAATCTGTATTCTCTGAATCCAAATCTTTGGAAATACCCATACATGAAGCATTTGAGGGTATGACTGTAGGACTTACAATGGCAGATAAAGGAGAACAGTCAGGAGATGATACCAAACAAGGCCTTGGCATAGAAATTGAGGATGGAACCTTGGTTCGTGGTAGATTTGCTGTGTCTACAGAAGACATGTGCTTCCAATTACCATTATTTAACATTTCTGGGCCAGGAACAGAAGTGCTCAAAAATGAATTTGATACAACAGGAAAATCAGAACAAACAGTATCACTCTCCATTTTTGTCATGGGAGAATGGTTCTGCAGCATCTGACATGATTCAACAACCTGAAGCCTCCTATCCATAGTATCGAAGGATCTGTGCACATAATCCTCAATCCGCAAACACAAAGCCTCTAATCTGTCCATACGCTTGCAAAGATGTTCCAACATGTTTTCTCCATTGATTTTCTTACCTAAGCAGTTATCAATCTTATTATTCTCTAACTCTTCAGGAATGTAATGTTTATTGGATTCTTCATTAAATGGCCCATTCATAGGAGACAAAGCATTTTCACTGCACCAGCCATTTCTCCCACACAAGACTTTTCACCTCCTATATCATTCTGCCTTCCCTTAATGTCATCTGTAGGTCCTATGGAAGGTGGAGTATTTTGCATGGTATGTTTTGGATTATTCTTAGTCAGTTCAAGATTGTCCTCGACCTTATCCAGATAAGGGGAAAGTTTCTCTTGATACAGTGGCATTTCAGCTGAAACCTTTTTCTTGGCACTGTACCAGAAGATAAATTTCCTCCTTTCAAAGCTTCCATGTCTTTTACTGATAAAGGTGTACTGAGAATCGATGGACAACTGGATCTAGATAGTTCTGATTCAGAAAACCCCATTTGCAACATGCTCTTATCTCTCCTGACATTGCACAATAACTCATCCTGAGATTGAGTCAAATTACCTCTTGACATTTGAAGCATACTTGGAAAAAACATTGCCAGTAAAGAACCCCAAATGGACTACCTTGAAAACTAGAGCTGCTCAAACTAATGGTCTCAGTTCCATCTTTAACAGCATCAGTTCGTAGGCCATAAATACAAATTGTGTCGATCTCTACACATGACTTATCTTGTAAGGACAGCAACCGGATGGTTAGGGAAACACAAGGTATAGCATTTACTATCTCAACATTTGCTTCATAGAGTGCCTCTTTTGCAATCCTATTAGTCGACAAACTCACTAGATTATCATCAGTTCTAGCTTTATTGTTCCTATTGTTTTCTTCTAATTGATTGGATACTCCTATATTTGACAAAGTTTCTTCTGTTTCTATGCACTCGTCCTCTGAAATTTTCCGACCACTATGTTTAGCTAATATCTCCAATGTACGTGCAGCTTTGTCTTCAGAATAGTCCTTGTAGCCCATGGACTGAAGTTGAGACATTCTTCCAGGTTTGCCCAGAGAATCCACTACAAGTGATCCAGATAATTTAACTTCAACCCAGCTATCTTCATCACTACTGTGAGAACCTTTTTTGCAATTTCCTCTGAAACCCTAATGCTGTCATGCAGCAAGTTTTGTAGGTTTTCATCTGTATTCCCATCAATACTATCTGAATGACTTGGATAACCATTATATTCTTTGTCACAGTTGTCCACATTCAAAAACAGCTCAGTTTCACTTTCAATCGTTGAATGCAGAGATGTCTTGGTAGAATTACCAATGCAGCTGTCTCCACCAAATGAAGAAGTATCATCCTTATTAATGGCCTCCCTGACAAATTTAGGATCATCATTCTGCATAGCCGGCTCACCACGGGCTGTGCAGACATATTCATTGTCAGCACTGATCTCTGACTTATTGTATAGTTCAAATATTCGTGCAGTACTCCGGACATAGACACTGGAAACCTCACACAGTGACTCTTCAAACTTGACTGTATTTGCAAAAGCATGACACATTAGAATCAATCTGAGCAAGTATAAATTATTCAATAAGTCAATACCAGAGATTCAGTTGGCTGTTCTTAATTTCCAGAACAGTAATCAGCCTATCAGGTAAACAATGTTGCATTGTTACATATATGATGAAATTTTCAAATTATATACATGTTTGCTTCGGCAATCATAATCCAGATAGAATTGAATTCCCCTGACATTTTGTTTTAGGAGTGAAACAGCACATACACTAACAAATTTAAATAAAAGCAGAGTTAATGAGACTAGGCAAATCTTGGCAAGTCACGAGCCGAGTCAGTACTCAGTCTCGAGTTTCGACAAGCACTCGCCAGGTATGCCAACAAAAACAGACAAACAATAAAAAAATTAAAAACAATTATTTATGTATCGTATTTTAATAAAAAAATTGTGGAGCTTTTCCCCAAGTCCAAATTTTCCATGCCAAGTACTTGTAAAGTTTGCGTCTCATGACTGTGCCTAAAAGTGTTTGTACTCCGAATTTCAATTCTCATTGAGGCCAGGAATGTTTTCAATGTCTGTAAGCTGAAACAAATATCTGTTATATTTTGCTTGGGATTAATTAGATCTACTAGAAAGCATCATACAGATGATTAAATATCAGATATTGCCATAGACAAGATAGTGGGTTAGGTGCAAGACACTCCAGCCTTTTGGCTGCATCTCATATAACTGACCCCCTCATCATAACCACATCTGGTCCCTTTTTGTTATCTTAAATATGATTTGGAAATCCTTTCCATATTGTGGGATTCGTGTAGTATGATATAGCAGCATAAAAATCCATCATTGTATATTAAGGCTCTAACAATTGAAACCTAAGTAGCCGATACGTTTTGGATATGGGTGCGGGTACGGAGTATCCGATACGCAGATACAGCAAAAAAAAATTGGCCCCGGATACGGTATTGGATACGACTATACAAAAATATATAAAATTAAAAATAGGAATATAGTTATTAACCACATATTATGCATATGAAAGACAAGATAAAAGACAAGGTAACTTATAAGTTATAAGCTAAATAAGTAAATAACCACAAAAGACAAGACAAGTCTTAATTTGTTAAAACTTAGAAACTTAAAAGTTTAAAAGTTAAATACTTACATTAAACACAACGTGAATGTCATGATATATTAAATTCAATTTATTACACCAAATTAATAAACCCAAACAAAACATGATATTCCACAGTTATCCATAACACTGTTTTATTTTACCAATCTATTTATCTTCCTTTCAAATATTTTTGCTGATGCCGATAATAACCATTTTCACTGGCCTCGGATCCCTAATCTGTTCTACTTTCTCATACCTTCACAGCAGTTTTACCCTTGCCGAACAACATTCGAAACAAAGTGTCATATACCTGAGTAAGCTTATCAGTTAAAATCTTCCGTCACACAATACGGTTCAGCTATCTGGTTTTCATTCATTTTGGACAGGTTTATTTTTTTCTTGATTTCTTTCGTCATGTAAAGTAGTTTTGGCTCGGCGGTTTCGAATCTGCACACCATCCCCATTTTCTAATAGTTTTGTGGGTACGTTTTTGGCAACGAAATGTGCCCGGGAGAGGCCAGGGTACGGCGGGACCCCGGGTATGTATGTTGACGTACTAAGGAGACCCAGCCGGACCCTGGCCGCTCCTGGGCACGTTTCGCCGTATCCGTACGGATACATTTCGTACCTGTACCCTGCCATGTCACCCTGTCGTACCGGTATCTTAGATTGAAACTAATAGGCCCCAAATACTATTAAGCCATGCATGTGAAAATGACAACTACAATCACCAGCTATTTGTAGCAAGCAAGACACAAACACAAATACCAAAATTTGCAAAGGGTCTTTATAACATTTCACGGAGACATCCTTGGGAAAAATACAGACATCCTGGACATCTCCAGGACAGGCAGTGCGAAGGAAACATCTAACAACCATGCCACCCCTCACAAAAAAAACAAGATGTCCCCATGGACATTTTTGTGTTTCCCCTCGGCCCTCGGGAAATTCAGATATCCACGAGAGATTAACAATGTCCACTCTATGCAGGGACGTTCCTCAACCATCCCAAAACATCTAAATGTTCAGGATAACCAGGGGACTTTAAAAAAATAAAAAAACAGAACTTTAAATTTAATAAAAACATAAAGCCTTTAAAAAATATAAATGTGTTTTAAATAAGCGCAGTTCTTATTTTTGTTGATGTTCCTTGGTAAACTGTGTTCATGATTTTTATACTAACGTTTTGATGTCAAAGTAGAATCCCTTGCAAATGTCAATATTATAAAACCATGGACATAAGTTACCCATTAACCATCAACAAACAACTCAATTTCTAAGCCAACATGTCAAGCAACAGAATTTTTAAGATATTCACTTATGTGGTTTTTGACATTAATTGACAACAACAACAATCACTAGCTATTATATCAAGCAAGACACAACACAAATAACAAAATTTGCAGAGGTCTTTATAGCATTCCATTGGGACATCCTGGGAAAAAAAAGTAGACATCTCGATGTCTCCAAGATGGGGAGGTGGGAAGGAAACATCTTACAGCATTCTGCCCCTCTTAAAAAAACAAGATGTCCCCAAGAACATTATCGCATTCCCCTCAGCCCTTAGGAAATTCAGATATCCTTGAGAGATTAACGATGTCCTCTCCATGCAAGACATTCCTCAACCATCCCAAAACATCTGAAAATACCACGATAACTGAGGGACTTTAAAAAAACAACTAAAAACAGAACTTAAAATTTTTAAAAAAACATATACCCTAAAAGATGGGCTCAACAAGGCCCCTCGCCTAAAAATATTTTGTCATATAATGTAATAAGCAGTTTTGATATAATGCTCATATTTTGTAAGAAGGTTCAATGTCTGTAGTCATAGTTTAGTAGCTTGTAGAGAAAGCAACCTCCTAGAATGTTCTAGTTATTCATAATAGGTGTATATACCACTCTTTTTGTGATACCATAAGTGGATTTCCACTATGACTAAGGTATGGCATTTTCTATATGTTTGGGATCTATTACCCCATTGTAATGTCCCCTTTTCAGAATTAATTAATTCTGAATACCTGAAGCCTATTTTTATTATTTTCCATAGGCTAAGGGGAAATTAAAAGAGGAAAATAAATTAATTTAAGTGGTCCAAGGATATTTTTATATTTTAATTGGAAAAGGACACTTAAATTATATTTTAATCCAAAAAGCATTAATAGAATAAAATAATAATAGAAGGTTGACTTCTATTATTGGGCACCAGAGTTAGAATTAATAAATAAATAAAGGGGGCGCCAAAGTTAGGGAAGGTTGCATGAAGTCCTAATTTTAGGATGGGAGGTGGATAAAGTGTTTTTAAATTTGTTTAATCCTATTTTTAGGATGGGGCACCAACATGGAGGAGGAATTATATTATTTTTAATTGTTTATGGAGCATGCATGTATTTCCGAAGGGGGGATGCCCACTTTGGAGAAGGATTGAAGCTTATAAAGGCAGATTTGGGGTTTATTGTTCGGACATCTTGGAAATTCATCAATTATTTTCTTTGTCTGCAAGTAGCTTCAGCTTCTGCAATAGCAATAGAGGACGAAATCCCTCATTTGCATACAAGTTTGAGGACGAAAACCCTCACATCTGAGCTTGGCAATTCCATTCAGGGGTTGCAGTGACAATTTAAGGGTGCAAGTGTTACGCTAGTTCAGCTCCAAACAATTGTATTCGACACACGGTATGTAGTTGGTTCGTATTCAATAAATAAAAGACTGATTTTTACGCATTATGGTTCGTTGTTTTTATATAGAAAAATCAGATTATCACTGTTGTTATAAAAGTTAGTTTTGTAATACTACTGCCCTAGGATTTAACAAAATATCCAAATCTGTTAGAAATTATTTTCAAATATATTATAGTGGTATCGGGAAAATTTCCTCCCAACTTGTGGAAGGGAATTAAAAAAAGGATTAAAAAAATTGCAGAATTGAACTGCAGACTTTCAATGGGTTTTCTTCCCCATGAGGGTTTCCCACTTACATATGGTGTTCTTGTGTTGAGTACTTTGTTTCTTGCTCTTGTGATTGATGTTGCATATCTTAATAAGCACACATGGTTATGAATGTTGTATGAACAATCTAATTGATGAATGTATGGTTTGGTAAATGAAAGAAAATTAATTAAAGGACTGATTCACCCCCCCTCTCAATCCCTTGTGCTTCCAACATCATCATCGATGGATTTCCCTCAAAAAGGTCCTCGTCACTAATATAGTTGGATTTAACTGGATCTTACAATGGGCCCCAACCAATCCTGGTTACACATCTTGGTCCTCATCAACTTGTGTCGGCTCCTTGGGCTCTACATCCCATTGTGTTGTTGGACTCTCCTTGTACTCTCTTGTCTTGGGATCGATGAGATGCAAGGCACTATGTACATCAACTAGCTTCTCCATTCTTTTAAAGGTAAGCCTTAATCCTCTTAACAAAGTGGGTGAAATTATGTGTACCAATCAGTGTTTTTAAAACCGGTCAAACCGGAACCGGTCCAATAACCGAACCGATCGAAGATTCGATCAGACCAAACCGATCCAACCGGTCAATTCTGATTTGAACCGGCCGAGCCGGAAAAAATCACATAATATGGCGCTAAAGTTGAAAAATACAATTTTTTAATTAAAACTTCATCTTTTTAGCTGATCTAAACCCTATTTTTTTGCTATTTTGCTATAAACACCTTTCTTACATGTTATATAGTATATACATGAGCAAACTTTGCATATTTTGTGTGTAATTGTTGGAATCATGGTTTCTAATCTTTCAAATATGTTGTTTTCATAAAAATGTAATTTTTATGTGTTTTTTAGTAAACCGGTTCATAAAGTTTGAACTGTCGATTCCGGTCCGGTCCAACCCTCGACCGGTTCCGGTTTTTAAAACATTGGTACCAATTCTGCCGATAACACAAGAACTAGCGACCATTGAAAAGAAGAAAATGACAAGTGATCATAACATTATAAAGGTCCCACATAGCTGCTTCTAGTTTATTGGTTTTTCCCATGCCATGGCAAGTCTAACTTAGTCGAAGCCTTTTTTGCCTTGGAGAGAAGAAAATTTGGTCCACGAATCCGTAATTGTTGTTACATCCTCAACATTGTAAATTTCTTGAGGGTTTTCATGAAGCCCTTCTCCACCTCGTCATTAATAGGAATGATCCTCCTAAGACTCTCGTAGACACCTAAAATCCGCTTACGCAGTTTTAGTACTTAAATTGCACTATCTTCTTTCCCGATAATTGACGACACTTCGTCAATAAACCATCGTTATTCCTCTATTCTTGTTAATTAATTACATTTTACTAATTAATTAGCCTTCCTATCACTCAGGATGTCGATTAACGACCTTTCGTTAATTAGTGTTCGCTTCTACTTGGGTTAATTAATTATGCTCGCTCCTCTAAATCAATAAATCGTCATTTATTGGATTAAATTCCTCTAAATCCCCGAATCACATTAATTCTCCTATAATAGGCTTCTATAAGCTTACATCTACCTATTAATTAATCACACTTGATTAATTAAAACACCCCTCAACTCCCATGAGTCACTAATGATAAATTAAACTCTTCTAAATCAAGGTTACCTTTTCTAAAGCAACCTTATCCATTCCTAATCTTACTTTACCCATATCCCACATGCACTAAGATGTTAAGCTCTCTCAAACCAGAGGGTTATATAAAGAACCCTCCTACCCTTCTTCGACACACCATGCTTTGAATAGTGAAAACTATAGGCATTTTGCTTTGAGCATTCTCCATTGATTTGGATTAGCTTCTCTATCTTGCATCCATTCACTCAAATTTGAGTAGTATGGGAAGATCCAAAAATGGCCTTGTAGCCATTTCTTGGTGAGATTTCATCTTCAAATCTTGAGGAAACAACTCCATTTTTATTGCTAAAGTGATCTAAATAGGTTAATTTATTAGTTTGCAATCTAAAGAGTAAGAATGACTTAGTATGCTAGTTTGATTCATTCATCATTTGAAGAAGTTAGTTTCTATAAGCTCTTATCTTGATGGTTCTATAGTAGATTTTGCTTTGTTTTGAGATTACTAGGTGTTAGTCTCTTTTAAATAACATTGCAAGTTTATTGTGTTCACATTTGGCACGCGATGAGCAACAATGATTTACCCCCATGGCTTCAAAGGATGTTTTGCCCGCCCGCAATGATTTTCACTTGTCGCGATGGTCAAGGGAGGTGATGTGATCGCCGTGTTGCCATCTGCGTTCTTCTACCACTTGCCGTGATGATTATTTTTATTAAATAATCATTTTATCCCGTTTTAGCTACGTTGTTGGGGCATATTTTTGCGAGTGTTACGCGGGGACGCGTCCCGGCCATTTTCCTCACGTCCCGGACGTTCGAGATGTCCCAGGAACTTGGAGACGAGGACAGGACGTTTCCCTGCCGTCCCTAATTTCTAGAAAAAAAGGGGGACGTCCCCCACAAACCAGGAACGCACCCGGGACGTCCCGGGTGCAAAGGGACTTTGGGGACTTCATTGGGGACGTCCCGGGGACTTCACGATGTCCCCAACGAAATCTGCACTTTTCCAACATTAAAATATGTCGAATTTCAGTTTTATAATACTTTTTTATATATTTTTTAAAATTTTAATACATTCTAGTAAAAAACAACATGCAAAGTTCTCATAATTGCCATAAACTGCAGTTTATTATTTTGGTTTGCCTGAAAGCAGAGTAACTGATTATCTGTCAATAATGACGAACTAAATGGAAAATGGTCAGAGAAAGATGAAGGCCTGTAGTAAGTACCATCCTTGTGAATGATGAAAATTCCCAATATATCTCACTGTTCTACTCAAGTAAGCATTGTCAACATCTTTTGGAATAATATTTTGAGGTGACCATTTTCGACATGTCACTTGCATTTAAATTCGAACTTCATTAGGAAAGACAAGCAAACCACATTTATTCTGAACTGTTTTACGGCTCTCCATGTCTAAGCAATACTCTCAATAATTATCATTCTTGTTTTCACTTTGGTCATATGAAAGACAATTAAAAATCCTAGTGAAAGAAAGAAAAAATGGATACACACACACTACGTTACCGGAAACGCCGGTTTACGGCCGGAGGCGGGAGCACATTTATTCGGTTTTTTTCCAAGATTTCATTTTTTTCTTTATGTTTTCCGTTTTTGGATTTTCGGCTCTCCATATGTCTAAGATGTAGCATACTCTGAGCCATAATTATCATTCTTCGTTTTCACTTTGAATTTTCTCGTCTATGCAAATTTTCTTATTTTCATAAAATCCATTTTTGCACCTTTTTGGACCAAGCAACTTCTTGCACTTAAGAAAGAATCTTCTGAATTTAATTTTATTCGTTTTGTATATTACATTATTATAAATTTATAGTTAATAGTATAACTTGTCTTTTATCTTGTTTTTCATATACATATGTGGTTTATAATTAAATTCCTATTTAGAAGGTTGAGATTTATATATTTTTAATTTTTACATAGTTTTTGTCACATCACATATTTTTTCAAAACATATAGATCCGCTCCCGTATCCAAAACGTTTGGTATGGGAACACACACATAAAAAACATAAATCTACTTAAATGGGAAACAGAGAAAAAAGTAAAATGAGAAACTTCAAATAAAGACTCTTACCTCTTAAATCCCCGTTGAAATCTTTTGAAGTTGATGCAAATGAATAATTGGATTAATCATTATGGTTTCAATCTTCAAACTTTCAATTTTAAGTCTTAGTTTATTGAATTATTCATGTTATATTTGTAAAAATAATAAATTATATATATTTTTTATTAGCTGTCCCCTTGCACCCCAAATTTTCAAAAACATTTGGCATCCCGAAACCCCTGTCCCTACATCCCGACGTCCCGAGTCTTAGGTAACTATGATTTTTGCTACCTCATGACCATTTCTTCTCCTGGGCATATTCTTTGCTTCAGGTGATCTTCTATACCATAATTTTTCTAAAAAATCAATAATCCTAACAATTTGCAAAAATCCAAAAATAAAAAAATGGTAAAATCATTTGAAAATAAAAAAAAGTGGAATACATTGGTAGGGCCAACTACAATTCAATGTCTTTGTGTTTTCTAGAATAATCAATAGTTCTAAGGAAACAAGGGCCTTCATTACATGTGACTAAAACATTGGTGAGTGGACGGTGTTTGATGCCCACCCTCCCATTCATGATGATAGAGCAACCTAATTTCACCCATGTAGCCTTCATCTCTTCCAACAAATTAACTTTTGAACCATCTTTTCTAGGATGGAGGTTCTCAATTTGGTTTTGCTAGGAGGCACTTAAGATAATTTTACTTTGCATGCCTTTGTAAGTGCTTTATTGAAATTTGTTGGAGAAAATGGGCCACACTGAATTGTAACTAGGAGCCTACCAAAAAGCACTTTGGTCTTAAAAGGACTAGTAGCTCAATCATAGAGAACCCCAACATGCGATATGGGAGGTCCTAGGTTCGAACCTAGCTGGTCCATGGAAAATGGCATGGTATCGAGCTAGACTAGGAGCCCAACCCCGAGCACCAAAGTGTAGCTCTAGGAGGGGTGTTGGAGAAAATGAACCACACAAAATTGTAACAAGGAGCCTACCAAAAAACATCAGTCATAAAAGGGTCGTGAGCTTAGTTATAGAGCACCCCAACATGCAAAATGGGAGGTACTAGGTTTGTGTCTAGCCTGTCCATGGAAACTAACATTTTTGTACGTCTTAGCATGGGGACATCCTATTGATATTTTGGTAGGAGGGAATGGTTGGGGGATGTTTCGTTGTTATCTCCCCATCTTGGAGATGTCTAGGAGGAAGCTGATTTTCCTAGGGATGAGTCCTCATGGACTTTTGTAAAACTTATCTACAAATTTTGGCACTTGTGATGTCTTGCTTGATAAAAATGCATCACACTTGTGAACAAAAGAGGCACGACTATACAAAAATACATAAGGAGAAATGTGTGGGTCCCCTTACCTTGTGATTATTACCAAAAATACACAAAAAAATTCAGGACTACTCATGGAGGTCATTTGGGTGACTAAAAGCACACGAGTAAGAATCTCACTAAAATAAATAATCTAATTCAATTGCTTGTGGAAGCCATCGACTTAACATAAAATACATGATTGGGTTCTAAATGAGTTAATCCCGCATTCATAATAATTGTAAGGCAAAGATGATTTATTAGGCACGACACTCAACAAAAGATTTGCTAATGAGGAAAGAGGCTAGAGGGTGAGAAGCCCAAAGTGGTGAATTATATTCACCATTCCTCCCCCTACTAACAAATGTTTATGGTGCTTTTGTGCTGAAGTGTATCCCCCTTGCCTTGTGACCATTCCAAAAATATGAGGAAAAATGTCATTAGAGTAATGATTACTCATGGAGGTCATTTGGGTAATGACTAAACCCACCATGTGAAAATTTCACAAAAATAAACAATCTAATTAATTTTTCATGGAAGCCATCAACTTAACATAAAACCAATGATTGCGTTGTAAATGGGAGGGTGATTTATTAGGCACCACACTCACCAAAAGCTTTGCCAAGGGGGAAAGAGTGTGATGTCCCCTTCTCGATATTAATCCTATGAAGACCCTTAGCCCAATTCTCTTCCCGGGGCTTAAGGGGTGTGAAAAAGGGGAAGAAGGTGGTGACTTTTATTTTAAGTTGCTAAAGTCATTTCTTATGTTTATTTTATAAAGCAACTTATAATAATGTCACTTAAAGTGATTAAAGAGGAAAAAAGGTAAAAGTCAATGAAGAAATAGAGTTGGCAAGTCATAAAGATTAAACATAAAGTGTTATCATAATGGGGCGAACTCCTCATAGAGGTTAAAGTGCAAACATAAGATGCAAAGGGGGCGAACGTTATGGGTACCTTTTTTTGGGGTTTGTGATAGAAAAATAGATAAATAGAGGTGTGGGGAGCCATGAGAATCATCTTTCGCCAATCTATTTTTTCTCATTGCATGTTAAGCTATTTTGCTTGCATCAATCCTTCTAAGGATGGAAACCCTCAAGGAGAAGAAGCTTTGGGGACGAAAATCTCCAAGGTTTTAAGGTTGGGGAACGAAAACTCCTCAACTTTGTGAGGTGGATCCACCCGGGGTTCACTGTTGTGCTACATTTCAAATTTTTAGTATTGGAAGGTTGTGTTTCAGACCTAGGCACGTTTTGGGGCTGTTTTCACTCCATATCAGTTGGGCTTCACTTCAGATCCGAAATTGTGAATTTTGTGGTGTTTGGATCAGCCAAACCCTTGTGGTTTCCATGTAATTTTGCAACTGGGAATTTCTGGGCTCTTTTTGGCTAAAAGCGACTACCTAAGAGAGTGGTGTGACCCCTTTTGGAAGGGTATTTCACTGTTGTACGGACTGTAGGTGATTGGGGACCTTTTGGCATCATTGAAGGCAATTTTGGCATCATTTTCCAGCCCTCTATTGGTACATTTTCAATAAAAATCACTGCTGTTATTTTCTACACTGTTCCAGCCCTTTTTTTTTTTTAAAAGTCAAAGTGTACAAAAATCAGATTTCAATTGTGAGTTGTTCTTAGACTCCAGTTGCCATTTTGGGCCTTGTGGGTATCTTGGAAAGTGATTATTTGAATAAATAAAAGCTATTTTCAGTCTGCTGTTCATTATTGCTTTTATTGGCAGTTTGATATCATTTTAGAAATCATCTTTGTGGAGTTTCCAATTTTATGTGATTCAGATTTAAAAAGGGATATTACAAAGAGGCTAGAGGTTGAAAAGTGACTTATATTCACCATTCCTTCCCCTACTAACAAATGTTTATGGTGCTTGTGTGTTAAAGTGGATCCCCTTGCATTGCTATTATTACCAAAAATGAACGAGGAAAAATGTCATAATAGTTTTGACTACAAGTAAAAATCATACAAAAATAAATAATCTAATTAAATTGCTCGTGGAAACCATCAACTATAAAATACATGATTGGGTTGTAATTGGGTTAATCCCACATTGGTAATAATTGTAAGACAAGGGTGATTTATTAGGCACTACACTCACCAAAAGATTTGCCATGGGGAAAGAGGCTAGAGGGTTAGAAGTGACTTATATTCACTATTCCTCCTCCCTACCAACAAATGCTTATGGTGCTTGTATGCTAAAGTGGGTTCCCTTGTCTTGTGATTATTACCAAAAATACATGAGGAAAATTGTCACTAGAGTGGTGCCTATGGGTAATGACTAAAATCACATGAGTAAAATTCCCATAGAAATAAATAATTTATACAAAAATATATAAAAATGGGGGCACTGTGCACCCAATATTTGGACAACACTCACACTTGCAAGCCCTGGGTTAGAGAAAATACCAATGTTACATTTGGACGTGTCCTCCCATTCTGGAAACGTCCCAGATGTATGGTATGTTTCAATGAAGAGGGATGGGGCGAAACATCCCTCCCGCTCCCCCAGATTGATGTTTCCAAATATCAGAAAAAGGACATCCCCAACTTTATGTAGGGATCAAGGACGTCGTGATATCCTTGGGATGGTTGATCGACATCCCAACATTCTAGACGCATCTAATCTCACGTGAATGCAAAAACATAAAAAATAAAACAGTTTTAGGCAAACAATAAAGAAAATAGTATAGAGATAGAAAAAAGCAAATCTAAATGATGAGGAGCAATTCTTGAGCATTCCTCATTATGACTCGATTATTGAGTTGTGGACTATGGTTTTTGTTTTGTTTTGGGCATTAGCCCGTTGATGTATCATGTACTCTTCTTATCATATCAACTGATTAGCATGTTGATGTATCTCAATATCTATATCATTCATAATTCAGATTATGATATTAATAATTATCACTTATCAAATGGATTGTTGGATCCATAGATGGAATACTACTTAAAAACTCAAAGTAGTTTAGGAAAACTCACAAAAATTATGCTAAACGAGTAACTCGTAGGAAAACTCGCCAAAAATGCAAAAAAACTCGCATTGAGTATAGTTGGAATACTCGCGTGAAATTCGCCAAAAAACTCGCCACAAACTCGCTTAAAACTCGCTTCAAAAACTTCAGCATTTCTTTCCTTTTTTGGATTTTTGGTGAAGAAAACA
The DNA here is from genome assembly GCA_018340775.1 of Taxus wallichiana var. yunnanensis. Classification (NCBI taxonomy): domain Eukaryota; kingdom Viridiplantae; phylum Streptophyta; class Pinopsida; order Cupressales; family Taxaceae; genus Taxus; species Taxus wallichiana. The sequence goes on along the minus strand of CM031238.1, from coordinate 593,775,539 downwards.
TAAGTATAGAAAAAAATTTGCCATTTTTGGAAAGGGTCCAAGAAGATGTAGCAACAAAAACTTGCATGTGCCATAACTTTCATTATGTGGCTCCGTTTCAGGTGTCGTTTTCTCTAAAAGTGCATATTTTCTCGAGCTCCACGCAATTGGGCAATATTTTTCTTATTTTCATAAAATCCATTTTTGCACCTTTTTGGGCCAAGCAACTTCTTGCAAATCTTCAAGAATCATGAGCTTTGATTGCACCGTAGGATGATTAGTAATTAAAAATATTGGGTAGCTTTCCAAAACTCAAATGTACTCGCCAAAACTCGACAAGTATTCTCCCGTGCTCGGACTAATCACACGAAGAAGCGCAACAAGTTGACTCAAAAAAGGCTCAACGACTTGGTTTTTGTGCAATACAATCTCCGGTTTCGCACAAAAAAAGTTGAGGCGACATCAGTGGAGCTCATTGATTTGGATGAGATAGATCCATACCGTGAGTGGCCTGGGCAAGAAGAGGAAAACCCTACGTTCACAACAGATGCAGATTGCTTCTTTTGAGAGGGAGGCTATGGAGGGAGAAGCACTAGCAGGACTCGAGGAGATATTGGACTGGATGACATCTTTGGAGGTGATCTCCAACATGCAGCAGAGGAGCCACCAGCACCACCATCTAGTTCCATGATCGAGCCAGATTCGCAGCCTTCTAGGAGGAGCGTGGAGACGCAACTGAGTGTGGGGACTAGTATCAGCCGGTTGTCGTATTCGCATGATGATGCGATTTTGTATTGTATTTGTATTCAAATCTAATAGAAAACACTTCTCCAACATTTTATGGGCTCATTTAATACATTTTGTAGCTATGTGTTGCTTAAAATTTATGTTTTTTAAAGAAATTTGAGTATTTTTAAGTTCACCGAGTATTCCCAGTATATGGCCGAATATTGGCAGTAGTTTTTTTTGGGGGTCTCAAGTAGTTTTTGGTTTTAAGAGTTTTCCTACTATGGTTGGATCAATGGCTGTATTTGGTTATTTATTGTTTTAAATTTCAACTTATTTTAGTTTGTTCAAGTTTTTTAGTATTGTTTTTATATTATCCCTCCCCTCGCTGTCCCTAAAATCCGTAATTTGTTCCCGTCCGGAAAATTGTATCCCACTCCTCCCTTAGTATTAATATTGATATGAAAATGGATAATTGTAGAAGGGTATAATATCCTCGAAAAATAATTTCTAACAGATATGGATATTTTGTTAAATCCTAGGGCAGCAATATTACAAAACTAACTTTTATAACAGCAGCGATAATCTGATTTTTTTATATAAAAACAGTGAACCATAATGCGTAAAAAATCGATCTTTTATTTATTGAATACGAACCAACTACAATAAAAATACCAGTGTTTGAATACAATTGTTTGGAGTTGAACTGGCGGAACACTTGCACCTTGAATTGTCACTGCAACCCCTGAATGGAATTGCCAAGCTCAGATGTGAGGGTTTTCATTCTCGAGACCTAAATGCCAATGAAAAAAATTCCTCTATTGATATTGCAGAAGTTGAAGCTACTTGCAGACAAAGAAAATAATTGATGAATTTCCAAGATGTTTGAACAATAAACCCCAAATCTGCCTTTATAAGTTTCAATCCTTCTCCAAAGTGGGTGCCCCCTTCTGGAAATACATGCATGCTCCATAAACAATTAAAAATAATATAATTCCTCCTCCATGTTGGCGCCCCATCCTAAAAATAGGATTAAACAAATTTAAAAACACTTTATCCACCTCCCATCCTAAAATTAGGACTTCATGCAGCCCTCCCTAACTTTGGCACCCCTTTATTTATTTATTTATTAATTCTAACTCTGGTGCCCAATAATAGAAGTCAACCTTCTATTATTATTTTATTCTATTAATGCTTTTGGATTAAAATATAATTTAAGTGTCCTTTTCCAATTAAAATATAAAAATATCCTTGACAACTTAAATTAATCTATTTTCCTCTTTTAATTTCCCTTAGCCTACGAAAAATAATAAAAATAGGCTTCAGGTATTTAGAATTAATTAATTCTGAAAAGGGGACATTATAGTCCACCCTTCCTAGAATTGCTTGCCCTCAAGCAATGCCATTCCAATTCTCTCATTCTGAACCGCCCTGCAAATACCGGGATCCCAAATCCATCTTGGGAATTTGCAATTCCCAAACCTTGAAGTTGTTGGCTTCTGCTGCACCTCTCTGATATGATTAGGAAACCATGCACTAGGTGAAGCTCTTTCAATAACCTCAATAAAAGAGTCTAGAGTAGTGGAATCATGCATCAACTGGGATCTGGAAAGTGTGCTAACAGCAATAATACCCTCCATTCTGCTAGTTGAAATTGATGTTGTAACTCTATCAGTGATCCCATGGATTACCACCTCTTTCCCATCTAACTTAAACTTCAACTCCATATTATGAAAGTTTTGGATGAATTCCCCCAACGAATGCAACCATTGCACTCCTAGCACCAAGTTAGTCTCTTTCAAACCAACAACATAAAAATCATCACTCATCTGATGGTCATCCAATGTGAAGCTAAGTTGTTCAACCTTTTTCTGGCAAGGTATGGTAAAACCATCAACTACAATGACGTTGAAACCTATTACATCATTTGTCTCCAAACCTCTCCTATTCACCAATCCTTCATCTATAAAATTGTGGGTTGCCCCACTATCAATCAACACTATAATGTTTTGCCCAAGAAGGACTCCACTAACCCTAAAGGGTTGATATTGTAGTATACCTGTAAGTGTGGCAAGAGTGCTTCCTACAACCTCTGGTTTTCTTCTGAATCTTCATCCGATATCACTTCTATGTAATGCACTGTCCCTTTGGAAGACACCTATGACCCGGTCCCCATGGATCCCTGCAAGTGAAGCATAGTTTCTTCCACTTGAGTTCATTTTGAGTCTCATCCCCTTTGTTCGTATCTGCTCAATAGGTGTTGCCCTTGGCTGCCCCACAAAAGATGTTTTTGGCTGCTTGGAAGGTATTGTCCTTAGCTGCCCAAAGGTGTTTTTTGCTGCTAAAAAAATGTAGTTCTTTGTTGTCCTATAGGCAGAAATTTCCCTTTAGGGGCTGTTATTTCCAAATCCAAAGCCTTTTTGATGGCTCCTTGTAGAGAGGTAGGGCTGAAAGCTTTCACTAAACCCCTAAGAGATTTAGTTAACCTTCCATGAACAAAACAACTAATCTCCTCTTTGTCACATCAGGTACCATCATAGAAAGCTTTTGAAATTCAGCTACATAGTCACTTACTGAATGTATTTGTTTGAGTTGAGCTAATTCCCATAAATGAATTTCTCTCGGGTCCGCTCATCAAAATCTCTCTATCAACCTATCATTGAAATCGCCATATGAGTGGATGAGATTGTGTCCTTGTGTGATTAGCCCATGGTACCACCACTCATGTGCTATACCTTCTAGATGAAGGGTTGCAAATTTGATGGCTTCCTCTTCCATCATTGGCCTGAGTGATAAGAAGGTATCCAACTTTTGTATCCATGCACGAGCTGTACTCTTGCTAGAGCCATCAAAAGTAGGGAGTGATAACTTCCCTAATGTCTTGTTGTAGGTCTCTTTGAGTAGCTTGTGGTCTCGGATCAGCTCTTGGTCCACTCCTATTTTTCTTCAGATTGATGAAATTAGTGAGTGATATAGCCTCTCTAATCTCACCTGGAAGTACCTTGTACTCCACATAACTAGCAACAATATCATCTGCTATAGATGGCTAAGTTTCCACCTCCTCCTTTGCTTCCTCCCTATGAAGAAAATCGCTAGAAGGTCTCGGCAATAGATCCAATGACCGTCTTACGGGTGTGTTGGTTATTTTTCCCCCCAAGAACTCTCACCATTTGGAGCCCTTTGCACATTCATGACTCAGTATAACTTCGGATCAACCGACCCATCATATCAACTAACTGTCTTGTCCCCTGAACAAGCCCTGTCACAAAACGTACATCTTATGGGTCCATGTTTTCCATGACTTCTAGCTATTTTGTAGCTTTCTTCTTCTCCCTTTATTGGTACCTAACTTTTCTGTCACTACCCTATATGCGCTTCAATTCTTGGTGTCCCCAGATTTCACCCTAAAATCTGGGACTACCCATTTAAAAAAAAAAAAAAATCATTCTTTTAAAATAACAGGTCTTTTTGTGTTTTTATTGCCAAAAGATGTCTATATTATGTTAGGATATTCTCAATGAATCATATGAGCCAATTTTGACAAATACCCAGATGCCCAAACTCATTTTATCCCTCCGCCAAATACCTAGATGCCCAAACTCATTTTATCCCTCCGCCAAATACCTAGATGCCCAAACTCATTTTATCCCTCCGCCAAGTTTTGTCTACGGAAATTTTTATTTAATTATTTATTGAATAAATAATGCCCCGTTTGAAGTAAATTGTGCTCCGATTGAATCCTGTTGAAGTTTTGCATGCCAGTATTTACTCATCTCAATAGGGTTTTCACCAGGAATGAATTTAGGGCATTGTCTGCAACTTCTAGCAACGTTTTTCGCTTTTATTTATTTCTTTTTTTCGTTTTTCTCCGCTTTTCTCCATGAGCTTCTCTATGAAATTCCCTAGGTCTGTTCTTTTGTCCAATATAGTTTGTTTAATTGCCTAAAGCATCCAAGATCATTTATCTTGCAGCAACACTGAAGAAATCAGCCTCAAAATGCAAACTTCTGACCAAAAAAGATGAAGTCATGCACAAAAAGCCTCTCCCAGGCAAGTCGCATTTTTGGAATTAATGAGTGTAAGCTGCAATGGGATTTTTGGTAGTGGCAGGCAGGGGAGAATTTCTTACTTGCCTTGCAGGGTACTTTTTCCCATGAAGTCAAAGTCACTTAAGCTGCGATGGGAAAATTAGAGGCGATAGGCAGGCGAGAATTTCTTACCTGCCTTGCAGAGTAAAAATTCCATTATAAAATAAAGAAAAATCACTTAAAGCACCGATGGGAATTTTTCTGCCTTGGTAGGCTAACTTTTCCCACCAAAGAGATTTATTCACCCATGCAAGTCGCACTTTATCAAAGGAGGCCAGTTTTAATGCAAGTCGCACTTTTTGGAAGGAAGACTTTAAGCTGCCAGTGGGAATTTTGGCAGTGGCAGGCAGGTGAGAATTTCTTACCTGCCTTGCAGGTAATTTTTCCCATGAAGTCAAAGTCACTTAAGCTGCAATGGGAATATTAGAGGTGGCAGGAAAGCGGAATTTCTTACCTGCCTTGCAGGGTAAAAATTCTCATTATAAAAGAAAAATCACTTAAAACATCGGCGAGAATTTCTTACCTGCCTTGCAGGGTGAAAATTCCCATGATGAAAGTCAAATCACTTAAGTGGAAGAGGGGATTTTTGGAGCTGCAGTGCAGGGTGGAAATTCCCATCAAAGTTGACTTCCTATTTTTGGAAATTACCCTTGCTAAAAAATGCGACCCACCTTGGGTGAATAACAATGCATTTAATAATATTTATTAATGGTTTATTCACCCAATTTTGGCGCCATAAATATAAAAAAGTCAATGCAAGTGGAAAAGCTAAAGAAAAGTCAAGGATGCATGCTAAAAATAAATAAAATAAATTTATTTAAAAGCAACCAGCAACATGCATAATTGGGCGCCCAATTTGGGTGAATAAACATGATTGTTTATTAATTAAATTGCTAGAAATAGGAAGGGCAATTATTAAAAATAGTATGTTGAGGATTATATAAGTATGGGCTGCCATAATGAAGAAGCAATTAATTATTTTGCAAAGGATTGCAGCCCGAACAGGTTTTGGCACCAAAGGAAGGAGGTTTTTGCATTAAAGAGTGTTTTTCATTGTCAGGGAGCTTCAAGGTTTGGCGCCTAGGGTTGGAATGGCTTGATTCTTGCTATGATAATTATCTACATGTTGGTATAAGTGCTCTAGTGAATTAAATAATATTTTTGCTTGCTTTGCATGCAAGCAAAGCCTCAAATTTTAGGGCAGCAAGCTTTATATGCAAATTTTGGTGATAAAAATCAAGTATTCTGCCATGGACTCCATCTTTGTCTGAATAAAACTGCAGGTATTCATCATAGGTGCTCAAATCAATGTCAGATACATTGAATATATCTTTCGAATCTGAAGAAGTTGTCAGATCTGCACAAATTGATCCAATTGCAAGAGATTTCAACAATTAAAAGAAAAAGAGCTCAGACAAAGATTGTTCCAGCCATGATGAAGCATGATGAAAGAAAAGGATCAGCAAAATCATGCATAGCTTCCAGATTTGTTGAAGTCAATGATACAGACATAGGCCCCGAACTTATCACCAATTTGATTGACAGATCCAACTCTCATAATTGCAAAGGCTTCTGGCAAAAATTCATCCTCTTGTTTCTAATGCAGCCCATGTGGAAGTCATTGCATGGAGAATTCCTTTCAGAAGCTTGTGCATGTGCTCCCAATCTTCCAGTTGAAGCCTTCATTGAATTTACTTGTGTTTTCCTTCACCCGGAGTGCTTTCCAGAATTTAAAATTGCTCATATGCAATTTTAAATAAAAGATGATGAGTTTTGTCTGAATTATTTACGGCAAACATTGCACTAGTGCATGTACTTAAGAAGAACTGCAAAAGCTTCAAGGATAGAAGGGGAAGACATGTCAGAGGTAGCACCCGCAGCAAATCACAGTCAGCTGCTTCTAGATCCAGTTTGGTGAGAATCAAAGGAAAGAATTCAACAACATATGGGAGTATCTCAGATCCACGACAGAGATATCATTCAGATCATTCATTGCTAAAATAGATGAAGCAGAAGTACAATACAGGTTGGATCAACATGCAGAGTATGGAAGGAGAACAAGACTGGGAGGGTTGCAACTTTCTTCTTATTTCTTTTCCTCTTTCTTTTATTTTCTCCGACAAAGTAATTGAGCAATCAATTAAATTATAAAACTTAAGTGATTGGTTTAAAAGCCTTTACTTGAAGAATTCAATTACTTGGAAATAGGTGGCACACATGCAAAATAGAAGGTTCTATTTTTCAGTTATAAATCATGCATGTCATGCAAAGAGGAATTCCAGGAGGAAGATTGCCAGTTGTTTCCCTTTTCATAGCTTCTGCATGCGGGAATTCATTTAAAAGCTTCTATTTGTAATTGTTTTTATACACTATAAATAGAGGAAGAACCTATGGGTTAAAGGATCAAATTTGTAATCAGCATTCTTGTGTTCCAGACTTTGAGCTAAAACCCTTGATAGCTTTCTGCAAGCAAAGGAATAGAGAAGAGATTTCTGGAGAACTTTGTGTCAACAAAGGTGCATTTGTCTCGTATTTATTTCTAGATCTATTCATAAACTTTGTGTTATTCTAAATCTCGATCTGAAAGTTTCCTTTGCTTTGAATTTTGTGTTTAATGATATATTTGTTTTAATCTATGTGCATGCAATCAAATCAGAAACTATTGACTCGAGTTGCACATATTCTCTCCTTTCTCCAGCTTTCCTATTATTTTCCTCTTCTCGCAGATTTTTCCTTTCTTTTACATGCTTACTTACTTGCTACAATATTGTCTAGCTATGGTTCATGAGCTATATAGTTAAAGTAATACCAAAAATAGATATTAGAATATATAACTGACAAAATCTTACACGGGAGCCTCACCGGTAAATGAGGGAGATTTATCTCATGTCTGCCTAGGTTTTCAGCTGTGCAAAAAATCTAGCCAACAATTCTGCAATTTTTTTAATCCAACCCTACAAGGAGCACCAACCCTATAAGGAAAATTTTCTAAGCTTTTAGAGAAGAAAGGAGAAAACCAATTTGTATTGTTTTTAAGTTGAACTAATCTGAGATACCTGAGAATTTTTCATCTGTTCCCAAACCTTCTCACCAAGATGATTGCAATGTACAATCATTGGTAAACATTGAGGTCATAGGTGTTATGTCCCCTTGTTGAAGTGTTGGAGTTTCTTGAATTAATTTGTGTGTATTCTCATGAGCAATGTTATTTTGTTTCAAGATGAATTACTTTGAATCAATTATTTGCATTCCTGTTGCAATCTTGTGTTAATTTCTCTAAATTACACAAAGTCTTAGTCTAAATAGTGACAATTTGGCAACTATAATTGCATTGTTGATGGAGCTTTCCTTCATGTTGCAATAAACAGTTTTAAATTCAAGTTGTATCTATTTGATTTAGGATTTTTTTCAGTTCTTGAGGGTATCTTGAATGTATTTGATAAGAAATTGTCAAAGATTTTATTGAGAATTTATCATGAGCTTTTGTGTTTAGGTTCTCAAAGTTTGTGTGAAATCTTGTATTCTTGGGCTTCCATGAATGCAAATCTTCTAGGTTGAAGGAGTGCTTTGAGTTGTGTGATCTGTATTTTGCATCTAGAACAATTACCTACAACATTTGTTAAGGTTCATTTAAGGATTTTGTATAATCAACTTTATCCTGCTTAATCTCCCATCAATACATCAAAATCACAATCAATAACCATTTGATCCATCTGAATTACCCATGTTTGCCTTGTTTATACACAAATGCTAAGGAAATTTGTTATTTCTATCCATCCTTTATCAAAAATATGTAGAAGCAAGCTAGAATTATCACTGTCTTTAGTAACCTAAGCCTTGTTTAGGAGACATCTGCATTTTCTAGTGTGCAACTCGTGAGAGTTAGATAATGTCTGCATTGACCATGTCTTCTTGAGGTTGCCTTTTCAAATCCCTAAGAGAGAGTTTAAAATACAGCTTATCCCATCCATTCTTCTCACAAATACAAGTTACAAAATGGGTCCTCTCACCCTGGTCAGCAGCAAAACCTAAAGTAGCAGGGTAGGTCATACCCTTAGTGAGGTGTTATCCAACATTTCCCAAGTCAAAGTGACAAAGAGATTGCCATATCCATCCCTGGCTACAAAACGACTTAAATCTTGGTATGTCTTTCTCTAAGCATCCTGCTTAAGCTTGTTGATGTTACTCGACTTACAAGGTGGGACTAATTTGGGTACCAATAGTCCCCATGCAAAGCATACAATTCACAAGCATCAGAAGGTCCAACTTTGCTCTAAAAACACACTCGAAACTTACTAGGCTTCACCAAAAATTGCATATCTTAAAAAACCTTCTTCAAAATTACCTAAAATTTGACATGAAGCACCATGACAACCTTCTCTAACTTTCCATACTCACCATCTAGCCCAAATAGCTCTCAAACTCTCCAAAGAAATCTCATTTGCATGTGTTAAACTACCTGCTTTCTCCTTTGCTTCCCAAGGACCTCATAGAAACATCAAACCACTTAATACAGACCTGAAACGCACCATACACCTCAAGTACACTTTGTCATCATGTTGCTACCATGCTCCAACAAGACTGATTAGGTCCAAATCTCACATCTCTACCTCATTTTGGATGTTCCAGGGCTAGAAACAAGCCTGGAATGACCTGACTCAACCATGAACTAACCATGTTGACTCAATGCAGACCCATGTACACTCATGACACATCATATGGACCATGTATGACCTCATGACACACTCCAAACAGATTGGGAGACCTCATACTGTGACTCAGCTCACTAAACCATGCACCAAGACACCCTAGAACACTCCAAATCTTGACACAACCACTCATTCTTCATGCTTGACACTTGACTGACATCATATGGGGACTCATATAACACCATGACACCCTTTGCCATCAATGGGGTTGACATCAATGACAACACAACCACATAATGGCCAACAGATGACTTTAATTTTTAATCTTGTTGCTCAATGTAGCTAAGCACTTTTAGATTGACATTTTGCTTTTTAGTGTTCGACTTGTGACTTCATACTTGTGGATGACAATGATATGAGCTATTGAGTTATCATTTTATAAATGATCATATTGAAACTCTAATTTTCATTTCCAAAGTTCAATGCAACATATGGTCATTGGTATAATACTATAATGGTATTTGGATTTTCAGTCCTTTGTAATGCCATTCAATGTCGCATCATGGATGTTATTTAATCTTATCTACTTTGTTTGTAATATGTATTTTATGTGACATTTTTTGCGATTCACCGTTGCATAATTTAGAATCGTATATGTTGGACCATATTTCACAAGTAGCATTCACAAGAACCCCTTTCTCATGAGCATGAATGGTCCACTTGGCACTCATTCTTGACAATGAAATAAATCTTATGAAATAAATCTTGACAATGAATGCTTGAAAAGAATATTTGACATAGAAACAAGACAAGGTGCTTGTGTATTTTATTAATATCAAAATCAAGCATTACAATCAAAAGAGAGAACTACAATATTTATGGATATTTGACGGCTTCTATCACTTCCACAATGTATGGAACAATATCAACTAAACTAAGCAAATATGCAGGAATAGCTTATTGTCCCTAACTGCCCCTACAGAATGCATCCGAAAATAATAAACTAAGAAAAGAACATCATCCTCAAAAATAGGAATGAGACAAGATAGGTGACAACCCATTATTAACTAAGCTAACTAAAGTAATTTAAAATATTACTTTATTACAATATCACTTTAGCTCACATGGTGAATTAAGTGTTAGTTTATTTCTAACACTCATTGCATCTTGTGATGCTCACAAGGGTGAAGAACCGAGACTTCTCAAAAGATCACTTGTTCCTCAACCTGTTCAATTGCACTTAACCAAGGAATTTCCACCACAATCAAGTTGGAGAGGTCACCCATCCCAATACTACTTGGACGGCTCGAGCACATTTGGCCATGGAGTTTCCTCCAAGATCAAGGGAAAGTAGTATTGGGATGGCTGATCTCACAATAAGTCCTAAAGCTCCACGAGATGTGAGTATCACCTAGATGCAATGAGTGCCAAGAGGACCATTCATGCTCATGAGAGATGGGCTCTTGTGGGCCACTAATCATGAAATATAGGTCAATGTAGATTGACCCAAAACTACGTAGCTAAATCTCAAAAATCATGTCACATAATTTGACGCACTTTCTGAGTAACACTAGGATAGATATATATTTCTTTTTGTAATTTTCAAAATCATTTATATTTTTAGTAACCATTCCCAAAATCTGGAAAACAAATCCATCTCGAAAATGCATCCCTATTGTCCCTCATTTAAGAAACTCATAGAAAAAAAGGGTTTTTATGTCCATGGCCCATACTGAGTAAAATTATTAAATCATCTCAGAAAACAAGGTCAAATACATTAAGGAAACCTACAGGGAAACTCTATGGTTAAGCACGCTTAAGTCAGTTGAGTAGTGTTGGGATGGGTGACCTCACGAGAAGACCAAGTGCTTCACCTCTATGAGCATCACTTGGATGCAATGAGTGCCATCTAGACCACTACTCATGAGAGATAGGTCAATGTAGATCCACTCGAAACTACACAATTGAATCCCAAAAACATATACATAATTTGATGCATTGCAAACACCTCCTACATAAATATGTATTATTTTGTGTTTTCTATGCATTATTATATATATTTGGTAGCCATCCCTAAAATCTAAGAATTGAATATCCATCTTAGGGAATGCATTCCAATCTTCCCCATTTGGGAAACTCAGAGACACATAGGGTTTTTATGTCCATAGCTCATATGGGTTGAATCTTTTATATCATCTCAAAAACAAAGTGCATAAACATTAAAAGAAGGCTTTATAGAACAAACTTCATATTTAGGGTGTGGTCCTATAAAAGGGGCTGCTGCTCTGTTATTTCTTGTGCATGCAATCCAATGAAACATTTAAAACAGATAAACAAGAATAATTAGAGTCTTGTGTTTAGAAATCAAGGTGCCTGCATTTTGGCCAGAAACATTGAGTGGTTATTATGAAACTGTAAACATTTAAAACAGGCAAATAAAAATCTTGAGTTTGAAATTTGTGATTCCTACATTTTTGGCCAAGGCATTTAGTGGTCACTAGGAAGTGAGGTTGCTTGTTTCCCCCACCTGCTCTATTTTTTCGGGAGTTGTTTTTCCATATGGCACTCCAGTGTAGAGGATTCAAAAACTGCAACTAGTTTTTCTGGATGTAAAGTGATTGAAAACCATATTGCAGAGAGCTCAAATTTTATCTTGCATAGGACCCTTCTATTGTAAATTGCTCCAAAAGATTCTTTAGCAAAGTTGAGAAAAATACAGTAGCCCAGTCCATGGGACCATTGCCTTAGCTAGCAGGGCCAAACTGTGGTCTCAAAATCAAAAACCTAGAATTAAGGCCCATGATCAGCCGTATTAACGTGAACATTTTTTTTCTTCAGGGTTTCCTAGTCAAAAAAACTCTAACATAAACCTCAACTTTCTAACTCTAATTCCTTCTCTTTGGTACTAAATCTCACATAGGGTCACTTCCAAGGTGAATTCAGTCTCTACAATATGTACCTGACCTTAATTCCCTAATATTAACACTAAATCGCACCTAGGGTCAATGATAAAGTAGAATTCAGCAAAAGTGTAAATAAGATAAGATAAGATAAATATATTAATGTCCAACGAATGACCACAAAAGTAGGTCAATGGGACTGCAGCCCAAACAATATACAAAATGCGAGCGGGAAAACTCAAAAACAAGTTCCCAAAAACAGAAGAAAGGAAAAGAACCAAAACAAACAAGAACCCTGAGTAAAACCCCACAAAGGCGGGGGCAATGAAACAAACGGGGAGAAAGAAGGGAGAAGCAGAGAAGGGAATGGAGGGGGCAAACAGGGACTAGTAGTCTACTCAAATGGTAGCCACATCCCTCCTAACATTCGAGGCCGACGAAAAGAAGCTCCAATGGAATGGCAATCCGAAGAGGGGGGCGAGGCCCCCTCCCCTGCTGAGATCTGAGACTAAAACAACGGCCAAGGAGACGGGTGGAGTTGGACTGCCTTCGGTACGAGTGTGCGGTCAAGCTGCTTGGTGGTGACCAAGGGAGATGTGAAGGTCCAACCGGGGACGAACTGATCTATGCACTGTAACTGGGTCAGAATGGCTCTGCCGTTTAGTTCCTCCAACTGTGGGTAGAACCGGAAAGAAGGTTGTAATCCGTCTCGTGGGAATGACTCTCGGAGGGGGATGAAGAATCTGGTCTGGAGCAGCAAAGACTCACGGATGTAGAGGGCAAGACACCGCTGGTCAATATATCTGAAGAAAACCGGGAGGGTCTGAACCCCTTTGAAGAGGCAATGAAAACGTCCTCGATCTCATAGTATATGGGGCAGCGAGAAGATGAAATGAGTCTCGATCTCCACCTCCTGAAGGCTACAAAGTCTATCATCCCGGTCAATATGGTGATCAGTCTCACACACAACCTATGGGAGCCAACCCGAAACTGACCTAGAGGTATGCGGAGGGCGTGCATCCAAAGTGACGAAAGGTGTATTGAGGGCGGATGATGAGTCCATCTCTGATCTCAAGAAAATGCTCTGCATAAAAGGACATCTTAGGGCGCAAACCCCCATGAGGATTCACCCAAGTAGTTTGAATAAAGCACCTATAGATATCCTCCCGAATGGACTCATTCAAACACTTGCTTGGTGGGCAAGAGATGACTAGGAGCATTCAGGGAATACTGAAAAGGGGGGAGATGATCAATCTGGATACCAACCGAATCCAATAAAGCAAAGCCCCGAAAACCAGCAACAGCCCATAGCCAGGCAATACTCACAGAGGAACAATAAGCGAGATACGGGTACCTGTCACGCTCATCGAAGAAATCACCAAACCTCCTGATACGGTGAAGAAAGGCCGATATGTCAAATATGGTCTCCAGGCAGAAAAGATCAAGCCCCAAACTCTGCCAAAATAATATGTTGGGGAACCATCTACTTGCATCTGATGAAGCGGTAAAGAAGGAGAGTCTGAATCCTCTCGGCGCTGCCCAATCAGATCTCGAAAGGAGGGTCCCAAAAATGACCCATAGAGAACAATGGGTCGGATGAGGGAGTCCATAAGAAACATCTTGGAGGAGATGTCCTGAAAATGGTGCCGAAAACATTGTCTCTCGAGAATGGCTAAAGACCCATACCCTTTATTCACCCTTGGCTAAAGAGCATGTCTCATACTGAATCTAGGCCTTGAGAACTGGACACCCAGATAGGTGTATGTATTAGTGATTTCAACCTCCTGCCCCCTGAAAAGAAAATGGAGGTGTGATGTCTTCAACCCATTGAAGACCATGACCTTGGTCTTACCCAGATTGACAGTCAAATGCCGAAGATCACAAAATAAAGCAAGTGCATCAAGTTGTCTCTGAAGCCCCTCAGGAGAAGAGGCGAGTAAAACAATATCATCGGCAAATAGGAGAATAGAAATCAAGACGTGGTGAAGAAGGCACCCATCCCCTTCTTGAATGTGATCCCGAAGAAAAGATTCCAACTCATCAATGTAAATGCCAAAGAGAGTAGGAGACAGGGGGCAGCCTTGTTTGACCCCAATGGTGCTTCTGATGAAATCAGACATTCCGTGTGCAATACAAAGACGACCAAGGACGGACTCATAGAGATGCATGATGGCAATAATAAGAATCTCAGAAATACCGATGTCTCTAAGTCTCTGAAAGAGGGCCATGCGAGGTACGGAGTCAAAAGCTTTTCGAAAGTCTACAAAACAACAATAAACTTTTGAAGAGCGGTGACGGGCCTCCTCAATAATAGCCTGAAGGGTGAAGATGTGGTCGATGGTGTGGTAACCAAGGTGAAAACCAGCCTGACCTCTAGCTCTAAGCTCTTTGCTGCTCCAAAACATCGGACAACCTGTGGAGAACCGTAGCATAGAGTTTGGAGAAAGAGTGGCCCACCATGATAGTCTTGTAATTGTTCGGATCGAAATGGACCCAACTTTGTGGATCGGGTGAATGATATGATGAGACCAAGTAGGAGGGAAACCCACGAAACCACCTGATTGAAAAGATTTGTCAAATAGTTACCAAAGGCCTCAAAACCCTGCTTGCAGAGAACGTTTTTCAAATAAAAGTTATATCATTTTACAAATAATGTGAATTGTTTTCAAATAAAATTCTTTCAAAAAATCAAAAGAAATTATGAGGATTCAAGTTTTGCAAAAGAGTAAATCGTAAGTAGTCAAAAGGAGGAGACCAAATGGTAAAAGTGTCAAGGCTTCATATCAAAGCCCCAAGTTCAAACCCACATAATACACAATAAAGTGGTGAAATTGGGAAAAATAACATATCAAACATGCAGGTGTAGCCTACTCTCGAGGACGAGCCATGTGCATGTCTCGTGACTTTGACCGAAGAGATACCCATTGGTCCTAGCATCTAAGCCGAAAGTTATCTCACAAGATGATTTTACCAATTAACAATAAAGAATTTTCAACGAGGCCTCCATAAGTAATTTGACTCCACTCCCTAAGTTTGGTAGTAAATCTTGCATGGAGACATAGCTAAAGTGGAATTCAGCCTCCATGTTATAGCACAATCTAATCCAAACTCTCCAATTTTATTGTTGAATATCACCTAGGTCAATGCCAAGGTAGAATTCAGCAACATGCAGCAATGTTTTTATTTTTTCCAAATAAGAGTTTAGAACATTTTCAGGATAATACAAAATTTTATTTTCAAATAATAATTTGGAAGAATTTCCAGATAAAGTTATGCAAATTCGCTCTTTACAACAGAGTGAACTATTAGCAGTCAAACAGGATGAACTCAAGTGGAAAACAGCATAACAGTTTTTAGAGCTTAGCCCCGGGTTGGTATTCATAGGAGATATGTTAAGTCTTGAAATCAATATAATAGTGCATCCAGCTTTGGGTGTAACATACCACAATGGATGAGGCTTGGTACAAGTCCTAGACTCGAGGTGTCCCTTGGTTGTGGCATTTAAGCTGAAGGTTACCCCCAAGTGGAATTTACTGATTGAAAAAAGAAATGGAATTCCAACAGAGGCCTCAATTTTATGTAATATGACCACTTACCTGATTTTTGTACCAAGTCTTACCTAGAGTCATTGATATGGTAGAAATCGGCCTCCATGTTATATAGCGCAATCTGTCACTAATTCCAATCTAAATTTCACCTAGGGTCAATGTTGAGGTAGAAATCAGCAAGAGTGCATAAATTTTAATTTGTATTTCAAACAAAGGTTTGAGAATTTTTAAATAGCAAAATTTTGATTTTCCAAAAAGAGTTTAAAAGTTTTTTCAAAAAAATCTATGCGAATTCAAGAATTGCAATATAGTGAATTGTAAGTGCAAACACCAAAATTTCTCTCGGGGTTATCGAGATCGATCTCCCCAAATGGATATATGGCCTCTATCCCCCAATACAATATAGTAGGCACCAAAGTATTTGGGAATTTCTTATCTAGGAATTTCTCATCTGGGCCATATCTCTATATAGGGCTTATCTACATCACATAGAGAGAGGGGGCGGGGGGGATTATCTACATTGGAGGCGAAGCGCAATAGGGAGAAAACACCGCCCCCCCCCTATATAGATATGGGAGATAGGGGGGGGGGGGAGCCGGCGGATCGACTAGAGATAGGGGTTAGTTCGCTGTTGCTCACCGTAGTATATAGAGTTCCCGACTAATTACTTGGCATGATAATAATTTGGCTTATATCCCTTAATCATGACTTGCACGCACAAACAAAACATTAACGCATCACTCTCTCCTAGGGCTTGCAAAAACTTCCTAATCTGTTGCTCGGACACCTACAACACTGGTCTAATTGCCCATATATATCTATATCTCCTGTACCAGATTTCCACTTACAGCATTCCACCTTCCTAGACACTACCATCATATGGCAATTGTATCCTTGTTTGAGTTTTTGTCTACAAGTGGCACGATAGTTAGATTTTCTTATGTTTATTTTATTTTCACTTCCTAGTCGACCTTAGTGCGAAATCACATCTCGTTGAAAGTTATAAAAGCGAATTATACAAAACCATTTACTCCTGGCATTCTCAAGAGCTCCTCTAGCAAATACTTATCAAGTCATAAGCAAAGCTGCCCTAATCTTCTCTAAATCAAGAGCAGCCTCTACACAATTTTAAAGCACTCTAAACCAGGTTAAGAGCATATCAAGCCACGTCAAAAGCATCTAAAGGCCAAATCTAGCACTAACAAGTATCTACGCTCCAAAGGGAACTTCAAGTGAGTTTTTACTCTGGAAAATATCAATCTACAAGCGCACTCTATTTTAGCACTCTATTCAGCACTCACGAAGGGTACATCTGAAGTATACTTAGTTAGCCCACTATTGGTGTTGAGGCACAAGGGAAAACATAGGGGAAGGGCACTCTAGACTTGCATTCACTCTTGCATGAGCACTAGGAGAACTACATGGAGTTTGAGCCCCTCATTTAAGTATTATCATACAAAATCAATTAGCCCTAAACTGGTCAAAATCATAGGCAAATTATTTTGTGATCCCTAAAATAAAATCAACTTAAAAAATTGCAATGCAAATTTAATCATTGCACCAATGTTAACGCGATCCTTATAGGTACAGAATAAGAACTTAAAAATGAAGTTTATGGTCCACCACGAACTTATAGAATTTGAAAGCTTGATCGATAGACTTCCCCTTTGTTGCCGGCCTCCCGATACATAGTGCTAAGTCGAATAGTGTCATTTGTCGAAAACACCCTCCTGTAAAAAATCAACTGTTGATCAAAGTTTGAATACTAGCATCCAGCAAACATGCCTCTTCCCAAAAAATGGATTCCAGTTAGAGATCGGTTCCTCAACTCCTCCGATCATATTTTACTTGCACAATTACTGTAGGTTTAAACTCCTAAATCTACTCTAAATTTCAAAGGGACAAGTTAAAACTAATGCTAATAGGTGATGCACGAGGAGTGGTGAGCATTTTTACTTCTGCAAATTGACACGCAGTTAGCTGTAATGAAGTGATTGCAAACTACATTCATTAATTGACGAACCGATTCATTATAAATTTCCGATCACAAGTATTGTTAATAAGAACTTATAATACTAAAAAAAATGAAGTTTATGAAAAGTCCATTCCACTAACTCATTTCCAAGGTGAAAAAGGGAGCTGCCATACACAAAAATGTCCCCTTTGAAAAATAGAATCCAGTTGGTCTTGGAAAGCTTGAAAGCGTGGAAGGGATTCAACCATCCAAAATGCCATCAAAATAGCTTCCTGACGCTTTACACCTCCCATTCTTCATTAAACTTCCCCATTTGTTGACCACGTGTCGCCTCCAACCTCAAAATACACAATCTTGTAGAGAATTGCTAAGTCGAATAGTGTCATTTGTCGAAAACACCCTCGCTTTGATATTTTTGGCACGGACATGCAAGTTGATTGGGCCGGCTTCATCCTCGCGAACTCCATAACTTGAAAAATACATGAGTTAGGAGAAAACTTTACCTTCTGGAAAGCTAAGAAAGAGCATACGGTGTCATTTCCGGAAGGTTTTGAGTGCGCAAAATTTTGTGACTAAGGCACAAGAGAGGGAAGAATGAGAGGAGTTAGCCAAAACAAACACCGTATGCTCTTGTTCTTGCGCGAGGAGTCTGTCTGGAGCATACGGTGTCTGCCAAACACCGTCTCCGTAGATTTCCTCTAGGATTTCTAGAGCATATTGTGTCTCCCCATTATCAATGTGGAGCTTTTTAAGTGACAATCTTGATTGTTTTTCAACAAAGGCTTTAAAAGCCTTGAAATTATCAAATACATCACTTTTATATTTCAAAAATACACCCAAGTTCTTCTAGTGAAATCATCAATAAATGTTAACACATACTTAGCACCAAAAATGACCGTGTAGGAAAAGTCATAATATCACTATGTACTAACTCAAGAGAAGCTTTTGCTCATGTGTGAAGTCCCTTTGGAAAGGGATCTTAGTGTTGCTTACCAAGCATACAACCTAGATAAACACCATCGAAGAAGAAATCTTAGGTAGACCGATTATGTTACGAGAAATAGTTGTTACAAATATCTGTAATTGAGTTGACCAAACCTCTCATGCTATAATTTACTCACAAAATTTGAGTGAGCAATCAAAGAAGATCCTACAAAAATCTTGAACTTATCAAAGAGATACAAACAAGAATTAGAATCCACAACACCTATAGCTACAATATCATCAGGATCATTCAATTCCTTATTACAATTTTATCTAGTGAAAATTCAATAGTTTTACCATCACGAATTATAGATTTGATATACTTGACAAATTGTTAGAAATGCGGGGAACATAAAGAACATCATGTATACACCCATTGGGCATATTAACGATGCAGGAAACCCACAACATCAAGTGAAGCACCACCATAATTTGAGAAGTGTTGCAAGAAGATTCTGTACTCAATAAATTACCAGAATGAGTTATATGATGTGTGGCACCAGAATCAAAAACCCACTTATCCTTCAATGGAGAGAAGGCCCGTGTAGATAGAGTTTTCCCTTTACCAACGTTGGAAGAGGATGAAGGTGGTGGAATAGAAAGCTTGTGTTGTTTCAATGTCTTTTCCAGTGCTTCAATTCTTACAAAACATCTAGACTCTAGATGATTTGTCTTACTACAATAAGGGCATGGATCATACACCTTCCTTTTGACAAGTTTTTTCCCTTTACTAGGACTAGAAGACTTAGGAGCATCCAAAGTTTTAGAAGTATCAGTGATGGTAGGAGATGATTTTGCGGATTCTGCAATTTTAGGTCCTGATTTCTACTTAGGTTTCCCTTTACTCTTAAGAGAATTTGCTACTGCTTGATTTGAGTTTGGCAAGGCATCAAGTGACATTAATTTTGATTTTTCATGAGATAACCTATCACAAAAAACTTCAAATGAAGGCATTTTAAATTGATCTCCTAGAGCATCCATGGTGGAAAAGAAAGTAGAAGTAAATACTAGAAAATGGACCTTTCAACTTTGACAGAATTAGAAAAATACATTCATCATCCTTTTTGTCTCTACCACCATCTTTTAATTTACTTCTGAGTTCCTTAAATTTTGTCAAAAAATCTTCTATGGAAGGAAAATCTAAAAGTGAACAAGATGTAAACTCCATTTCTAATTGGAATAATTTTGAACTCATTTATCTTGCCAAACAAGCTTTCAAATTTCTCCCATACCTCTTTTGGAGACTTGGCAGTTGAAATGTGGAATTGTAAATTGTCTCGCGACATTGAGAGAAATGAGCCCCAAAGCTTCGTCTTGCTTGCATGCGTAACCATACTTGTGTTTTTCACTAGGGAAGGTTAGTACTAAATCTTCAAACACGTGTCGGAGACCCCATGATTTGAGCAATTGTTCCATTTTTGGCTTTCATACATGATAGTTTGTCGAATTTAATGGTTTGAACAAACGAAGATCCATTATGTTTGTGGGCATATAAGAAGAGGTCGCACTCTTTGACACGATGGTCAAAAAAATGCTACTCCCCCACCAAAAACAATAATGGAATAAAATGTGCCCCCAAAAAATTTACGTTTCCGATAAAATATTTTCAAGCTCTAATTATAAGCCTCTGTTAAAAATTTTGAAAAATTATCTCTTTGAAAAAATATACCTCCAAAAATATTGTGTTTGGAGTCTAGCTCTGCGAGCTAGGGGACGAGTCAAGCCAAAGAGTAGCTCAATCTCGCAAGCTAATGACACATCGGGTTGAATACCCGATGTAAAGTCGAACCTCTAACCTCTTGTTGTCGTGAAAATGTGCAACAAGGAAATTGACAATTTCCGAGCACGACAACTATACCCAGATGTCGAAATTTTCATGTTTTATCATTCCCAGGAACCCCAAGCCAAATCCATTAGTCTGTTCACCCTCTATTTGATGTCAAATTGGTCCCTAGGTGATTTAGGAAATTCCATTCATTCCCCTAGGTGATTTTAGGGAGTTCTAAAAAGATGCTATCTTCTGGCAGTATTGGGAAGGGCTATCGCTGGCCTTCCCAGGACTGGATTCAACCCCTTGGAGCGGAACAGAAGAGAAAAATAAACATGGACATGAATTGAAGACATTAGAACATCATGGAAATTATTTTGGAAGGCTTTGGGAAGTTTTGAAATACTTGGAGCATTCTGAGTGAAAACAAGGTTCACAAGCCTAGGCAGTTCACAGGCCTAAAACAGTTGTTGGGCTTCAGAAGAAGATTCCAAGAGCTCCGGATGGAGTTAGAAGTAAAACAAAACATCTTCAAAAATAGTATTCCAAGACCTACATTATGGTGAAATAATATTTTTCACAACACCTTGGCGCATATGAATGGCAAGCAGTTTTTCTCAGGCACAAATGGAGTCCCAGATCAAAACTCCGATTTTTCAGGATCATATGGTCGAATTAAGACATGAGACCCACATCATTGGATTCAAAATGCCATTTCCAAATCAGGATCATATAAAATTTCACCAAGAAATTCCACCGGAGCTCAAGTTATCTTGCATTCCAAGTTACCCTCTCAAAGGCAGTTCGGGACTTAGTCATTTTTTCGAGAGGACACGTGTCAGCACCAAGAGCTTGGCGGGATTTCATGTCCCCGACGTCCCGAGGTCAGGTACACCAGCCCTTGGAAAATGCGCCCAACCCCATGTGACCTCTGGGGCCCTCATATGACCTTCAGACTTGACAGTTCAGCCCCCAGGTGCATTCTTGGAGCATTCATCCCCTGCCGTTGGATCGGGCGCCACGTGTCAGCTCCAGGACCACCGTGGAAACTAATGTCCCTTATACACCTGAGGTGGGGACATCAGACCTTGAAAAATGCACCCAGCCCCTATGGGAGTCATTTGGACACCCACGTGACCGAGTTTCAGCCCCCAGGTGCATTTTTGGAGCATCCATTCCCTATCGTTGGATCGGGCGCCACGTGTCACCTCCAGGACCACCGTGGAAACTGATGTCCCTTATGTACCTGAGGTGGGGGACATCAGACATGGAAAAATGCACCCACCCCATAGGGAGTCATTTGGACACCCATGTGACCAATTTCCAGCACCAAGTGCTTTAAAGCAGCTTTTTCCACCTTCATTCCTTGCGTCGGATCGCCGCCACGTGTCGTCCTCTTGACCACCGTGGAATTTGATGTCCCTCACGTCCCTGAGGTTAGGGACATCAAGTAATGAAAAATGCGCCCAAGCTTCTCCTTCCATGATTTCAAAAATTCAAAAAAATCTAATTCAAACTAGCTCAATGCTTCCAGCTACTTCCAATCCCGTGCACAGACAATCTTCATTCTTCCTCTGCAACATTCTACCATCACTCCACCATTGCAAATGCTCAGACCAGATCAAAAAAGGAACTGAAATACCTTTCCCATGGTGATGCACAGGTCTCAAAAGGAATCCTCATCAAGCTAAGGAGAAACGAAGAACAACAAAGAAGAGAACAACAAAATCCCCATAGCTAAAAAATGGAAATCTAAACAAAGCTTGCAAACTAGTGCATGAATCAATGAACCGTTTATTGTTGTTCATTCCTCTATCCAAGACCATCAAGAAGACACCTTCAAAGTCCCCCCATGTGCGACAGAGCATCCACAACAAAGAAATCTCCTTTCCGGCTCAACGAAGAAAGAAGTGGGATTTCCCATCAAACCGGTTACCGGATCGAAGTAAGATTGCACGTGAAGCACCAGAAGAAAAAACCCACATCAAAAATATAATTTTCTTCGCAAACGGAGGAGAAAACCAAACCTGCAATTTTGAGGTCCATTAATGGCTGCCGTACCCAGAAGCACTGCCAGGTCCGAAAATTAAAACTTTAAAATCTCCTGGATTATTAAGCGGGCAGGCCCGAAATTTCAAAGGGATGATATTGGGCAAAAACCCATATCAAAAAAACTTCATTCCACGTCAATCCAACTCCCAGAGGCCAACTTTCTAAAAATAGCAGGTCTACTACATAGGAACTACTATTTCGGGAAAGTCATTAACAAAAGAACCTGCGAAGGAGATGAAGATATCGGAGGTGCACTATAGCTGAGAATTCACCAGAACGGAAATTTTTGGCACTTACTAAAAATAGTAAGTGGGCCCTCGAACACCTGCTAAAAATAGAAATTTGATCCAAAGAAGTGAGGAACGCAGGGAGAAAGGGGAATCAAGGTCACAACACTCAGCTAAGGATCGAGGGAGTTACTTTTTCACACTTACTAAAAATAGTAAGTTACACTCAAAGAGAAGTTTTGGCACAATGGGATGTATAAGGCTAATCATTCAAGGGGACATCATTGTTCGGGAGCATCCTAGCCATTTTTCACAGGGAATTCGAGATCCACCTTAGTTCATTCAACTGGGTGAGCGTTCGGGAGCTAATTTGGAGGAGTTTCACAGTGTGCAAGGAGTTTGAAGATTCAGAGTTTCACTGCATTTGGAGCTTTCCATCAACAAGGATCAATGGACTTCATCGGGCGACATCTACTCTTCTTCTTCTCTCTCTTTCTCTCTCCCTCCTCCCCCAACTTTCTCTCGCTTTCAAATGTTCTAATTCTTCATTGGGGTTTGCACTTTTTGATATGCCTTTAAGTCACTTAAAAGTGACTTTAGAAACATAATGTAAATTAAGTCGCTTCTATTATAAAAGGACTTAAATATTTAAAGTGGAATATGAACAGTCTTAAGTCATATTAAGGCATATGGAGGGTCATGAGGAAGACGATAAGTCACCTCTCATTCTATAAATTGTAACACCATTCCCATTGCAAAGGGTTGGTAATTGATTTTGTAAACTCAAGAGTGTATTGAGAGAACAAAGGAGATAGCCAAATTCTTCTATTTTCCCCCTTCTCAATTTCTTCCATTCCCACACTATGTACAAATTCTGCTTGAGCTTCAATAAAGGAAGAAGGAATTTTAGCCTCTTTGATTGAGGAGTTTATTGGTACTTTGTGTTCATTAAGCTCTATTTGGTCTTGTTGTTGTTTTGCAGATTTGTTTTCTTCTGAAATTCAAGTGCATGTGATGAAACTTCTGACTGGTGTGCGCAAGCCTCTGATTTTCTACTTGCAACATTGGTTCTCCTACATCAATTCTCACTCCCTTTCCCACTTCCAGACAAAGTCTTCCCTAGCAAGAGATTGCTAGCTTTGCCACAGGGTCAGTGGAGTGCCCCTGTTGGATCCCCGGTCGAAAGACCACCACAGAAATCCACACTTTCTCGCGCATGCACATACAACAACTGCACCAGTTAAGTAGAGGGACTTAGATTCCCAAAGCGTTGGCAAGAAATCCACAAGTTTGTCCACCCGAAAATTTTCTCGCCAACACCTCTAATGTGCCATTCCACAATCTTAACCAATGTGCCACACTTACTCCATATACACGGCTTTGTGAAATATTATTTTTATATTTTTTCTGAATTTGGAAACTAAAAAAAAAAGAGGTTTAATTACGGTTAAAACCCTAATCGTCCAAGAGACAAACGAGTTGATGCCTAGCCAAAACCTGAGTCGCAGTGTGTTGAGATGCGGGTGAGCCGAGCCGAGCTAGAAGAACTAGGGTCAAGTTAAATGGGGAGGGTCCAATGACCAACCACCGTCTAACCACCAAGTTATCACCCAACCTTCACCACATCGTCATGCGGGGAAAAACCGGGGCCTAGATGGACGGACTCACTGCCGAGTCACCACCTGATACCGCCAACCGCCGACGAGCTAAGATAACCAAGGGTGAGGAGGTTGGGAGTACCACAACCGAAGTCGGGCTCGACTTGAAGGATCAAGCCAAAAGAACAAGAATCTACTCACCGAGAAGGGGAACGCACCGAGTGAGAGAAGGAGTCGGACAAGTTGAGTTCCAAGAGCTGAAATCGAGGCCGAGTAGGGAAAATCAAATTGAGTTGAGATTGATTCAAGTTGAGATCGAGCCGCAAAGTAGGAACCGGATGAATGATGCGGCCGAGTTGTGTAGAAGCACGCCGAGCTAGAGGACTAGCTCGATCCGAGCAGAGGAAAATGGATACCAAGCCGCAAAGTTTCCCAAACCACCGAGGGTCGAGGATCAAGACAGGAGGAGTTGGGCGGAGTCAACAAAGAGCTAGGCAAGGAACTCGATGAGTGGGAAGATGGCAGAGATACTGAGGGCCGGGAGCTAAGCGAGATGGGGCTAAGTTGGGAAAAAACCAAGCCTTTCAAAAACCTTGCTAATGCAGGTTTATTGAACAAAAAACCCTAATCTACAAATTAATCTTATGATCATGAATGAAACAAAGAGCATCAAATGTAGCCCACATGCAATGTGCAAACAAAGATCTCCACAACTACAACAAAATTGCTTATCAAAGAAAAAGGCGAGAGGTTGAGACCTAAGTTCCCTTGAATAAACAGTGCGATACCATGAGAGAGGTGAAAGCGGATCTTTGCGAGTTAAATCTAGCACACAACCATAAAACTCAAAAATACAAGTTGCGAAAACACAAGAGAGCACATATTATTGCACACTCACAAAAAAATAATTTACTATTCAATAAATCTTACTATGTTCATATCTCGGGAGCAGTAGTTTAAATAGCCTTTCAACATGATTATCAACACCTTATATATAGGTGGGATAATCTATAATGGGAGATAGAGATATCTTCATAAATCAAGGAGAAGAGCATTCCTTAACAACTAATCCCCAAATGCGTACGTGAGTAAGAAAACAACTCACATAAAAATAGGAGATAAGCCAACTAAGCTAGTTACTCCCAAATGTAGCTTATTAGTGTGAATCCACAAAACAAAACTGGTTAGAAAAATATTCCTAAACCAAGTTCATGTGTTCACACTTACATCAACATTATTTTCTACTAGAATAAGATCCTTTTGACCCCTAAGTCTAAAGATGAAATATAAGATATTGAGAGTTGTTCATGATACACCCTTGGCTGGTCATCCGGGGTATTTTAAGACATACAAGCAAGGGAAAGATTCTTTTGGAAGGGACTCAAGGAGAGGTCCTTCAATACATCCGGAGTGCCTCACTTGCCAACAAAATAAGGTTGAGCAAGTTTTTCCAGCTGGTTTGTTGCAGCCCTTACCCATTCCTACTCAAAAATGGGAAAGTATCTCCATGGATTTCATCATTGGACTTCCCATGGTTCAAGGTAAGAGTTGTATGTATGTGGTGGTTGATAGACTCACCAAATATGCTCACTTTTTTGCAATTCCAGCCAAGTACAATGCACCTCTAGTGGCTGATATCTTTTTCAAGGAAGTTTTTAAACTTCATGGGCTGCCTAAAAACATTGTAAGTGATAGGGACAGCAGGTTCATGAGCTTGTTTTGGCAAGAGCTCTTCCGTTTGATTGGCACAATGTTGACTCTAAGGAACAATGTTGTAGGGCAACAATCAGCTTGGATCAAGTGGTTGTACATGGGTGAGCATTGCTACAATACATCATACCACATGTCCATTGGTATGTCTCCTTTTAGAGCTTTGTATGGGTATGATGCACTTTCTTTTGTGGATTTGGTCATGACGGATAGTAGAGTGCCTAGGGCCAAGGATTTGGTACAAGTAAAGTCAAGATATATTGGAGGTGCTCAAGGAGAACCTCAAACGTGCCCAAAATCAGCAGAAGTTGTACACAGACCAGCACCATTTGGAGAGGACTTTTGAGGTGGGAGATATGGTATTTTTGAGGTTGCAACCCTATAGGCAATCTTCCCTCAAACAAAGTGTGGCAGAGAAGCTCAAACCTTGCTTTTATGGTCCTTACAGAGTTCAAAGGAGAGTTGGAGAGGTTGTTTATAAGTTAGAGCTGTCGAGCATAGCCAAATACACAATGTGTTTCATGTTTTGTGCCTCAAAAAGGCACGATGAGAGCGTATAACTCCTGCAGAATTACCACATTTGGATGATGAGGGCAAGTTGATTTTGATTCTAAATTCTATCATAGAGGTCAAAGAAAGAAAGTTGAGGAACATGAGCATCATGGAGTACTTGGTTCATTGTAAGGATCTACCCATTGAAGATCTTTACATGGGAAAGGGCAATTGTAATGTCCCCATTTTTGAAGACCCTTAGCCTATCTTTCCCCGTGGGCTTTGGGATGTTGCAAGGGGAAAATTATATTAAATAATTAAATATTATTGCCTGGAGAGTGATTTTTATCATTTGACATTATAAAGCAATAATTATTTAATTATTTAATTATGTAATTTATTTAATTTAATTCCCACAATGCAAAATTAAAAAAGGAATTAATTAAATAACTTTTGGGTGGCTTTTAATATTAAAATCACCCTTAGAAAGGGGACGCCACACCTAGGGAGGATAAACTATTTTTATTTAATGATTTCCCTCTCCTAGGGATTTCGAATTTTGTGTCTCCTTGTTTATAAAAGGAGAGCTTGGGATCATTGTGAGGGTTATGTTGGATTGATCATTTGATTTTCACTCCATGCTTGGAGTAATGGGATGTATGCCCATGGAATGTATGCCCTAGCTCTCTCTCTTTCATTGTAAGCTTCATTTGAAGCCTTTGTTGAAGATATTGAAGACTCTCTTGTTCCATTCCTTGAGTTCTCTAGTGTTGATGTGTGTTTTGTGCATTATTTCTCCATTAGAAGATTGGCGCATTTATTTAGAGTGAAATATGCATGTTGTTGATGAATGTTGAAGAGTTTGAGTGTTCTATGATCTGATTTTTAATGCTGCAATTAATTCCAGCTATGGCGACTTGTGTTGGGTCATGTTTTGGCATGTTTTGAGGGTGAACAAGTTAAAATATAATCTGATCTATGTTGGCATAATTTTCCAAGTGTAGGACTGTTATTTGGAGGGTATTTGAAGCATAGAAAGCGCTGATAATAATTTATGCCATTCACTCTAACCCTAGCGACTGGTTTGGAGATTTTGGGGGCTATTTGGTGGGTTTTCGGTGGTCTAAAAATTCAAATTAAATTCTTTTGAAAGCTCTTGAATTATAGATTAATCTGCACTTTATTTCATGGCAAAAGACCAAGTATTGAGCAAGTTATGAATTTTCAAAGTTTCAGTTGTCTGTGAGCAATATTTAATTATTATGTGTCAGGGTTTCATCTACACAATTTCAGATTTCGTGGGTTGATTTGCATGCCTTCTACTTATCCAAAAATTGTGTTCTATAGCTTGTTGGAAAGCTAAAAATATGAAGAATATTTTGGCATTGGTTTGATAGAAAAATATTGGGTGGTGAAGGAGTTATTAATTTTTTAAGTTTTCAGCAGTCTAGTGCATTTATTAATTAATTACTGCTGTAATTAATTTCAGATTTGAAGAGATTAATTTCCTAACTGGTTCTCCCATCTAATCCACCACCTTGGCTCACTCCAACCCCATTTGGGTTGTATTGAAGCTAACATTGGATTATTTGAGGTCGAACTAGGAGGGTTTAGTCCTTCTAGAGTCGATTCAATAAATTAAATTGCATATTTGGATAATATCCCAAAAGGGGATATTACAACAACTATTTTGCAGCATCCTAGCTTGCAAATGCTTGGGGGCAAGCAATTTCGAGAGGGGAGGATTGTTCTCAAGATCGGTGTTGAATGAAGACCCTTAGCCTATTATGTGGTTTCCCACAAGCTAAGGGGATGAAGAGAAGGGAAATGGTACTAGTGAGACTAAGTTAGCCAAAAAGTAACTTTATATCGGCAACTTATGTTTTAATTTTAAAATAAAGGGGACTTTTCTAATTTAAGTAAGTCAACACTTAATTAGAAATTTAAAAAGTCACTTTATAAGATAAAGTGAAATTCCCCCACTTGGGCACCCCACTTTGGAGATTGGGACGGGAAAAAGTATAAAAGAAGATGGAGGGGTTCATTTGTGGGAAGAAATATACATCTATCATTTTGATTTTTATGAGTTGAGCACTCTTGCTTCTACTTTTAGCTATTGAGGATGAAAACCCTCCATTGCAACAAGGTTAGATGATGAAAACCCTCCTAATCTGCAGATTCAAGAACAAAAACCCTCTAAATCTTTAGAGGTGACTCCATTACAGGGGTTACATTTGTGCTTCAATCAAGGATCTTCATTTTCATATCTGATTTAGCAACTAGGGCACACTTGAAGGCAGTTTTCAAAGATTTGTGATTTAGGACACACCTTCAGGCAGTTTTCCAAATTTCTATAGCTAGGGCAGCCACCAATCAGTTGGGACTTCATTTGGGTGGGCTATTGGAGAATTTTGAAAGCCTCCTAGGGCTAGGCGAACACCTTGAGGAGATGGACGACCCCCTTTGGAAGCCATTACAGCTGCAATTTGAGGTGCAGTGGGTGTTAGGGTTTGCACCAAGTCATGATCTGCCCTAGGGCATCATTTGCAACCAACTGGAGCCATTCATTTGCTATATTTTTGCCCATACGGTCAGTTGTACTTTTTATTTATTTCCAGTCTGAAAATAAAAAGAAAAATTCAGTTTCGGATGTAAATTTGATTTTCCATCAAATCCACATATCTAGAGTATTTTCCAATGTTCTCCAACGCAAGGGTATTTTAATGTGTTGATTTGGTATTAATAAAGTGAAGAAATCAGTTTCCTGTCATTTTCTCATAAGGGTTTATTGAAGGAAAATCAGATTATTGCTTTTTGTCATAAGGGTTTCAAGGAAAAACCAGAATTTTATAGATTTGTCCTATAAGGGATATTTCATGTTATCATCTTTGATCACACTGATTTACCTTCTATAGATAGTGGGGCCTTATATCAACCATTGCTTACAACAGTTCTTATCCGAAAATTCATAATCAAGAGGGTTTTAGTTGATGGCGGCTCGCGATGAATATATGTCCTCATTCCTTACTCCAACAAATGGGCATCTCTATGAGGTATGTTCAACGATCAACTATTATTGCCAAGAGCTTTGACAATACTCCTCAATGCACAACGGCACAATCACATTAGACATATCTTTGGACCCAAAGCAATGCCTACTACATTTCACATTTTGGATTCTCCTTTAAGTTACAAACTTTTAGTAAGCGGACCACGGATCCACAATATGACAATTGTACCCTCTACATTACATAGACACGTTACATTTATCCTCGAGGGACATGAGTACAGTATCCTAGCCGATGATGCGCCCTATAAGTATTGTCATGTTTCAATGTTGAAATGTCAAGTTTCGATGTTGAAATGTAACCAATGCAATCATCAAGTGATCAAACACCCTCTTTACAAATCCATCATGACCATCACCACTAAGCCCTTTCGGGAGAAGTTGATCAAGTTAATATAAACCGCGATCATGACTCTCATGTCTTTAATGAAGCAGGTGAGCGTGGATTTTCATACTTTCTTAATCATAACCTAGATATAGTCAACTCTTTATTATACATGGTTAGAGATGAAGTCAAGAAGGCATCTACATCTATTACACCTTCATCTCATGCGTAAGTTCCTTTTCAAGCCCCTAAACCTACATCTATTGTGCTTACATCTACCCTTGGTATGGGGGCACCTTTGGTCAGTCAACAAATTCCTACATCTAATCCTTCTACTACTACTTTTAAATCAACTCTTGTGCACACGCATGGACTCATACATACCTCATATGTTGCATGTTCCCTCATGTAAACCATTCATTATCTACAAAGCTAAGGTGTTGCATAATCAAAGCATGGTGGGTCTAGAACTTTCAAACCATGGATTCACATGCTTTACTCCATAATCCATTAGCACCTGAAGTGGCTTCCTATACTTTACCTATGTTATGTCGATCCTAAGCTTCCAAAGGAGATTCAAAACAAATCTTCGCTCCTTTCACGCAACATGTCTCGATTATGCTCCACAATGATAAGCGAGTTACCAAGCTATTACCATGAAGTCTCAAAGATTATGCCCTATAATGGTTCTATGACCTCCCTATTCAATTTGTTACAACCTTCAATCCATTGGCGATCAATTCTTAGCACACTTCTCAATCAATATTGATGAGAAAGTCTCCTATACGTAAATATCAAAACTTAAACAAGAGTCTAATGAGCCTACTTGTGCCTATGTGTTACGATACAAGATGTTTACTAAGATGAATAATTCACTTGTGGATAATGAGCTTCAAGATCTATTCACACAAAGTTTACTTGCTCCCTTGCAAGGGTCTATCATGTTTTCGAACTTTCGATATTTCGATGAATTATGTCATACCCTTAACGACTAAGAAGTGAAGCTATTAGCAATGGACAAGCTTAAATATGTGCCCAATGTACAATTTGCACCTAATACTAAGTTTCAAGTAAACAAGGTTTTAAATCTAAATCTAACAACAAAAAATGAAGCAAAGATAATGGTCAATGCTATATCTCCACCAATGAAGCTTCAATTATAGGCCCCTCCAAGAAGGCCATTCGCACGACTACCTTCACCGCCATGCATGTTTTACTCAAGCAATTACTTGAGTGTAACCTCATGTCTCTCTCTCCACATATGGAGGTTAATGCGAGCAAGCCTCAATCCAAATCATTCGGTGTTAATGCATAGTATGACTATCACCAATGTATTTTTCATTCTACAAATTGTTGCTTCAAGCTAAAGTATGTCATTCAAGATCTCATCAATAATCAAATTATTGAATTTGACACCAATCAAGAGGAGTCTAGACCACCAATCAATGAGAATGCAAAGCTTAAAATCATCAACAACGCATTACCTCAACATACACAAATGCCCAAAGGCAACCCTAAGGTTCATCATGCGTCAACCTGCACCCTTCTCCTCCTCCTTATAGTCGCCTCATCGATGCCATTATTGGAATTATCACTACAAGTCCACCTCCACGACCTACCATCACATTCAATGAGAATTAAATCATGGGTGATGTTTTGACTATCCATCCGCTATGTGTTCAATCTTATATTAATCAATAGCTTATCCGTAGTGTTACGGTTGATAATGGTTCCTATGACAATCTATGTACTATGACATTGCGTAAATCTCTAGAATACAAAGAGCAACATTTACAAACTACTTCTCACATGGTTACCAGATTTATTGGACATATTATGTTACCCCTTCAAGTGGGGGCAGCTAGCCTATCTACACCTTTCTTGGTTCTTCAAAACATTGGGACATGTGACATGTTACTAGGACACCCTTGGCTTCATAAGCTCCGTGTTATTGCTTATATTGTGCATAATTGTGTCAAATATATCTATTGTAACGAAGCTGTCAAAATTCATGGAATTCCTTATGAGTCTCCTTTGTCACTTATGGTTGTTATTCCTAACCCTACTCCTTTTGCGCAAGTGGTCACACGACCTATACTCGCCCTAGCTGTTCAAACATCTCCTATTCCAATAATAAAAACTACTATACTATCACCTTGTCAAAATAGGCCACAATTGAAATTACGCAAATCTATGTCAATATCTTCTCCTAGAGCATTACACTCATATGAGCATATCTTATATGCTCAGCCTAAAGTGACATAACCTCCTATCTCACGCAATACTCCATCAAGGCACGCACCTCCAATGGTCCATTCTACACATTTGCCTATATCAAGACATTTTGATGATACAACACATAATAACATTCCGGACTGTCATGTGCACTCAAACACAATTCTTGATTCCCCTCTTCCGTGTGACTTTGTCATCGGACAGCACACTTCGAATATTTTCAAACAAATACAAACACAAAACATCAAACATTTCAAAAATCCAAAAACATTCAAATATTCTAAAAATACAAAATCAGGACCTAAGCATAGCTTTAGTTACTAGTTTCTACTTTACATATGTTATTTGTCACATGATTTGATAGATAGCATATTATATTTTTATACACGCGTATTTTATGAGGTATATGAGCATGATGCAGGATACACAACTCTTCGTGATTTCAGATGTTGGACTTGCCCTTCGCCCAGTGGCCTTGCTAATCTGGGGGCATCTTCTACACTATCAAGTGTTATTGTTTTATTTATTACACAACTCTCTCCATTTCTACTTCACATATCTTAGTTGTGTTCATATTATACATTGTGATATATGTTATTATCAGGATTTTGGGACTAACACATGTGGATTATACAAGACTAGTAAGTATATCTTGTTCTATGCGCCTATCAGCTACCACTTATTTCTTCTTTACACATTGGATTGCTTATTGCTTGTCAATATGTATGACCCTTGGCCTATTTATGTGTGTGCGACACTTTAGTGTCTTTCATTTGCGACCTAGGTAGCCTTTGATTGTGCGGCACGTGGCCTATTATGTGTGTGCGACACTTGTGTGTCCCTTGTATGTGGCCATTTGTCCTTTCTATGTGACATCATGCATAATTTTGTGTATGAGATAGTGTGTTCTTGTATGCTTGTTATGTTTGCTATCTCTATATGCCTTGATGTATATAATGCACTCTTTATCAGGGATGATTCAACAAATGTAGCCATCTACAACCACCTCCTATATGTGTTCTAATGATGATTATTTGTTATATCTGACATGGAAACACTTCAATTCTTTTGAGTTGAGCGATCCACAATCTCTCTCACCTCAAAAGAGGGGCATTCAATGAGGTCACATAAATACCAATGCAAAGTAGTCACACAGATAGATTATAAGATATAGAAAACATAGGAAAAGAATATAACAACAAATTTACAGGGTTACGGGAAAAAAAAAACAGGTACAATTTCTATATAGATATAATACCGTGCACCATGATAAAACCGCGGTATGGTAATGTCCTACACATTGACGGTTCTGTCCAACTCAATTCCAACATGTGAAAATAGAGTTTCTTATAATAGTTCATATTTTACATTGGTTCAGACAAGAAATCACTTACAGGAATACAGGGTACAATACAAATGCACTGCATTTCATAGTTAATACAAGGGGCATGATTATTTATATTTACAGATCCACTGCATTTTATTGCAAAATACAAAGGGCGTGATTACAATGGCAAGTACAGGTTATAGATTTATCAATTTATATGTTATTTCTATATCAAGCTTTTTTATTTCAATAAGTTCAAGACAATCGAGAAGTACAAACCTAGATACATCTACAGCAGTGTGGTTTATTCGAAAAGGCGCGCTAGGTTTAGTGACACCTGAGATCCTATGGTATTACAATTTGTAGGCCTGTATCATTCCACCTTTCTTCGAGTGTTAAACTTATTGTGCCCTAAGGCTCCCAGTTTGCTTTTATTATTGCTCTTCTAGTTGTACATGTTGGAGTTTCTACGTCCCTCTCTTGGCACTTCTAGCTGGGCCTACCACACCCCCAACCTTATTCTTATTGGGAATTTGATAACCCCCAATGCTCCATTGGTGTTGCTAAAATCTCCATCTCCTCATGCCTTGACAAAAGGGCATGGTATTCTACATCTGCAAGGCAGAGTTGGTCCTCTTTACTATTTCAAATTCAATTTCAATATATTTAGAGTTAAAGTTTTAGTTTTCATTATATAGACATTGACTACACTAATGTGTTGCAGGTTTCACTTTTGGAGGCATCTAGTGGCCATTCAAACAATCCCACAAACAAGCAATTGAGCAAAGACAAAGTGTGCTTACACCCTCAAGTATTTTAAGATAACAAATGTCATTTATTAGCTTAAAGTGAGACAAATGTAGACACCTAAATATGGTAATTAAATACTTGATAGTATTAATTTCGCTTATATCCCTTAATCACGACTTGCACACAAACAGAACTTAGACACATTATTCCACTCTCTCCTAAGGCTTACAAATATTTCATATTCTCCTACTTTGTTACTCAGACACCTACAGGATTAGTCTCATTACCCATATATATCCTATATCTCCTATCAAACTTCTCCATATTTTCACTTACAACATTCCACCTTCCAGGACGCTACCATCCAGTATGAACAGAACTGCCATACATTTGTCCCTGTTTGATGCTTTTGTTCACAGTGGCCTAACGGTCAGATTTTCTTATGTTTATCTTAATTCCACTTCCCATTCAGTTTTAGCGAAAAATCACATCCCATGAAAAAGTATAATAGACATGCTCATTTACTTACCTAGGATTCTCAAGAGCCCCTCTAGCAAATACTTATCAAATCTTAAGCAAAGCTGCCCTAATCTTCCCTAAATCAAGAGTAAACATTAGGAGCAGCCTCTACACAAGTCTAAAGCACTCTAAACCAGGTTAAGAGCAAACCAAGCCAAGTCAAAAGCATCTCAAGGCCAAATCAAGCACTATTAAGTATCTACACTCCAAAGGGAACTTCAAGGGGTTTTTACTCTAGCGAATATCGATCTACAAGCACTTTATTCGACACTAATGAAGGGTACATCTCAAGTATACTTAATTAGCTTGCTATTGGTGTTGAGGCATAAGGGCAAAACATAGGAGAAGGGCACTCTAGACTTGCATTCACTCTTGCACGAGCACTAGGAGAACTGCATGGAGTTTGAGCCCCTCGCTTGGGCAATGTAGTGCAACACTTGATCAGAATCAACAAGGGGTTGGCCACCAAGAGCAGTCCAACTCCACCACACACCGTTTTTGTGACCTTACGTTTATTTGAGTGCTAGTATGGGAAACTAGGGTTTTGATCATTACAAGAGCATGTGCAGGTATTCTGGAGGAAACTTTCAAATACAGGAGGCGACTCAAAAGAAGGAAAAGTGACCCAGAATGACAAGGAAGTGAAGTAACACCAGACACTAGGGTGAAGTAGGACAGAAGCATTTCACTCTAGTGTCTAGTTTGGAGCTAGTGTCTAACACGATTTCACCTCTCCATTTCAGCGACAAAGCACATTCAGCACTATCGCAGACTGTATGACCCAATTCCATATCCAAATTAGCTTGCAACGCAACAAAAAAGCTAAGTGCACTCATCTTTTTATGTTTTACTATATTTAGTGTGTGCCCCAATTGAATACAGCTTCTCAATATCATTTTGCATGTACTGTCAAATATGAATGTTGGAGCACTTATCTATTCATCGAATTGCACATTAGTTTATAAGATTTCAATCCTAACTAGGGTTCTCAATACTAATTCAGATGTAACCAGTAAGTTTACGAATGGCATGGGCCCATGAGGTAAGCCATGAAAGTATTGGGGCTTTCATGCCGAGCCCAAGTTTGCTAAGGTAAAATTCAGCAACTATGCAGAGAATGGTTCTGTCGAAGAAATCTCCAAAGTTCTTATTTTAAATAAAATTTTGAAATATTTTCGAACAACAATTATGCAGATTCAAGCTTCACAAAACTAGTAGTCAAATGGGATGAGCTCACATGATAAAAGTACCAAGGCTTCATAGCAAAGCCCCAAATTTAAAACCCTAGAATACACAATAAAGTGTTAAAATTTGGTAAAATTAAAAATACTGCATCTAACATTCAAGAAGTAGCATAACCCGCAATGGGCGAGGCTACATGCAAGTCTAAGGTGACTTTGACCGAACAGATACCTGTCATTCCTAGGAAGTTTCTCCAACAAGAGGATTTTACCAATTGAAAATGAAGAATATTTAACAGAGGACCCCAATTTTAAGTAATCTGACTCCAATTCCCGAACTTTGCTGTCAACTTGCATAAACACAACTAAAATTGAAATTCAATCTCCAAGTCATGTAACACAAACTGACCCTAACTCTGTAACTTTAGTACTTATTTCACCTAAGATCAATGCAAAGGAAGAAGAATTCGGCAACAATGCAGCGTTATTTTATTTTATTTTTTCAAATAGAAGTTCAGAAGATTTTCTTAATAATCCAAAAATCATTTCAAAAAAAAATTGGAATATTTTCCAGATTAAACTGTACAAATTCAATCTTTGCAACAGAATGAACTGTAAGTAGTCAGATTGTACAAACTCAAGTGGATAAAAACATCACGGTTTTCATAGCATATCCCTGGATTGATATCCCCAAGAGACATGCTAAGTGTTGAATTGGGTATAATATCACATTTTACTCTAGGTGTCCAATACCCCAGTGGACAACACTAAGTGCAACTAACAAGAGACTTTGACATAAGAGATATCCCTTGTTCATGCCATCTGGTTGAAGTTTACCCTACAAGGGGAATTTACAAATTAAAAGGAAAAAAAAAATGCAACAGAGGCCTCAATTTTATGCAATACAACTGCAATTGCCTAATTTTTGTACCAAATCACACGTTGGATCATTGATGAGGCATAATTCAGCCTCTGTGTTATATAAGCACAATCTGATCTTGATTCCCTAACTGGATCCAATCCTAAATCTTGTCTAGGGTCAATGCTAAGTTGGAAATTAGCAACAGTGCAGAAAACTTAATTTTTATTTCAAATATAAGTTTCAAGATTTTCAAATAACATGCTTTTGTTTTTACAAATAAAGGCTACGTTACCAAGATACTTCCTAGAGGCCCCGCTCCACTGCCTGATACGTATCCGGTACGGATACGTACAGGTTCAGGTACTGATACGCAAAAGGTATGCCGGGTTCTTCTTGGAGTACGCCAAGGGTACGTCCAAATGTACCATGAGCGTGACGTACGCGGACGTACCCGCGGCAAACCCAAGGGGAAATACGCCTTTTAAGGCATTAAATTTATTTTTTGACTTAGTCAATGCAAAATAATGAACCCTAACATTTAAATGAATAAAATATTGAACCCTAAACACTTCAAAAAGCTATAAAAAGCACTCACCCCTTCATTTGAAATCACACAAACAATTCATTGTTGGTTTTTGCAAGTGTATGAGCAAAGAGCCAAAGAGGAATTGAAGAGCTTAGAGGAGGCAAAGATTGGAAGGAGGTTTTGCAAGGAGGAGGAGATTGGGGGCAGCCATTGCTTGTTTTGTTTGGAGTCCACCATTGCAAGGAGGAGGAGAGGAAGCAATTGTTGAGACTTGAGAGGAAGAGATTGTTTTAAATTTATTGTTCATTCAAAACTAAAAGAGTAGACATCACATTTGGTCCTTGGAGGTAGCATTTGTTTGGAGGCAACAAGGATCTACACTACAAGTATTTTTATTTAATTCATCCTTTTATTTTATTTTTTTATGTTTTTTTAATTTATTTTGTTGCATTTTTTTTTAAATTTAGAGTTTAAACACATCCTAAATCTGTGTATGCTCTCACCTCGCACCTTTATGGTGATCTTGGTGATCAAAAACAGATTAAGATGGCATGGTTTAGGGTTTTTTAATTTAATAATTAGTAAAAATCATTTTTTTAATTTTTAAATGCATTGTTCAATGTTAATAAATCTGTTTTTTTTTTTTTAGCTTCCTAAATCTGTGTATGCTCTCACCTCGTGCTTGTATAGTGATCTTGGTGTTCAAAACATATTAGGATGACATAACTAATTTATTTATGTTAAGGCAAAATGGTTTTAATTTTTAAACATCCTAAATCATGTATGCTCTCACCTCGCACCTTTATGGTGATCTTGGTGATCAAAAACAAATTAGGATGACATCACTTAAAAATTAGTAAGCCATTGTATTTAATTTATTAATTATTATTTACGTAAAGGCAAAATGTTTTTAACTCTTTTAACATCCTAACTTTGTGTATGCTCTCACCTCAATAGCCTCAATCAAAATATTAGTTATGGTGATCTTGGTGATCAAAAACAAATTAGGATGGCATCAAGTTCAGCTTCAATTGGAGTGCAGGCCAAGAAACTTTTGAAAACACATCAGTTCCTATGAAACATGATCCTAATTCCCCTCTTTGGAGACATGTGACAGTGGTAGAGAACCTTGTTGGTGGTGGGGGTCGGATTTGGATATTTCATGGTTGTCAAACTCGATACAAATCCTCATATAGCCGGCTGAAAATCCATTTGATTGGGGTTGGAGGTGTGGGGATAAAGAAGTGCCCTAAACTATCAAATGAAAAAATGGCAGAGTACCTGAGAGAGCAAGAGGAAGCTGATAAACAATATGAAAGAAATAGATCTAGAACAATTCCATTGCAAAGAAGGCCTGCATCACGACCACCCACACCTAAATCTACTTCTCATCCTTTCATCCAAACTCAAAGTCAACCACTTGATTCCCCTTTTGATGAAGAGAGTCTAGAGAGCTCACGAAAAAGGCCAAAAGGAGCATTGGAAAGAGCATTTAATAATGAAAAGAGGGATATTGTTGATGAGGTGGTTGTTCGATGCATTTATGCATGTGGGTTGCCCTTTAATGTATTGAGGTCTCCATATTGGCATCAAATGGTGAAGTCTGTCAATGAAGCTCCACAAGGGTACAAATCCCCAAGTTATGAAAAGGTTCGAACCACACTCTTGGCAAAGGAAGTGGAACACATTCACACCTCTTTGCAGCCAATCAAAGAATCATGGAAGGATACGGGGTTTCCATCATTTCAGATGGATGGAAAGATGCTAGAAATAGACCCCTCATAAATGTTGTTGCAATATGCCCTAAAGGGGCAATGTTCCTAAAAGCCATTGACTGTGAAGGGCAAGTCAAAGATGCACAATTTATTGCCGACATTTTGATAGAGGCAATTGAGTCGGTGGGCCCCCAGAATGTTGTCCAAGTCATCACGGACAATGCTAAAAATTGTAAAGCAACAGGATTGATTATAGAGGGTAGATATGAGCACATTTTTGGACCCCTTGTGTTGTTCACTCCCTTAATTTGATGCTCCAAAAGATTGGGAAAATCCCATGGATTGAGAAAATTTACACAGAGGCAAATGACATTCAGATGTTTATCACAAACCATCATATGTCACAGGCCATATTCAGGAGATTCTCAAGGTTGGAGTTGTTGAAGGTTGCAAAAACAAGATTTTTCTCTCACATGCTCGTTTTGAGACGACTTGTGAAGGTGGGAGAGGCTTTTGAAAACAATATGGTGATCAGCAATGTTTGGACAAAGTGTGGAACCTTGTTGGTGATGCAGTCAAACATAGAAAAGCTACAAAGGTAAAATCATGGGTCCATGATGATGATTGGTGGGGCAAGGTTGAGTACTTGCTCAGTTTTACAAAGCCCATTCTCTCCATGATCAAATCCGTAGATATTGATGCACCATGCATGGGAGAGATATATGATGGAATAGATTCTATGCTTGAACGTATCAGAGATGTAATACAAACAAAAGAGCAAGATCCAGAAGAGACCTTCTACAATGAGGTCAAGAGTGTGGTCATGAAGAGGTGGAATAAAATGACCACCCCATTACATCTCCTTGCCTATGCACTGAACCCAAAGTATTATAGCTCAGAAAATCATACTTGGGCATACTTGGCTAACACCGAGGCAAATGACATTCGTATGAGAAAGCACCATTCTCGACTACTGCGAAGTTGCAAATGGAACCAGGAGAGCATTGAAGACTTTTTCCTAATCCATCTATAGTCAATCTGGTCCAAATGAAATGGGCATGTTTGTAGCTTCAGAAGGCAACATGGGAGTGATTGAGGCTCTTTTCAACAAGAGCAACTTGAGCCCAACCACATGGTGGCATGTACATGGCCATGATGCCAAGTACTTACGTCCTATTGCTATAAAAGTTCTTTCATAGGTATAACATTTATAAATTTATAATCATTGAAAATTTAATTTTATTAAGTTAGTAGGATTATTTTCGCACATTCTTAGTATGTTACTAATTTGAATTTCAATTTTCTAACTTTGTTGTAATAGGTGGGTAGTAATTCTTCCGCAGAGCGGAATTGGAGTACTTATACCTTTATTCACTCAGCTAAACAAAACAAGTTGGCATCTAAAAAAGTTGAGGATTTGGTATATGTGCATTCCAATTTGCGCCTCTTGTCACACAAGTCTGAGGAGTATGTTAGAGGGCCTCACAAACTTTGGGATCTTCTTCCAGAGACCACAAACTTGGATGCCTCTGCAATCACTCTTGCCCAACTTTCAATATTTGATGGCGAAGATGACATTCAAGGGAGTTCACAAGGAGTGGAGAGTGGAGCTCATGAGAGTGGAGCTAGCACAAGTGGCATGCAAGAACTTGATTTTGAGGAAAATTTAGATGATATATTCTAGATTTGTTTGTATTCATGTTGACATGATATTCCTATATCATATGTATGGCAGCCACATGATCAATGAAATGTAAAATCTTAAGTATATTGTATGTTTTGAAAATTTGAACATTGATCCTAGTATATTTTTCAAGTTTTGTTTGTATTCATGTTGACATGATATTCGTATATCATATGTATGGCAGCCACATGGTCAATGAAAATGTGAAGTCTATATATATATATATATATATATATATTTTTTTAATATATAAGTACGGACGTGTCCAAGACGTATCGTACCCAAGGATTTTTTTCAAATTGACGTATCCGCGTATCACCTGTACATTGCCGTACCGTATCCATATCTTGGCAACGTAAAATAAAGGTTTGGAAGATTTTCTAGAAAATATTATGCCAAGGCCCAATTCAAGTTTTGCAAAAGAGTGAATTGTAAGTATTGAAAAGGTATGTACTCTTGTAGAAAAATCATCTGGATTTTAATAGCAAGCTTGAGTTTCAAAGCTTTGCGTAACATGATTAATTGTTGAAATTGTGTGAAGTACGACATCCTACACACTAGATGTAGCATACCCAACAGTAAGCCCGTGTGTAAGTCCTGAGGTGACTTTGACAAAAGAGGTAACCCCTCGGTGAGAATCTAAGCTTGATGTTCCCCATGCTTCAATTTTATGCAATCTTGCAACTCCCTATTTTGGTACTAAATCTCACATAGGACCATAGCTAAGGTAAAATTCAGCCTCCACATTATGCAATCTAAACCTAATACCAACATTCTAGTGCTAAATCTCACCTATGGTCAATTCTAAAGGTACAATTATGCAACACGAGAAAAAAAAAATCTCCAAAAAAAGTTTAGAAGATTTTCCAGATAAGGCAAATTCATTTTTCAAGCAAAATTGTGTTAGGTTTTCCAATTCACATTATGCCAATTTTGTAAGTAAAAGATGGTATGGGCTAAGTGGTAAAAGCACCAGGCTCTTCATAGTGAAGCCCATGTTCAAATCTTCAAGAGACGTCTTAATTGTCAAAATTGGTTTAAAAAGGGCATCCAATTCGCAGGTGTAGCGTACACCGAACAA
The DNA here is from genome assembly GCA_018340775.1 of Taxus wallichiana var. yunnanensis. Taxonomy (NCBI): domain Eukaryota; kingdom Viridiplantae; phylum Streptophyta; class Pinopsida; order Cupressales; family Taxaceae; genus Taxus; species Taxus wallichiana. The sequence continues at coordinate 593,733,571 of CM031238.1, read as the reverse complement.
ATGAGCTCGGGTGTGAGTCCAGGTGACTTCAATCTCAAGAGATATCTTGCAGTCATTGCATCTAAGACAAATATTACCATCAAATAAATTTGCCAATAAATATCAAAAATGAAAAACAATCTCTAACAGATGCTTAGATTTTATGCAGTTACACTCCAAACTGAAATACTTGTACTAAATCTCACCTATAGTCATCAGTAAGGTAGACTTCAGGCTCCACTTTACTGTACACAGTCTGGACTCTGACCCATAATTTTAGTACTAAATTTCACTTAGGGTCAATGTTAAGCTAGAATTCATCAACAATGTGCATTGTAAGTTGCCGTATTGCATGAGCTCAAATGGTATTACCATCGACATTTCATAGTGTAGCCCAAAGATCATATCCCCATGAGACATGATAAAGTGTTAAAATTGGATGAAATTAAAATACCACATCCAACTCGCCGCATAGACGAAGCCGTGTGGTTCCAAGACACTTGATGGAAGAGATACCCCTTCGTTGCCACATCTAAACCGAAGGGTACCCCACTATGCCAATTTACCAAGTTTTAAAAAGTAAAAATCTGTAACTGGCCTCAATCTTATGCCATCTGACCCCGGTTCCCTAATATTAGAACAAAAGCTCACATAGGGTTATCCATTAGTTAGAATTCCACCTCAAAGTTGTATAACACAATCTAAAACTTTAATTCCTCAATTCTGATATTAAATCTCACCTAGAATAAATGCTGGGATAGAATTCAGCAACAATACAAACAAAAGTTTGGAAGATTTTTCAAAAAAAAGAAATCACATAAAGGTTTGGAAATTTCTGAATAGATTTGCAGATTTATTCTTTGCAAAAGAATTAAAGAATCGAACGGTCTGAGCTCAAGTGGAACGCGCAGCACCAGTTTCAAATCCCCAGCAGACATAACAAATTGTTGAAACTGCGTAAAATAATAAATTGTTAAAATCAGGTAGAATAATGAAGTGTTATAATTGGACAAGATACTGGATCGATTCCGGAGCAAAGAAATGAGATGCTGTTTATCCCTAAACGGAAGTTTCGAAGAATTTAAAATTGTTTTAAAATTCCAAACAAATTACACGCATTCATAGGCAAAGGTTACCTAGGAAAATAATTACAAATTAAAGAAGGGGGTAAAAAAATCGAAAAATGAATTTTCGGTCGCGGCATGTAAACAGAAAGTCGACTACCAAATAGAATTTACCAAATCACTGAAGGAAAAAACAAAATTTAAACAGGTAAGAGTAAATATATACGCGTAATTTCGCAGGGCCCGGAGGAATTTTGCGCAGGCGTCAAGAGCAGTGAGCGAGATTCGATCCCCTGACCTTCGGGAGGACTCTCCGTCGTAAAGAATAGCGTCTTGTCCAGCGAGCCGTGGGACTGAAGCCAAGTGGTTTCTGTGCTGAAGAATTTTCCCGTCTCCGTCATGTCTATGTTTTCCTTTCTGTCTGTTGTTGTGAATAGATACTCGGCTTACCTAGCTCCAACACATCTGCTTCCTTCATGCCATTGATGAATGAAAGGAATTTGGTACATGTGCCTTGAAAAGGCAGGGCTTTCTTTTTCTTGGCTTTGTTACCCTGATTTTTTTAAAAAACAAATTTAAGTTGTGCCCGCCTCAAATAAATATATCACAATCTTTTTATTTTTATTTTCTTAATACACGATTCCGGAAAGTCGGTCAAGATTTTAATGAAAATTGTTTTCCATTGTGTAGATGTGAAAAGTGGTTTTCCACTAATAAAGCACCCAACATGAATTACGGTTAAATTGTATTTGCATAAACTAGCAATCGCACTTGAAATGTATGATGGAAATGCCGAAGGAGATGAATAAAGAAGTTAATTTGGAGGGATCGAAAGATGGCGGGAGAGGAGGAGGCAATGAAGAAGGGGATTGAGGGGAGAAGTACGGGGGTTGAAAAACTCCTCGGGAAACCAATGCAAAGAAGAAGTTAAATTTGATGGAGATAACATTAGAGGAGGAAGAGGGGAGACAAATAAGGAAATTGAGGGAGGAGAAATGCGGGGTGTGGAAAATGGTTGGGGGACTTATGCAAAAATCCTCTTTCTTATGACCAAGAGCATATATGACACGTCATTTGTGTCAAAATTTTGAAGGAGAAAGGGGGTGTGGTGCATGGGGCGTCAAGGAAATGTACTTTGTAGATATCTCGAGAGAGTAAGGCATGGTTGATGAATACTTGGAAGGGAAACTTGCACAGGTTGAATCCCAAACTCTACATATGTTAGATACAAAAACTCTTCGTGTAACATTACTTATATCTTTGGTTTCATGCACATTTATGATTATATTTTCTTTCTAGCAATTAACCTAGTGATTAGGGTCACCCCTCTTCAATAGTCTTAATGACAATGTTTGTCAATGACCACCAGCGCAAAACCTTGACCTCTCATTTCCTCAAAGCAAGTTATGCATGGTTATTGAAATTTGCATTTGGAAATGCCTATTAGCATAATTAATGTTTGAGGCATTGGAAGAAAAGGAAATTTAATTTCTTATGTATGTGTCTTGGTCCTCCTTTGACCTTTTATCTCATAGAAGGAAAGGGAATGTTTCAATTTGAAGATTATAAATCGGTTAATCGGTTAGAAGATTATAATTTGGTTGGTCGATATGAAGATTATAATCTATTGATGAGCCAACAAATCTAAAAGCGTGAACTCTATTGAATGCATGGATTTTGGTTGAGGATAGTTGGAAGAGCTATCAACCCATATGTCAAGGCATGTGGACACTTGTAGCCTACATCAACTAGTTGTTTAGAGAGTCGACCAATGTAGTTTTTAACCGCTCCATGTACGAAAGTGAAATGGTGGGTGGGGTGACAGAAGATGCAAACTAGGGTGATTCCGTCAGTGGTGTGAGGAGATGCTAGATGCAAGAAATTATGGATCACAATACTCAATACGTGATACATGATGCAAAACAATGTTGAGCTCGAAAGGACCCTCAATTCAAAGACCAATTCATGTTGATCATAAAACCAAATCAAATGTGAAACACACTCTAAAATTGTTCATGACATGGATACGAATGAAAGGCAACGATCAAATAACCTAGAGTCATATGATATCTACAAGTTTGTAGAATTTCCTTGGATTCGTCTAGTTTGGTTGAAAAAATACTATCAATGTAATTACTTGTTAACATTACAAACGCAACAACTCACAAACGATATTGAACATTTGTGGATAATCTGTAGTCATCCTTTCTTTTTTTCTCTTTTTTACATTATGTGTTTTGTCGACACAATGGAGGATTTGTGATTTGTGGTGATGGGTGGAATGTTGCAAATCAAAGGTTCACACCCGAGGTATTTCAATCCCAACGCCGAGAAGCACATTTATAAAATGTAATATGAGTCAACCTAATAAAAAATAGCATCGATGTTAAGAATATTGTTGGACCACATCTAATTTAAGCCATATTGAGGGATCGCTTAGTAAACATTATTAACTTGTCCAACAATTTTATGGAGGATTTGTGATTTGTGATGGCAAGTGGCATCTTGCAGATCAAAAGGTTCACACTCGGGGTATTTCAAACCCCAACACTGAGAAGCAAATTTACAAAATGTCACATGAGTCAACCTAATAAAAATAGCATCGAACTTAAGAAGAATGTTGGACCACATCTAATTTAAGCCATATGGAGGGGTCGCTTAGTAAGCATTATTAACTTGCCCAACAATTTTATGGTGTTGACAACCACCCTTACACAATTGAAATAAACAACTTTGTTAGAAAATATGGGGAAAATGGGGTTGTTATTATTTTATTTTATTCCTTATGTCATCAATATTTTCAATTGGACGACTTCTTATTTGTAGATAAGCTAAAGATATGAATAGAAAGCTGAAAACAAAAAGGTGGATATTAAATGTCCGCATCTCCCACACTCGTTCCATGACTCGGATTGTTCCTCCCAAATTTGGGCTTAAGGGGATCAAAATAAAAAAATGGGGAAAATCTAATTTATTACTGAAGTTCAAAACCCAACCGCAATGCTTGTTTTTGTAGCACTTTGTATCCTTCATTTTCAATTGCAAGGCGAGTAATTGTAGGAAATAATTGATTATCAAAATAGGAAATAGTAGAATTTTCTTACATTTGTCTAGTTTGATTGATAAAAGACTATCAATGTAATTATTGTTAACATTACAAATGCAACAACCGACATTATGCAATATTGAACATTTGTGGATAATTTGTAGTCATCCTTTCTTTTTTCTTTCTTTCTTTTTTTTACGGTATGCATTTTGTCGACACAATGGAGGATTTATGATTTGTGGTGGCGGGCGGCATGTTGCGGATCAAAAGGTTCACACCCAGGTATTTTAAACCCCAAAGCCGAGAAGCACATTTACAAAATGTAATATGAGCCAACCTAATAAAAAATAACATCGATCTTAAGAAGAATGTTGGACCACATCTAATTTAAGCCATATGGAGGGTTCATTTAGTAAACATTATTAACTTGTCCACCGAGTTTTATGGAGGATTTGTGATTTGTGGTGGCGGGCGGCATGTTGCAGATCAAAAGGTTCACACCCGAGGTATTTCAAACCCCAACGCTGAGAAGCACATTTACAAAATGTAACATGAGTCAACCTAATAAAAATAGCATCGACCTTAAGAAGAATGTTGGACCACATCTAATTTAAGCCATATAGAGGGGTCACTTAGTAAACATTATTAATTTGTCCCATAGTTTTTACAGGTGTTGACAACCAACCCTTACACAATTGAAATAAACATTTTTTTTAGAAAATATAGGGAAAATGGGGGTTTCCATTATTTTATTTTATTCTTTATGGCATTAACATTTTTGATTGGATGACGTTTTATTTGTAGATAAGCTAAAGACATGGATAGAAAGTTGGAAACAAAAAGGTGGATATTAAATGCATGCATGTCTTATGCTTGTTCCATGACTCGGATTGTTCCTCCCAAATTTACGGTTAAGGGGATCAAAATAAAAAATGGGGAAAATCCAACCGCAATGCTTGTTTTTTGTAGCACTTTGTCACCTTCCTTTTCAATTGCAAGGGGGAGGAATTGTAGGAAATAGTTGATGGTCGAACAATTATCAATAATTGAGCCCCTCCAATCGATGGTCATATAAGTGACAACTAGATTTTATATGCCAATCATATTTTTCTGTTGTTTTATTTTATTTTTATAGCGTTAAGATCTTCGATTAGAATTCATCTAATTTGTTAGATAAGGCGAAGAGATGAATGTAAAGTTGGAAATAAAAAGGTGAGATTAAATACTTGCTTAGGCATAATAACATAAAAGCATAACATAAAACATATTTGAATCTAATGTTGAAACTCATCTATTCAATTCCTAATGCCTAACAAAAAGCTAAGCTGTCAAGATTTTATAAAGAGCCAACAATCAAGTTTGATGGGAAGTTATTGATCTACATCAAATTGAATAAATTGATAAGTAAATAGAGTGGTTTTCATGTTAAATTTGATTTTGTTATCTTTAAAGGGAAGGAGGAAATGCTATGCGAGAAGGAAGGAAGACGAGAAGGACGTTGGTTGGCTATGGTAGTTGAAGAAACGAGAGGTGAAAAAGACTAGAGTTTGACAAATGTAGTCTTCTATGAAGTTTTCCATGTAGTTGCTTTCCACCACGTGTTTATTAATAAAACCATCAAAGTGTACGTGTAATGTCAAGGTTTGAAAGAGATTTCTTGTCTTGAAAACAACAATTTTGGAATTTATGCTTCGATGGTAGTTAGGTTTTTTGTTTTAAAATATTTTAAGATTATTGTAGTGTACACTCGACAAGTGGCTATTGTTATGTGTTTAAGTACATGGAAACCTATTTAATACATTTCATCCCTTAAAATTATCACCAAGAATGCAACTAGCTCGTAACTTTGAAATATTGTCTCGTGTGTAATTAGGAAATAAAAGAATGAAAAGACTGATAAATGACGTAGACGTAAATGTCAAGGTACATGACAGTATGTTAGTGGCAACCAAAACATGCAAGCGGCATTAAAAAAACCTTATGTCGTTGATCTTATTGTTATCAAACGTGCCCAAGCTTGATCATTTATATTCTCACTGGGAACATGCCAAACACTCACGATTAAACTCATATGCAAACAACCATCATATTTACATTGATACAACCCGTGCGAATGGTATCGAGACCCACCGTTGCCCTCCCCTATATCTTATTCGGAATACGCCTTGGCATAATTAATATACTTATATTTTGGATCGGTATAAATTGGAATAATTGAGATGTTAGAGAGAGGGGGTTTCAAAGATACATGTTTTGTAAAAAATTGAGATATGTTGGTTATAAATGAACAAGAGAAAATATGGCTCGAGAGTGAGGTAAACTAAATCTAGTAAAATCCAATTAAAACAAATAATCTCAACCAAAATTGTATTCTTCTTAGTTGTATGCACAACGAAAAATCATATAGGGAACTATCAATAAATACAAAATTGATTTGATAAATCATTCATTTAATTTTGGGCTCCAAAATCTCACTCACTTTTCTATAATTTTCTAGAAGTCATTGAGAAATTATTGTCATTCCATAAAACATCTTGTAAAAATATAAAAATTGGAGGGAGTAAATTTGGGCATGTATTATCCCCCCATTAGAATGAAGCTCTAGGATTTTGAACAGTTTGGCAAATAAAAAATAGATTATAATATAAATCGGCAACTAGTCCTAAAAAAATAAATGTTGAATGTTCTTCTTTAATTGCCTGAAATCTCCTTTTTATACAAGATGCTCGGGAAAAAAAATAAATTCCTTGATTTTGTAACTTTAATGGATATGTATGTAGGATTGACATTCATCGTCCTAAATGCACTAATGTAATTATGTGTGTGTGTGCATATATATTTGTTGAATTCAAATTAGGACCTTATTGACATATGTACCAATACACAAGAAGTGGGAAAATTTGACGAATACGAACTGAAAATTTTGGGGACCCAAAACAAAGATCAAAAGGACCCACAAAAATTGAGTAGAGATGTAGTGGTAGGTTCCTAACATACTAAGACCGTATTATTACGATTATAGAAATAATCCCACAATTCTCAAAAAAATGTAGGGGAAGAGATAAAAAACCATGGAGTAAAGAGAAAACAAGATAGATTAATATGAGACAACACAAACATAGAATGATAGAGAAGTTATAAGAAGAAAACAAGGGAGAACATGTTATGCATGAACATTTTGGTTCACAAGCCATCCGTATCAACCAAAAATCAATTAAAGTATATTTTCAAGTTTAAATAATTATTTTGATTTGTGGCATATCCAAAGGAGTTTAATAGGTTCATGGTATTTTTTCAAAGTCCAAAGCAACTTTCAAAGTCCGGCAAAAACACGTACTTCGGTGGGAAAACAAAGAAATGTGTTTTTCATAGAAGAAGTTGAGTATAGGAAATGGAAATTCAAGGTGCATCACGACATCTCTACATGTATAAGTGTCTTCATATGAATGTCACAGAGCTTTAAATGCTTCACACGGGGTTGGATTGGTTGGTGCACAACTAAAAGACTTCATAAAATTACCTTACATTAATTTTTAAGTTTGTACATAAAGACACTTCTTTTATGTTTGCTATCACATGTGTCTTTAGGGGTTCATGCTATAAGAAAAGCTTTATCTAAATTATGTGCATCTACATGTGGAACCAAAAACCATATGAGTTCACTTATACAAACACACAAGGATTCGCGTCATAGTGTTATGTACAAGAGCATAAGCCTTTGCTTGTGGTGTAGAGCTGGGAGTTGCCATGATAGATTTCAGGACTAGGAGAAGGCTTTGATTCCTGTCTACTCAAAACTCGGAGGCTAGTTGGAAAACTCTTAGCATTTGAAATGAATTTGTTAGATACTCCCAGCTATCTTAAATAACCACCTTAACTATGTAGAGTAATGGCTCACACGTAGATATAGTCACATCATATAACAACCCTTTTTATTTAATGACCCTAAGCGCCAAACTTTACGTTTTCCGAGAGATTTTGTGTCAATTCTTCAATCTTTTTCCCCAAATATCTTAGAAATACGTTGGATCATTAATTTCGGGAAAATTAGGAAGATGCACTTCCTCCAAAACTTCAAAAAGAGGCAAGGGTGTCCCACGAGGGACACGTGTCCTGAGACACTTATTGAAAGGGGCAAAAACAAACAAGGCAAAAAGAACTAGGAAAAACAAAACTATACATATGATACAATACTTCAAACGAAGAGACTCATAGAAAGGCTTTAAGTGAATCTCATTTACGGAATTACCAAGGGGTCACCTTCCATGGTCTCAATTTCGAAAGTGTTGCGCTGCTTGCATGCATTGATTTTTAAGGGTCCTATCCATAAGGGGTCAAACTTTTCGTGATTTTCAGGCTTGGAAGCCCTTGCATCCCATTTCAAAACCATAGTAGCAACTTAGAATTCTGGTTCCATCATCTTTTGATCGAACCAAGTTTTCACCACCTACTGGCGGCTGATCATGGCTTCATGAGTGGCCTCCTGCTTCTCTTGGAGTTCTACTAGCTTGGAGAGTCTTACTTGCATTGCCCCATTTTCCTCTATCTCAATTTGTTTTAATAATTGTAATGCAGAATTTTTAGGGTAATCAACATCACATCATTTTTCCCATAAACTATCTCATATGGTGAGGCTTTCAGATTTGTTTAGTTGTGATTCGTTGTTTTGACGTGTTCTTACCAAAACCTCTTATGCTCATTTCCCATCCTTTTTATGAGCCTGATCGATTTTTGTTAGTGGACTTTGCCAGACCGTTTCCTTATGGGTAATAATTGGAGGATGTTTTTAGATAGATCCCATGCCTTACAACGAAGTCAGATACTTTGGCCCCCAAAAGGCCTTAACATTATCTGATATAATAGTGCGGGGTCCAAGTGGGTAGTGATATCCTGTAGGAGTCTCAGGATCATGTTCTCAATGGCCTCTTTTAGTGGAACTGCCTCCGCCCATCGGGTGAAGTAATCGGTTGCGGTGAGGATCCATTTGTGCCCAACACTAGAAGTTGGGTTGACCATTCTGATGAAGTCTAGACCCATTGTGCAAATGGTTCCTCAATTAGGATGGGGTTAAGAGGTAATGCCGCATTCCTCCAAAAGCCCGTATAAACTTGACAAACCTTGCATTTGTTTGTTTTCGCTAACAAATCAAGTGAAACAGGGGGTTCACTAAAAGTATCCTACTTGCAGTATTTTTATAGTTGTGGTTTGGGTAGAAAAATGGCCTCCCGAGCTCCCATGGTGCAACTCACGTAAGACCCTTTCAGCTTCTTCATTCTCCAGGCACCTGAGTAGGATCCTGTTAAAGTTTCTTTTGAAAAGGAAATTGTCAATCATGGTGAACTTGGATCTTTGTTTCATATAATACCTTCTCTTCTTGAGAGGGATATGGTTTGGGTATTTCCCTGTCTGCATGAAGCAGATCCTATCCGAGACCCAGCTATTAGAGTCATTTTCTTGGACATAGAGTATCTTCTTGGGCTCGTCATTAGTCAGGGGCATGGGGTCTTGTGTAAGATATTGGCATAGGCCCCTTCCCCACACTAGCTTTATAGGCTTTATCTTAATGTCATATTCGAATATCTTAGTGATCCAGTTAGCTCTTTTATCTGTTATCTCACCCTCTATTATATATTCCTTGATGTTAAAGTGGGCTACCATAACCTTGATTCTACTATGAGTGACAAGGTGTCTGAATTTCTTCAGACCCTTGACTATAGTGTAAGCTTGTCTTTCTACAAAGTTATACCTAGTTTCATAGTCATGGAGAGTTTTTGAAAAGAAGGCGACTGAGATGTTCCTCTCCTTGAGACTCTCCTTTCTAGTATTAACACGGATGTTACGCTATGCTCACTCTTGTATACATACATGATGAAATCCTTTCGAAGTCGGGGTTTCACAAGTGCAAGACAGATCAATAGCCCCTTTAATTACCTCAAAGGCCTAATGGCCTTTAGTGGTCCATTTGAAGTTAAGGTCTTTCTTGAGCATTAGCGTGATCGGGCGGATTATCCCAAAAAAGTCCGAAATGAACTTGCTGACAAAATTTATCTTTCCTAAGAAAGATTGGACCGCTTTCTTATTAACTGGTAAGGGTAGTCCCATGATGGCTTCAACTCTTTTTGGATCAATAGAGATTCCTTCCTTTGAAACAATGTGTCCTAGGAGCTTGCCCTGGGGTACTCAAAAACACATTTCCTTGGGTTTAGGGAGATCCCAAATTCTTGGCACTTCTCGAATATAGCTTCCAAGGCGTCAAAATGATCCTCCACCTGTCTTGGTAAATACTATGAGATCATCTAGGTATATAAGAATTACCTTATTGATTAGCGCTCCAAACACGACGTCCATGGCTCTTTGAAAGGTAGCTCCAACATTTGTGAGTCCAAATGGCATTTTCGTGTATGCGAAGGTTCCCCACTTTGTCATGAAAGTGGTCTTATGTTGGTCCCCTTCCGCAAGCCATATCTGGTTATAGCCTAAAAAACCATCCAACAGAGAGAATATCTCTGAGCTTGTAATTGTTTGTAATATCTGCTCCATGGAGGGTAAGGGATAGTGATCCTTAAGGGACACTCTATTTAGGTCTCTGAAATCTACACAGAGCCAAATTTCACCATTTTTCTTCCTTACTGGAACTAGGTTAGAAACCCATGTTGTGTGCTTGATAGGGAAGATTATTTTGGCCTCTAGGAGCTTTCTCAGTTCCTCGGCCATGAGGGATTCTATTTTTGGGTTCACGGGCCATTGCTTCAGCGTACGAGCTTAGTTCCTTCTTCGAGGTCAATGGTGTGTTGGATGATATCCTTGTTGTAACCGTGTAGGTCATCGTACGTCCAAACCATCACTTTGTCATACTTATGGCATAGAGCCACAAGTCTTTCCCTTTCCCTTTGGGTGACTAATCTCCCGAATTTTAGCTTCCTCCCATTAGTCACTTCTAGCTCGACGTAATCCTCCTTAACCACTATGAACCTCCTTCGATCTGAATTAGCATCATTAGAATAAAAAAGGCTCTCTAGTGTTATTAACCCTTTTGGAAGTTTGTTCATCTTCAACTGAATAATCTGATCTCCATAAGCTTCTTCAATTTTGGGTTGGAGTTGGTTCGCAAACTAGTCGAATTGCTAGAGGAAGTGTACAATATGCGATAATTGTTAAAAACCTACCAATGATCGATGTTATCGGGTATAAACAGGAGGATGATAAATTTTATTGTACTTTTGTTCATTATCAAGTCTTGGATTGGGTTGAATTGTGACCTGATTAAAGCCATCCTATCAGCCTCCATATTTTGGTCTCGGGAATAACCTTGATATTAAAGGCTTCAAAATCTTTGATGAGATCCCACACCCTATGTCGATAGGACCTCATTCTTAGATTTTACGTGGCGACAATGTTCCTTACTTGTGTCACCACTAACTCTGAGTCGCCAAAGAATCTCAATTATTTGATGCCCTCCTTTCGTGTCATGGCCAAGCCATGAAATAAGGCTCCATACTCGCCGTTCTTGGTCCAAGCAAATCGGAAGTGAAACACCAAAGTATCTTCTTGCTACTTACGGATGACAAGCATATCCCATCTCTTGAGCCATTTTTTCTTTTAGCTCCATCAAAATGTAGGGTCCATATCTAGGAATCCTTTATGGGACTCCCTTCTCTTCTATTCTCTTCTTTTACCACCTTTGGAATCATGGAGTCTTCGTCGAAGATGACGTAAGTGCCCAAACTAGTCGAATCAAAGTTCCCGAAGGGATATCCGGGGAGGTTGGCTAAATAACTATCGCTTTGAAGGTTACCATCCTCTATACATGATTCCTCTTATCGGGTGATCATGACGTGGGAAGCCTCAAAACATGAGACTATTTGGTCCATTATATGTTCCTTGCAAGGGCTCTCATAATACCTTCATCTTAGACCCATACTTGGTCCGTAAAAAATCGAGATGGAGCCAATCGAGAGACATGTAGCCTCCTATCTTGGCCATGAAATCATGGGAGAGACAAAGTCTAAAGACCGGTGGAACATCAATCACCACTATACCCTGTGGAATAGTTATGTTCGACAAAAACAAAGTTGCTGCAACTAAGTCCCTTGATAGCTCCTATGGTTTGGACTAATTTTCCATCTAGTTGCATGACTCCTTTCCTTGCAGGATCATATTTAATTTCCAAGGCATATGTAATTTCTTTGGGCATGACCGTAGAGCTTGTGCGAGTCTATCATGGAGTTATGTAATAATTTCCTTCCTATTATAAGGGTCATAAAAAAGGGATTTGGCCTTGGTTTACTTACTTCTCCCTTTTAATTTAACAATATTGCCTCTGTTGGGGCCTGAATCGTTTTTACCTATTCCTTCTCTTTCCTGTTGGGGGTTGGGTCGTTATTTGATCTTAGTGATTCTTGGAGCAACTCCTTTTGCTCTAAAATGCCCAAAATATCACATAAGGATGCGTTAGCTGGCACTTTTTTGAGTTGTTGGACCACGTTTATCGGTCCGAGTGATAATGTCTTGGATGATGGCTAGTGTTTCATTCCTTTGACTACGGGATGGAGGGTACCACGATTCCTGACATTTCTCGGGGATTCTTTTACCACCATCGATGATAAGGTCAGTAATGGTATGAGGCTCTTTTTACGTCCTACTAGTTGTAGTTGGGGTAGGAGCGACCGTCTTTATCATCCTTTTTTTGAAGCGAGTGTTGTAATTAGATTAGAACGGGTTGGAAGAGATACCTCGTTTGTAAATATGAATTCCTCTCCTTCTACCCATGAGAAAAGCACGTGCTCTGGTGCAATCTCCACTTCTTTCTCTAGGGACATCCCTTGAATCTGCGCAACAAGGGCCACATTTTGGACTCCCGTGGACTGGTAAGGTCCTGATGTGTTAACATCGTAGCCTTCCCTTGCTCTTTGTTTGGCTACCTTTTGTAAATTTCCTTGGGGATAGTCTCTTAGCATGTGAGGAATATTACAAGGGAAACACCATGTGTTGGGGTCTTCTACCAAATTATTTTTTTCTCGGGTACCATTTCCCTTCCGCTATTGGGTGGGATGGTCTGAAGTGGTGTTGGCACCGGGATGAGTTGGTTAGACGACTTCGCAGACGGTGACCTCTGGGTATTTTGATGTTATGGGAATAGGCGATTCTGCCACCCTAATAGCTTTGATAATTTTTTCTTTGGTAAGCGCTCCGATTCCTTTTAAGATTTACTATCTCGTTAGAGAAGTTTCGAGGATATTTTTGACTTCCTCCATTTCGGGAGAAGAAGAGGATGATATTGTAGTGGGGATAGGTGCCAATGAGAGGATGGGTAATTATATATGGACGCAGGGGCTTGGGTAGATCTCGGGACTTGTGCTTGTGGAAGGGGAGCTATTTCGGGGTATATTGGCAAAGGGGCTCTCGGGGAAGCTTACCGGCATCTATTAAATTGTTCTCGGCTTGGATCGTAATATCATATGCTTGTGGTAAAGAGTCCCCTCCTAACGATTGAATCATCACAAAAATATATGAATTCAGAGCTTTTAAGTAAAAATAATAGCCATACCTGTAGGTGGCCTTGCTAGAATAGGAATCCTTTGCCACATTTTGTGAAATCTAGTGTTAAAATAGTCATAAGTTCTTGCAGACCCTTCTTGATGTTGATGAGATGTTGTAGGAGTAAAGATCTATCTTATTTCTCGCTAAATCTTGTTACCAAGACATTTCCCAGTTGGTCCCAAGTGCCGATAGAATTAGGGGTTAGGGACTGGTACCAATCCAGAGCCTTCCCCTTAAGGGAAACAACTAGTAACCATAAGGCGACATCTTGTTCCCTAATATAATGTACTGCACATATCTCTGCGATGTCCTGGAGGTGTTCCTCTAGAGTTTTTAAGTCTTCTCTCTTTGAATTTGGGCAACACCTTTAGCATGTTTTCTAGAATAGGATTCCACACCACCGGGGTGTTGGTAAGATGAGCAGACTCCCTTGATTCCATGAAACAAATTGTCTCAGAGGTTGAGCTTGGAGGTGGGCCATTAAGATAGGTTTGAGGATTCTAGTTGATTGTAAGAAGGGCCTACCTAGTGGAGGTGTTGAGAGAGTCCAGTTCGGAGGAGATGGAGACCTCTGAATCTGTCTACCTCTTTTGTTCCTTGGTGGGGATAATTGTAGATATTCAAACGCACCTTCTTCTCTTATTCTTGCTCTTATTCGCATCCATCTCTCGTAAACTAGAGAGGACCAAACTTAGTACTTGCTAAAATCAATAGATTTTCGATGATGGAGTCTTCGATGTGTAGTTATCACGTGTCCCACCTGGCATGCCAGAAAACTATTGATGGTTTTCTTTGTGGATGAACCATCAAAGTCATAGGATACCTTAGGGAAGTGGGACATGCCCCCTAAGATAACCTCCAGTTTTATAGAAGTTGGCTCTTCTCTAGGTGTGAGGTAAGGGTTAGAGGAAAAATAAAACAAAATGTAAAAACTAACTAAGGTGATATGTCAAACTAATTTTAAAAGGCATAAAGATAGATTATGAGAAACTGTTTAGAATAGTCAAAGAATGTTTAGCATGGTCTACTATTTTTAGAAGTATCTTGAATTATCAAAGGCCGAGAAGGTGTAAAACATAATAATATGTAGATGATAGATGCATATAGAAAACCCAAGGAATATATTATGATATATATTCAACATTTATCTAAAACTATTGTTGGCTAGATTTTCTCGCATAACATCAAACCTAGGCGGTCATGAGATAAATATCCCTCATTTAACCGGTGAGGCTCCCGTGTCGATTTGTTAATAAATATATGTTATTATCTATCGTGGGTTTTACTTTAACCACTTAGTTCATGAACCATAACTAAGAAGTTCTGCAACAAGTAAGCAGCTATTCAAGAAAGGAAGTATTTTATAGAGGAAGGAAGTAAAGGAAATACAAAGAAGAAATGGGGAAGATGTGCATCCCAATTAGTAGATAGTAGAGCTAATTGCATGCACATAGAAGAAACTTAATAGATATGAACACACAAAATTATAAACCAAGGAAGCTCTAGATCCAAATCTAAAATAACACAAAGTTTATTAAGAGATCTAAGATTAAAAGCAAGAAACACAGTACACCGTGACACAAAGTTCTCCGAAACCTGCTCCTTTGTATTCCTTTGCTCCAAGTGGCTCTCAGGGGTTCAACACAAAGTCTAGAACACAAGATTGTTGCTTACAAATTTTGATTCATTACCCGAAGGTTCTTCCTCTACTTATAGAATGTAGAGGGGCAATTACAAGTTGAAGCTTTAGTTGAACTGACACATGTGGAAGTCGGAAAGAAACAACTGGCAATCTTCCTCCTGGAATTCCTCTTTGCGTGACATGTATGATTTGCAACTGAAAATAGAACCTTCTATTTTGCATGTGCCACCTATCTCCAAGTAGTTGACTTCTTCAAGTAATGGATTTTAAACCAATCACTTAAGTTGTATAATTTAATTGATCGCTCAATTACTTTGTCGGAGGAAAGAAGAAGGAAGAGGAAAGTTGACTTTGTCGGAGGAAAGAAGAAGGAAGCGGAAAGCTACAGTTTTGTCCTTTTTCATGTCTGCATGCAACTGATTCAAACTGGATCTGGAAACAAGCTGGAATTACAAGCAGTTGGAATTTTACCTTCGCATTATCTTCTCTTTTATCCTTGAAGCTTTTGCAGTTCTTACGCTGTACATGCATCAGTGTAAGGTTGGCCGTAGATAACTCATCATCCTTATTTTTAATTGCATATAAGCAATTAAATTTTTTGGAAAGCACTTCGGGTGAATGAAAATTCAATGAAGGCTTCAACTGGAAGATGGGAGCATTTGCACAAGATCTTGGAAGGAATTTTCCACGCACTGACTTCTTCACGGGCTGCATTCGAAATAAGAGGATGAAGCCTTTGTGCTGAAAGCTTTTGTAACTCTGAGATCTGGATCTGGATCTGCATATGGATTTACATCTGCATCTGCATCTGGATATGGATATGCACCTGCATAACAAACTTTGACAACTGGGCTATGGATGGAAAAGTTGCAACTCAAATAATTCCACTACTTTTAATCTGCACACATGAGTGAAGTTTCTCCTGCATGCATGAGTGAAGTCTTTCCTGCTCTGGATCTGTCTATCAATTCAACAAGAGGTTCCGAGCCTAGATCCGTGTCTCCAATATCTGTAAATTTAGAAGTGATGCATGACTCCGTTGTGCTTTCTTTTTCATCTTTCTTCGCCATAGCTTTGTCTATCTTTGTCTGAACAATTCTTTTTCTTCTTATTTGACTGAATTCTTCAAAATTGGTGCAGATCTGGATAATCCTTCAGATTCGAAGGAAATATTCAATGTATTGGACATTGATATAAGTTCATTTTCTTTTGAAAAACACCTATAATGAATTCCTTAGCACCTGTAACACTTATGCAAACAATTATGCAGATAAAGATCAACCTCCTTCAAAGCATGCGCCAAATTTGGAAGCTTTTAACCTTGTTGCCACCTTGCCTGAGCAAAATCCTTCTTCAAATGCCTTGTTTCCACCTTGCCTGAGCAAAATCCTTCTTCAAATGCCTTGTTTCCACCTTGCCTGAGCAAAATCCTTCTTCAAATGGGCGCACTTTTCCTCTTGGCTGCAATTCTTTACCTGTGAATTAAATAATTCACCCATATGGCTACCCATGCTTATATAACCTTCACAATTCTATAATTAATAATTGCCCTAACAATTAAAGGCAATTAATTAATTAAAAATCATGCTCTTCTCTTTTAAAAATAGCATGTTTAAGGACAACCATCCAATAAATTAAATTAATCCAATTTAATCCTTCACACATCACTTCACTTAAGCTTCACAGTGTGCTTTGGCCATAGCCACTGGAAATAGAATTTAATATAATCTTTTAATACTTTAAAAAGTATTAATTCCTTCTCAAAAGGGGCTGCATTAAATAAATTAAATTTATTTAATTTTGGAATTCTATTTCCAATTGATTTATTCCCCTTTGCTTTTGTTGACTTTTCCACAAGCCTGGGTGCCAAAATTGGGTGAATAAATATTAACAAATATTTATTTAATGCATTATTATTCACCCAAGATGGGTCGCACTTTTTGGAATAATAGAATTCTATTTTTAAGAATTTATGACAATGAGATTTTTACCCTGCAAGGCAGGCACTAAAATCCCATGATCCACTTAAGTGATTTGACTTTGACAATGGGATTATTTACCTGCATAGTGGGCACTAAAATCCCATGATTTCACTTAAGTCACTTTCCTTTTATTTTATCATGGGAATTTTTACCTGCAAGGCGACGCAATAAATTCCCACCGCTGCGACCTCTATTTTTCCTCTTTGCCTTAAGTGAATTTGATAACATGGGAAAAGTACCTGCCAGGCGAGTACAAAATTCCCACCCGCTGCGGCTTCTATTTTTCCCATTGCGAGCTTAAATCCTTTATTTTCCAAAAATGTGCCCATCCCCATGCAGGGCTTTTTCGTGCATGACTTCGCTTTTTCCCACCGATCCAAACCTCGATGGCGACTTCCTCCGGGCATAATGTGTGTATATTTTTCACCGCTCGAGCCAAAATCGGGCTTACATGACAAAAGGAATTGTTCTAGAGAAATTTCACGAGAAAACAAAACCGGATAAGACAAAAACACGAAAAATTGTCAAAAGTCACAAATAAAGCCCAAAACTTATTCCAGTTAAAATTCTTATGGTACATAAGAGTAATGACATATTCGATCATAACAACGTTAAAACGGAGCACAAATAACCTCATACGGAGCTCAAAATAATTAAATACAAATTTCCCGAGACATATCCCGACTTACGTAATATAACAATTTTGGGCCTTTGGGTATTTGACGAAAAAGGCTAATATGGCTCTTTGGGAATATCTTGACGCAATACAAGAACTTTCAGGCAATAAAAACACAAAATGACCCATTATTTTAAAAGTACAATTTTTTTAGATAGGGTAGTCACAGATTTCAGGATGAAATCTGGGTGACACCAGTTCGGCTCCGTCTGTGGACATCTTTTTCTCTGTCAGAATGACAAAGGGAAAAGATGAGATCCCAGCATCTCTGGTTTCGTATCTTGTCTTTTGGGCACGGGGTCAGGCAAACAAACACAACACAAAAACAAAAACAAAACAAGGAAAAACAAACAAAGTTTTATTTATGTACATACAGGTTTTACCCTGCTTCTTCAGTTCCTGAACAACTTCAGATGTTGCCCGTTGAAAGGCAATGGTAACTCAATTCCATCCCGGTAGGCAAGGAAGAAAGTATCCATTCCTGCAGCTCTTTTGATCACGAAGGGCCCTTTCCAGAGTGGATCAAATTTGTCGTGTATGCCCTTCGGTTCATGTCTCTTGTCCCACCAGAGTACCCAGTCTCCGATCTCGAACTTCCTTTCTTTGGCCTTCTTGTCAAATACTCTAGGCAAGTCCTTATCAACTTCATCTGGTGGTGGCTCATCCTTTCTTCTTTCTGCGGTGGGTAAGTCTGCATCAACTTCTCTCGTTCCCAGATTTATTTGTTGCATTTTGAGGAAGAACTATCACCATATTCTTTGTTCTTCTTCAGATACTGATCATGCTTGTTGAAAGTCTCCACTAAGGAAACTAAACCCTTGGGGATTTTGTTACCTTTTGGTTGGATTGCTTCACTATTGTCATCATAACATGGATCAGCTTTTTTTTGGATCAAGATTTGTTTATCATGGTGGTGATTTGCTCCCTTCAACATGCAAACATGCAAATGTTTGTTCAAGGACTCTGGGGTGGTAGACCATCTCCACTTTATAGTTTCCTTGTCTGAATATGGACGGTGGTCTATCCGGATTCAATAGTACAGTTGTGATTGCCAAAGAATCTGCCTTGGAGTTTTGATTTATGGGAATGAAGTCAATAGAGAAGGCTACGAAATCAAATGTGGCGGAAAACACTTTATCTCTGTAATGCTCCAGCTTATCTCTTTTGACTTGACTTTGCCCTCGAACCTGCTTTACTAGAAGTTCAACATCTCCTTGGGCTTTGAGGAGTCTTACTCCTTTCTTTTTAGCTTGCTCCATTCCTAGAAGCAATGCTTCATACTCTGCCGTATGATTGGTGTTCTCGAACATCAGCTTGTGAGAGTATGGGAATATCTCATGATCTGGAGATATTAACATAGCACCAGCTCCTGATCCAAAAGAACAACAAGTGCCTTTAAACTCCAGAGTCCAAACTTTTTCTTCTTCTTTTGCTGGCTCTGGTTGAAGTTCTTGCTCTGGAACGCCTTTATCCATTTCCAATTCTTCTTCTTTTGCTGGCTCTGGTTCTAGTTGAAGTTCTGGCTCTGGAATGTCTTTATCCGTTTCCAAGAAATAGACCCCACGGTCAGATCCTTGAAAAAGAATCTGAGATCTAGGATCCTCAGATTTTGTAACCGTGTATTTGGACTTCTTTTCTGGCTCCAACTTCTGGTTAAGCCCTTTGATAGGAATATGAGCGCAGGACCAATCCATCTTTACTTCTCCTCCCACTCTTTACGTAAGTTTCTCGCCAAAGAACATCTCGTAGGAGACAGAATATCTCGCAACTAGAATTGTCATCTTTAATCTTTTATCAGGAAAAGCTGTCAGAACAACTTGTGCATCTTTGATTTGTCTGATTAAAGGGACTTGTCTCTCCATGGAGTAGCACCTTTTTATGGTCTTTGTCAGGGTAAGCCTTAGAGCATCTGCAACTTTAGTTGGCATGACATTGTCAGAAACACCTGAATCTAAAACGCAGTTGCTTAACTTGAAACCATTAAGCAATAGGGAAACATAGAATGGTTCCACTCTTTCAGAAGATGGTGAGGATTTAACAACTGCAGTGTTGTTTTGTGGAGGAGTATCTTTGGGCTTAGGCAAAAGGCCTTTTGATGTATTAGATTGTCTTGGTGATTGTACATATTTGACTAGCCTATTTAACTGCTTAGGAAAAGCTCTCAGGTATTCGGCTTTTGACATTTGAACTTTAGTTTTCTTGGCATGATCAATAATGTCAAAAGAAGAAATAGATTCAAATACCTGAGCTGCTTTTTGTGGTTGAGATGAAGAACTCGCATTCTTATCTCTAGGAGCTAAAGAAGAAGGTAAAGGGATGCCCCTTCTTTGCTCGTCTGCTAATGCTTCAGCTTGGCGAGTTTGTGATCTTGTAAGTACTACATATGCATGACCATGATCATCTTCATGAAGTTTCTCATCGTCATGTTTAAATTTGTAGTTTAGGTAATTAATGTTGGAGTCGCCAGCAGGACCTATAAAATCATCATCTTCGAGCTAATCAACATCAGCTTCTGGTCTTCTTCATTCATCTCCACGTTGTTTTTGGGAGCAGCTTCAATTGCTAATCTTTGGGAACCAACAATGCGGTTCCGGTTGTTGTTGAAATTCCGAGCAGGGGCAGTATTGTTGCCCTGAGCCATTTGAGCCATTTGTTTCTTCATCTGCATCATCTCATTTGCTAACTTTTGCAGTAGTGAATCGGAAGTAGTAGTAGAAGATGAACTTTCAGCTCTAGAAGTGTTGCTCTTTATCTTTCCAGCCATGATGAGGTCATCTTCAATTTCAACCGCCATGTTTTGAGTTGCTAACAAATCAGCAGGACGTGCTCTTCGCAGTTGATAGCTTACTTCAGGAAGCAAAGCATTGATGAAGAACACCTTTTGATTCTCATCATTCAGAGAAGCAGAAGCTAGAATTTTGTACAATAATCTTTGGAATTTTGCAATAAAATCTCGCATGTGCTCATGTGGCTCCTTCTTCAACTGAGTGAGTTGAGTAATCAATGTACTGGAATCTTCGGCTGCCTTGAATCTTTTCAAGAATGCATCCCGCATAGTAGCCCAGTTGGTTATGGTGCCAGGAGCTAGCCGGTAGAACCATTCTCCAGCCAAGTCATGCAGAGTCTCTATGAAGAGTCTGACAAATACATCTTCATGTTCGACTGCAAGCACTCCATAGGATATGAAAAATGCAGCCAAGTGGTCATCTAGATTTTGCTTGCCATCTCCAAAGAATTTTGGAAAATTCTTTCTCGTCCCTTTAGGTAGATCATGCATAGGAGGAGTCAGATTCAAGAGGTCCAAAGGTTGCACCCCATGGAACAGCGCTGCAGGGGCAAGTGGATGATTCTACATCATGAAAGGAGCACGTCTTCTTTGAGAATAGACTTGATGAATAATTCCAGCAGTCAGAATGTGCCGAAGGGGATCCGGATCTGGATGGGTGTACACTCTCCTTCTTGGTGAGAGACTAGATCTACGACTTCTAACTTGAGGAGGATGATTGAAATTTAATTGCTCCTATAGTCTGAAGAAATGATCAGTCCTTCCTTGCGCCTTCACGGATCGAGTGAATGGACGCTTAGCCAAGTTGAGATTTGTATGGAAAACACTCTGATCTTCAAAAGATAAGCTTTGATCTGCAAAGATAGTTATTCCCCAGTGGAGTCGCCAAAAACTGTTGGCTAGATTTTCTGCATAGCATAAAACCTAGGCAATCATGAGATAAATCTCCCTCATTTAACCGGTGAGGCTCCCATGTCATATTTGTCAATAAAAATGTGTTATTATCTATCAGGGGTTTTACTTTAACCACTTAGTTCATGATCCATAACTAAGAAGTTCTGCAACAAGTAAGCAAATCAAGCTTCAAGAAAGGAAGTATTTTATAGAGGAAGGAAGTAAAGGAAATACAAAGAAGAAATGGGGAATATGTGCATCCCAATTAGTAGATAGAAGAGCTAATTGCATGCACATAGAATAAACTTAATATATATAAAGACACAAAATTATAAACCAACGAAGCTCTAGATCCAGATCTAAAATAACACAAAGTTTATTAAAAATCTAAGATTAAAAGCAAGAAGCAGTACACCGTGACACAAAGTTCTCCGAAACCTGCTCCTTTGTATTCCTTTACTCCAAGTGGCTTTCGGGGTTCAAAGACAAAGTCTAGAACACAAGATTGTTGCTTACAAATTCTGATTCATTACCCGAAGGTTCTTCCTCTACTTATAGAATGTAGAGGGGCAATTACAAGTTGGAAGCTTTAGTTGAACTGACACATGTGGAAGTCGGAAAGAAACAATTGGCAATCTTCCTCCTGGAATTCCTCTTTGCGTGACATGTATGATTTGCAACTGAAAATAGAACCTTCTATTTTGCATGTGCCACCTATCTCCAAGTAGTTGACTTCTTCAAGTAATGGCTTTTAAACCAATCACTTAAGTTGTATAATTTAATTAATCGCTCAATTACTTTGTCGAGAGGAAAGAAGAAGGAAGAGGAAAGTCGATTTCTTTGTCGGAGGAAAGAAGAAGGAAGCGGAAAGTTGCGGTTTGTCCTTTTTCATGTCTACATGTAGGCTGATTCAAACCGGATCTGAAACAAGTGGAATTACAAGCGGTTGGAATTTTACCTTCGCATTGTCTTCTCTTTTATCCTTGAAGCTTTTGCAGTTCTTCTGCATTGTATATGCATCGCTGTAAGGTTGGCCGTAGATAACTCATCATCCTTATTTTTAATTGCATATAAGCAATTAAAATTTCGAAAGCACTCCGGATGAATGAAAATTCAATGAAGGCTTCAACTGGAAGATGGGAGCATTTACACAAGATCTTGGAAGGAATTTTCCACACACTGACTTCTTCACGAGCTGCATTCGAAACAAGAGGATGAAGCCTTTGTGCTGAAAAGGTTTTGTAACTATGAGATCTGGATCTGGATCTGCATATGGATTTACATCTGCATCTACATCTACATCTCGCATCTCGCATCTCTGGATATGGATATGCACTGCGCATAACAAACTTTTTGCAATTGGGATATGGATGGAAAAGTTGCAACTCGAATAATTCCATCTACTTTTAATCTGCACAATGAGTGAAGTTTCTCCTGCACGCATGAGTGAAGTCTTTCCTGCTTTGGATCTGTCTATCAATTCAACAAGAGGTTCCGAGCCTAGATCCGTGTCTCCAATATCTCGTAAATTTAGAAGTGATGCATGACTCCGTTGTGCTTTCTTTTTCATCTTTCTTTGCCATAGCTTTGTCTATCTTTGTTTGAATAATTCTTTTTCTTCCTATTTGATCGAATTCTTCAAAACTAGTGTAGATCCGGATAATCCTTTAGATTCGAAGAAATATTCAACGTATTGGATATTGATATAAGTTCATTTTCTTTTGAAAAACACCTATAATGAATTCTTTAGCACTTTGTAACACTTATGCGCAGACAATTATGCGAGACAAAGATCAACCTCCTTCAAAGCATGTGCCAAATTTGGAAGCTTTTAGCCTTGTTGCCACCTTGCCTGAGCAAAATCCTTCTTCAAATGCCTTGTTTCCACCTTGCCTGAGCAAAATCCTTCTTCAAATGCCTTGTTTCCACCTTGCCTGAGCAAAATCCTTCTTCAAATGGGGCGCACTTTTCCTCTTGGCTGCAATTCTTTACCTGTGAATTAAATAATTCACCCATATGGCTACCCATGCTTATATAACCTTCACAATTCTATAATTAATAATTGCCCTAACAATTAAAGGCAATTAATTAATTAAAAATCATGCTCTTCTCTTTTAAAAATAGCATGTTTAAGGACAACCATCCAATAAATTAAATTAATCCAATTTAATCCTTCACACATCACTTCACTTAAGCTTCACAAAGGTGCTTTGGCCATACCACTTTGAAATAGAATTTAATATAATCTTTTAATACTTTAAAAAGTATTAATTCCTTCTCAAAAGGGGCTGCATTAAATAAATTAAATTTATTTAATTTTGGAATTCTATTTCCAATTGATTTATTCCCCTTTGCTTTTGTTGACTTTTCCACAAGCCTGGGTGCCAAAATTGGGTGAATAAATATTAACAAATATTTATTTAATGCATTATTATTCACCCAAGATGGGTCGCACTTTTTGGAATAATAGAATTCTATTTTTAAGAATTTATGACAATGAGATTTTTACCTTGCAAGGCAGACACTAAATTCCCATGATCCACTTAAGTGATTTGATTTTGACAATGGGATTATTTACCCTGCAAGGCAGGCACTAAAATCCCATGATTTCACTTAAGTCACTTTCCTTTTATTTTATCATGGGAATTTTTACCCTGCAAGGCAGGCAATAAATTCCCACCTGCCTGCAGCCTCTATTTTTCCTACTGTAGCTTAAGTGAATTTGATAACATGGGAAAAGTACCTGCCAGGTGTACAAAATTCCCACCCCGCTGCGGCTTCTATTTTCCCATCAAAGCCTTAAATCCTTTGTTTTCCAAAAATGCGCCCATCCCCGCAGGGGCTTTTCCGTGCATGACTTCACTTTTTCCCAGATGATCCGACCTCGATGGCGACTTTCTCCGGGCATAATGTGTGGATATGTTTTCCACCGCTCCAGACCAAAAATCGGGCTTACCCGACAAAGGAATTGTTCTAGAGAAATTTCACAAAAAACAAAATGGGACAACACAAAAACACGAAAAAATTGTCAAAAGTCACAAATAAAGCCCAAAACTTATTCCAAGTTAAAACCCTTCTGGTACATAAGAGTAATGACATATTCGATCATAACAGCGTTAAAACGGAGCACAAATAGCCTCATACGGGGCTCAAAATAATTAAATACAAATTTCCCGCAGACAAATCCCGACGACAGAATATAACAATTTTGGGCATTTGGATATTTGGCAAAAAGGCTAATATGGCTCTTTGGGAATATTTTGATGCAATACAAGAATTTTCGTGCAATAAAAACACAAAATGACCCATTATTTTAAAAGTACAATTTTTTTTTAGATAGGGTAGTCTTAGATTTCAGGATGAAATTTGGGTGACACCAACTATCAACAATAAAATATGAAAGATGAAGAATATTGAGATCTAAAATGCACGTAACAAGAGCCCTTTATTCATAGATAAAATAATACATAAGGCCGATACGACACATATTACAACTTTCTTCTACAACAAAGCCTTGCTAAGGATAACAAACACAATAACTAAGCCTAAAATCCCTTTTCACAGCTTCCGTATGTTTCCATTCTCTATTTTGTCCTCCCTTGCTTCTCGGATTAGAAAATTCCTATATAGACCCCCTTAGCTCTCACTTCAATGTCCGAAATCAGATCTTCCACCACCAACATTTAATTTTCCTACGAATCTTTCATTTTTTGGGTAAGATCTCAACTGTCTGGTTGTGATATTTATGATTACCTTTAATCTATCCAACTTGCGCTCCTTTGGTTGGTGTTGATTTTTTCCCCGCCACATGGAGGTCGCACGCCTTGTCTCCAAACTCCGAGCCTATGTGTCACATGGAGATCTCACGCTTGTTTGAGAAGAACGTTCCTTTTCTCTTTTTATTTGAAATTGTGCTCGTGTGACATGTTGAGACCTCAGTGCATTTTTACTGTATCTTTGACTTTTTAATCCACCTGGGTAACTTTATCGAGCTTAAGTCACATAGGTGGTATGACACAAGTTTGAGAAGGTGTCCATTTTGATCCTCTGTTATTTTCCCATCTTTCCCCTTTGTTCTACATGCTCAAAAATGTTTTTCTTCAAACTTGGTGGTCTGCAAGTTTCCCCATCCAGATTGAATGCTTTAAATGGCTCATAAACTTATTATTTTGCCCCAACTTGAAAGAAAAATACATGTATGCTCTTATTTTATGCCCTAAATTTCCAAATCCATGGGCCTCTGTCATTTTTCCATTTTCCCAGGCTTGTGGAGCTCAAATTTTCTCATTTTGTACTTATTTTCCCTCAAAAATCCTTCCCCATGGTCAAAAATTGCTTAAAACCACTTCCCATATGTTTTTTGACCAAAAAATCCTTCACCCACGAAGAAAAAATCAAATTCGGGCATCTCTTAGCAAATTATGTGTTTTTTGATGGTCATATGGGTGTCATTTGACCATCAAAAATTAAGCTCAAACAGCCTCCTCACATGGCCACATTCTGGTTGGACAAGATCGATCGGTGGGGTTTTTAAAAACTTAGTGTTTTTGGCTTTGGAAAAAAATTCAAATATTCCCCCCCCCACAGTCCCGCGGGAGGACACGTGTCATGTTCTTATGCGAGGGGGGATGGAAGGTGGGGGGGAACTTAGGCAAAATTTTTCCTTTTTGGTGAAAAAAGGAAAAAAAGGTGTGGAAAGGCCCGTGGTCCCACCAATGGAGTAGGGGGTGGACACGTGGCGGCGTAGAGGGAAGTGGGCATGGGGCGGGTGGAAGAAAAGGGGAATTTTTTCCCTTTTGGTCAAAAAGGACTTAGAGAAAAAAATTAAGCCATGGGTCCAAATGAAGTGAAAGGGAGACACGTGGTGGGCGGAGTGGGTGGCGGGCGGCCGGGAGGAAAAGGGAAATTTTTTTCCCTTTTGCAAAAAGACTTAGAATGGAAATTTGAGGCGTGGCTCCATGACAAATCAAAAGGAGACACGTGGCGGGAGGAAAAATCGGAGGCGCGGGCCCACGGAAGAAAAATGAAAATTTTCCCTTGGCGAAAAAAAGGGGTTAAAACATGAAATAAGCCCATGATTTTAGCGATAGAGATAGAGAGATGACACGTGTCAAGGGATAGAGGCGGAGGTGCGGGCCCATGGGAAAAAAGTGAAAATTTTCCAAATTCCAAAAAAGGGTCAAAATGCGTAGAATTGAGCCGCGATCCCAATGGGACCCACCATATGCCACGTGTCATCACCAAATTTCAAGGGCGGAGGGGCGGAGAAAAAAAGTCAATTTTTCCATTTTTCCAAAAATGTTAAAAAGTCAAAAAGTGAGCCCGAATTCATTCCCAATCATATTTTGACACGTGGAGGGCCCAGATTGAAGGAGAAAGAGCAGATCAAGGGTAATTGTATACATTTTCATTTTTGGCCACCATTTTTTCTCTAGGAAGTGTGGAAATGTGAATTTTGCATCATTTTTCATCAATTTTTGGTGAATTTGTGTCCTTTGTGCTGCGAAAAGATCAATGCAAGTGGTTTTAGGGATTAATTTGTAGATTTGAGGTGTTTTTGAAATAAATTTTTACTCAGGCCCATGTAAAAAATGTGAAATATCAAATTATAAAGTTGCAGAATCAAATTTTGGAATGATAAGGATGAAATGATGAAATGAAAGGGGTCTGCATGCTTGGAGAATGAAAAATGTGCCTCCACAATGGATAATGATGAAGGATTTGTAATGATTCACCATTTTAGAAACACCTAGCAACTTTGTTGCAAATTTGTTAAATGTCCCTATCTGCGAATCATGTTGGAATTTTGTAACAAACTTGATGTTGGGCATATTATTTTCTTGGGAAAGAAGGATCAAATGTAATTGAAAGTTATATAATGCATGTTTTGAGACATGCAAAAGGTCGGAGAAACTTAGAATTTCATGGGAAAATCTGGGAAGAAGCCCATTCTCTGAGAAACCACCTGAGAACCATTTCTAATTCCTTTTTGCATCAGATTTGTATCATGTTGAGTTGGTTTCAGTTGTAAAGCCATCAACAAGCTCTTGAGATTGTTCTTATAACATTCCCTTATTGATAAATTTGGTCATTTTGGATTATTTTGTGTTGTCTCTTGGAAAATTTGCATGCACTTATGTTTTAGAATGTTTTCAATTTGTGTTTCTTGCTCCTGTTGCAGTCTTGTGTTTAAAATCTCTCTTGATCATACATGGTCTCATTTCTTGTTGATAGTTTAGTGGCATCTGTAGTCTCACATTCAGAAGAGCTTTCATCTGATAAAGAGATAAACAGATTTAAAATCACTTTACCTTCCTTGAATTTAGAGATTGTTTGTAAACCTTTGGGTGCACCTTAGGTCATGATAAAATAGAGATTTCTGGATACTTTGTTGGTTCATCTACTTCAAGATTTTGTGGCAGGTTGTCAAATATTGTGTGGAAGAGTGTAGATCTGGGCCTCCATTTGGTGCACATATCCTGGTTGAAGGAGTACCTTAACCCCTTTGAAGCATTCTGTTGTTTAGGTGTTACAAATTTCTTGCAAAGGTCCTCAAAGAATTTGGAAAATTCTGGTTAGTCTTGTCTAAAATCTCCCACCAAAAATTCATTCAGAATAACTAATCCTACCCCATACTACCCCTGCATTGCATTGTGTGTCAACAAAAGAACAATCCATTTACAAAAATGCACAAAGCAAATCAGGATCATACCATGTCTCTAGTAGCCTCAGCCTTGTCTTGAAAGCATTTCCATCATTTAGTAGTGACAACTCTGTTGAGTTTGAATAATGGAAAATTGATCATGTTTTCCCAAGGCCATCTCCATACAATATGCACAGTATAAGGATATCTCCACCTCCTTCACAAAACAGAGGCTGCAATATAGGTTCTCTTACCTTGGTTGAAAGGCACAACCTAAAATAGTGAGGATTAGATCAAAATCCTTTCAAGGTGCTACCCACTTCTTCAAATCTTGAGTGCTAACAAGTCAGATAAATTGCTTCCCCAGCTACAAAATGACATATAAATCATTTATCTTCCTCTGAGTGTCTTGTAAAATCCATGATGTTGCTCAAGTTGTGAAGGAGATTAAATTTACCAACACCTTTGGGCACCATTGTTGAGGGACTTGTTTTTGAATTCTTGGAAATAATTTGCATTGTTGAGATTGATTTGTTGATTCATTTTCTAGTCCATGTCTATTTAGCCATCAATTGGCATCCATTGCGGGACATTATTCATTTTATTTTTCAGATCCCTAGTAATACTTCTTGTGTGATTTATGTGCAATTACAAATCTGAGTATCATCTTGATCGATCATTTATAAGATTGGAATGAAGAGTAGAGTTCTGAGTTTGATATTCTCTTAGTTCAATCTGATCCATGTGCATACATATTTGAGATATTTGAATGCATATCAAACCTTGGTAAAGTCCTTACATTTATGCATGCAAATACATTGTTGAAGCATCATTTTATAATCAGATTTGTAAGGATTAAGTGAAGATATAAGTTCTTCCTACAATTTTATCAGTTTCCAGCAGTAGTTGCACTTCATTTGCATTTGTGATTGATAAATTCAAAGAAAGGAAGGTCTGATCTATAAAGTTTGGCAAGATTTTCAGTGTTGATAGATATTTGATAGAGTATTTTAGTGCATTTACACAACTAGGGTGAAATTCCTTAGTGGCGACTCCATGTTGTTTTGATCTTGATAAGTACCAGTGTCTTAACCTTTCTGTCATTTACTTTGGTGTTGCTAATCTCTACAAAAATGGAAGGAAGAAGATCTCTCTTCATTAGAGACTCTGCTAAGAAGTTGTTTACTAGATTCAAGAAAACTCGAGTTGGAAGGGAGAAGAGTTTGGAAGGTTGTTAAAGGTCAGACATCAGGAAAAGATATATCCATTGGTGAGAGAGATCAGCCTTTGGTAGAGGATTATCACTCTTCTTCAAGTGATTCTGATTCAAGCAATCCTCTCATAAACTTGTTTTCCTCAGCTAGTGAAGGTCCTTCTACTTGTACTGGGTAAGTTCCTTCTCCAATCTACACCTCTGTGTTTCAATTCAAATAAAACTTTCCAAGAAAATCAGCACTTAGAGAATACCAGTCTTGTGAATCACATTCTTGAGCCCCAAAGACCTTGCACTCCTCATCAGCTTGTGTCACCCCCAAGATCACCTCCACCAAACAATATGGCTCAGCCTAGACCTCCATTTTTTGTTAACACCTTTGGTCCTATAGACTTTAGAGGAATGGATGGTTACCCAAATGTTGTCCCACAAGATGTCAGAAATAGATTGCCAAAATTCCAAGGTAACAATGCAATAACTGGTGATCAACATCTCAAACTTTTTGTTAACATGATGGAAGATTTTGAGATAGAGTTTGAAGATGTGTATATTAAATTGTTCATTCATACACTAGAAGAGGATGCTAGGGATTGGTACAAGGCTCTTCCTGATAATTCAATTGATTCTTGGACTGAGATGAAGAATGCATTTAGGTTGCAATATGGTGACAAGACTGATCCTAGATTTCTCTTGTTTGAGTTTGAGAATATCAAGAAGAACCCCAATGAATCAGTCCATGACTTTAACACAAGGTTTAACAAAACTTTGAGAAGGCTTTTGTTAGTCTGAGGCCTTGTGATGAGTCTTGTTTAATCAAATATGTAGATGCATTTGATAAAAAGGCAGCCTATTACCTAAGAGACAAGAACCCTACCAATCTAAGACAAGCTTTCACCATGGCACTTCAAATTGAAAACAATATCAAAGCAATTGGGAAACCTCTCAAGAGAGATGGTGTAAAGTTGATAAACCTTAAAAAACCTCAAGCTAGCAAGGGTGCTGATTTAGAGGAGGTTGTGAAAACTTTGGCAGGGGCTGTCAAAGAAATCTCATATAAGTTGGCAAGAGATGAGAAAGGAATTGGGAAAACTTCACAAGGTCAGCCAAGAGCACAAAACCATGACATATTTTCCAATCATCCTAGAGGTGATCAAAGGGCAGATGATAGAGGAAAAGGACCCATGGGGTCTGCAAATAGACATCCTCAAGCACGTGAAGGAAGAGTGTTACGATCCCTAACTACTTAGGGTTGTTGTTGTTGAAGAAGTTGTTGATATTGATTGGTGTGATAGGTGTTTTTACCCCATCCTCCATGTGAAGTGGACCAGCAAGAAGGTGAAGCTAATAATGATGATGGTACTGATGATGATATTTGCATGGTGGGTTGTTCTTCAAGTCACAAGGAGGAGCAACATCTACTGAAGTGATAAGTGCAAGGATAGCTGTACCTTTTGGGATTGCATCAAATGGGTACAAGTTTTCCTTCCCCCTCATACTCTTGAAGTTGATGTAGTGCAAGCTTTTGAAATTCCTAACAATGACTTTGAATACTTAAGAGCTTTGATGATTAAGAAGTATGATGGTGGTATTCCTTCGGAGGAAGATAGACAATTGTTGATGAATGTTGTTGTAGCTCAAGAGAAAGATTATAACACTAGAAGAAAAGTTGTTAAAGGAGTTGGGCCTCAAGTCAAACCTAAAACACCCTTGCTCACAAGCATTCCCAAAGAAGCTCCTAGAAGAAACACTTGCCAAAAGCTCTGTTGTCCCAAGAAAAATTACAGTCCTCCTCATGCCCAAGCTGCCAAGAATCCCATGCCATCAATGAATCTTCTTGTCTCCCTTCCAATGTTTGTTTTGCCAAAGAGTGTTCCCTATGACATAGCCCAAGTATTGAGCCAAATCAAAGTGAGTGTTCCAATCATTGAGTTTCTTAGGATTCCTGAGCATAAGAAGAGAGCATTTGAGTACTTGGGATTGAAAGGAGAAGAAGACTACTCCAGGTAGAAATGTAAATGTTGTTGAAATTCCTCCTCAAATCATTGTTGACCTTGAAACACCACCAGCAGTAGAGGATCTTGGAGAGACACCTGAGGTATATTTGGGGACATCCTTGGTTGATTCCCAATTGAATGTTGATCCATTCTTCACAACTTTGATCATAAAGGATAGGCTACTTCACAATTGTATGTTTGATTCGGTGCATCATGTAATGTCATGCCTCTAGAAGTCATGAATGAGTTGGATATCAAAGTGACAACAGCCTATGGAAAATGTACTGCCATGGACTCAAGAGAAGTGTCGGTTGTTGGTTGTGTGAAGGGTTTGGTAGTGCAACTTGCATCTTATCCCGGAGAGAATTTAAAATTGGATGTTGTGATTGTTGATTGCCCTACCAAATGGGGTATGTTATTGTCAAGAAAGTGGGCTGCAAGTGTTGGAGGGAGTGTCCAAATGGATATGTCTTTTTCCACCATTCCCATTGAGGGCAGCCTTGTCAAGCTCTATGGAGAAAAGAAAATGTTGCATCTAATTGAGGACCCAAACAATGCTTCTTATGAAGTATTATTTGTTGATGTTGATGTTGATAATTTTATTGGTTTTGCTGATGGAAAAGAACACAAAATGGATCAGTCAAAGTGCCTTGAATAGGTATGTTCTCCTTGGACCTTGCTATTTGATGGAGCTTGCTCCAAATTTGGAAATGGTGCTGGTGTAATTCTGATTTCTCCTAGCTTGGAAGAATTTGTTTTTCCTTCAAGCTTAATTTTGAATGTACTAACAACATTGCTGAGTATGAAGCCTTGTTGTTGGGTCTGAGAATTGCATGGAAGTATGGTGTCAAGGACATCATTGCAAAGGGAGATTCAAAGCTAGTTGTCAAACAAATAAGAAAATTGTATGCTACAAAAAATCAGCGGATGAAGCAGTATAAGCATGCAGTTTGGGATCTAATTGAGATGTTTGATTCCTTCAATATTGTGCACCATGACAGAAGTTTGAATGTTGCTGCTGACAAGTTGGTAGTGTTGGGGTCAAGATTTGGAGATTGCACCATTTCACCTTATTGTGAGTACAATGTTGAAGTGTTAACTAGGCCAGCTTGTCCCTGACAACATCAAGCATTGGCAAGTGTTTAATGATGATGCTCAAGTGCAAAGGTTCTTACAAAATCAAGGTGAGTTTGTAGATCAACATATTGATTGGGAACCAATGGTGTGTGTGATTGAAGGAAGAGAGAGACTTTTTTGGAAAATATATTATCCAATTGAAAACTAACACCATTCCTAGAGGTCTTGTTGCTCTTGAGTCAAATTTTAGCAATGTTGATTACATCATCAATAGAAACATATCTACCTCAAGGGATGTGGAAGAGCATGACTTGGGAACAAAGGAAAAACCAAGAAAAGTTTGGTTGGGCAGCAGTTTAAACAAAGAAGAAAAATAGTCCTACCTCTAATTGTTGAAACAATATCAAGACTTGCCTTGCCTGGTCATATTCAGAGCTGAAAGCATATAGAGAAGACTTATTTCAGCATGAGATCCCTCTTGAAAAAATGCCAAACCATTCAGATAGAAGAAAAGGCCAATTAATCCACTCCTCTCCATGAAAATGCAAGATGAATTGAAGAAACTGAAGGAGGGAGGGATCATTCAGCCCACAGGTATTCATCTTGGGTTGCAAACCTTGTGCCAGTCAAAAAGAAGAATGGAGATATCAGACTTTGTGTAGACTTTAGAAATCTGAATAGAGCTTCATTGAAAGACAATTATCCTTTTCCAAACATGGAGAACATGCTGTAGTTAGTGACTGGATCTGAATTGTTGTCCACCTTGGATGGTTTCTCTGCTACAATCAGGTTGTTGTCAAGGAGTCAAAAAGATTTAAAACTACCTTTACCACTCCTTGGGAACATATGTTTATGTGAGAATGCCTTTTGGTCTCATGAATGTTGGAGCTACCTTTCCAAAGAAAATGGATGTTGCTTTTGCTGGTTATATAAATGACTTCATTGCAGTTTATCAGGATGATGTGATTATATTTTCAAGGAGCAAAAAAGATCACTTGCAACATTTGGAAAGAATGTTGATCAGATGTAGAGAATTTGGAATCTCTCTCAATCCAAAGAAGTGTCACTTTGGGGTGCAAAAGGCCAAGCTTGCTTGGTCATATTGTTTCAAAGGCTGGTGTCATGATTGATCCAGAGAGAGTAGAAGCAATCAACAGGGTGCCAATTCCAAGAACGAAGAAGGGCATCCAATCTTTCTTTGGGAAAATCAATTTCATTAGAAGGTTTGTGTCCAATTTTGCTTGAGTTGACTCTTCCTATCACATGCATGTTAAAGAAAGATCAAGTTATCAAATGGGAGGAGGCTGTTATTCAGGATTTTGAAGGAATCAAAGAAGCACTTAAACATGCACCTGTCTTGGCTCCAAATTACAAAGCCTTTCCAAATCTTCTCCTTTGCTTCTGAAAATACTATTGCATCTGTTTTTCTCCAAAAGGATGAAGATGGGGCTGAGAGGCCTATTGCCTTCTTTAGCAAGGCTTTACAAGCTTTGAGTTAAAATATACAATCATGGAAAAACAAGCATTTTCCTTGGTGAAAGCAACAAAGGTTTTCAGGCCTTATATTTTAAGTTCAAAAGT
Source organism: Taxus wallichiana var. yunnanensis (assembly GCA_018340775.1). Classification (NCBI taxonomy): domain Eukaryota; kingdom Viridiplantae; phylum Streptophyta; class Pinopsida; order Cupressales; family Taxaceae; genus Taxus; species Taxus wallichiana. The sequence goes on along the minus strand of CM031238.1, from coordinate 593,699,455 downwards.
TGTTGCTTATGTTCCCCACACCATGGTAAAAGACATCTTATCAGAGATGGAGATCTCAAGTAAAAGATGTAGATGGGTGAACAAACTAGGAGTATGATATGGACATCCAAACCACAAAGTTTGGTAAGAGGTTTGGGTCTTGCTAAGCTCATGGCTGAGAGCAACTTGCAGACTGTGGAAGTGAATGAAGTAGAGGAAGAAAGGGCAGATGTTCTTGGGAAATTGGTAAGTTCTGAGTGGTACAAGGATATAATATTTTACCTCAGACACCTATGTTGTCCTGATCATTTAAATAAAAATAAGAAAAAGAGCCCTCAAGTTGGCTTCTCAAAAATACATCATCACTGACTTTGGGCTGGCTTGGAAGAACCCTGAAGGTGTCCTCTTGAAGTGTGTAACTGAAGATGAAGCTCCCAAAGTATTGCTGATTTCCATGGGGAGTTTGTGGAGGACACTTTGCTTGGAAGGGTTACAACACACAAGGTTTTGAGAGCTGGTTATTGGTGGCCTACTCTCTTCAAAGATGCAACCATGCTGATTAGAAAATGTGAAAGTTACCAACATTTCTCTAGGAAGAATGAAAGCTTCAGGCTCCCTTCCTTTGCACTGTTGTGTATATTGAAGCTCCTTTCAAATAGTGGGGGATGGACTTCATTGGTGAGATTTTAGACCCTTCTAGTGCTGGACATAAATGGATCCTTGTAGCCACAGATTACTTCACCAAGTGGGTAGAGGCAATCCCCACCAAGAAAGCAACACACCAAGTTGTTATGGACTTCTTGTTGAATAATATCATATGTAGATTTGGTGTGCCAGTCAAGATTGTGGCTGATAATGCCATGTGTTTGAGCTAAACCTTTGATGGCAATGTGCAAGGAGTATGGAACCAATCTGACTTATTCTTCAAACTATAACCCCCAAGGGAATGGACAAGTTGAGTCCAGCAATAAGAACTTATTGAAGATCATTAGGAGGACCTTGGAGTTGAACAAGAGAAAATGGGGTGAACAACTGAAATTTGTAGTTTGGGCTGATAGAATCACTTGCCAAGAGAGCTACTGGTAAGAGCCCATTTGAGTTGGTGTATGGAACTCAAGCTCTTTTGCCCTTACATCTACAATTATCTTCATTTCAGTTTGTTCAACAACTTGAGGATCAAGAGGTCAGTCCATATGAAGCAAGGATTAATCAGATTGTGGAGCTAGATGAAGAGAGAAGAGCATCCCACCAGAGGCATGTCAGATTTAGAGAGAAGTTGAAAAGATTGTTTGACAAGAAGGTCACTCCTAGGGCCTTCAATATTGGAGATCTGGTTTTGTTATGGGATAACAAAATGAAGATAAGGAAAACATGGAAAATTTGATGCATTATGGATGGGCCCTTACTCCATTGATATCAGAATTGGTGAGAATACCTTTTTTCTCAAAGATTTAGATGGGGAATTGCTTGAACTTCCTATTAATGGTAGGCATCTGAAGCATTTCTTGGATTAATCCCCAAATTTGAGGTATGCACCACTTGTATAGTGTATAGTGTTTGGTTTTTTCACTCTTTTTTTTTTGGTGTTTTGTCGGTTTGTGGTTTGCCTTGGTGTGTGGCAGCCATTTTTGTCGGGTTCTCAGCTGGTTTTTGGTGGTTTTGGCTCATGACTCCTTTTCCCAATGGATTATTTTGGCACTTGGTCTACTTATTGTTCTTGTGGCACTCACTGGGAGTGCCCATCCCCAGCAGAGCCGATGTTGGTGTCCATTTTGATCCTCTATTATTTTCCCATCTTTCCCCTTTGTTCTACGTGCTCAAAAAATGTTTTTCTTTGAGTTTGGTGGTCAAAGTTTCCCATCTAGATTGAATGCTTTAAATGGCTCATAAACTTATTATTTTTCCCCAACTTGAAAGAAAAATACATGTATGCTTTTTTATGCCCTAAATTTCCAAATCCACGGGCCTCTGTCATTTTTTCCATTTTCCCGGCCTGTGGAGCTCAAATTTTCTCATTTTTTACTTATTTTCCCTCAAAAATCCTTCCCCATGGTCAAAAATTGCTTAAAACCACTTCCCATATGTTTTTTGACCAAAAAATCCTTTACCCACGAGAAAAAAAATCAAATTCGGGCATCCTTAGCAAATTTCTGTGTTTTTTGACGGTCGTACGGGTGTCATTTGACCATCAAAATTAAGCTCAAGCCATCTCCTATGTGGCCACTTCTGGTTGGACAAGGATCGGTGGGTTTCTTTGAAAAACTTAGCATTTTTTTGGCTTTGGGAAAAAAATTCAAAATTTCCCCCTGACTCGCAGAGTCCCGGAGGAGGACACGTGTCATGTTCTTATGCCAAGGTGGGATGGAAGGTGGGCGGGAACTTAGGCAAAATTTTTCCTTTGCGAAAAGGAAAAAAAAGGTGTGGAAAAGGCCCACGGTCCACCATGGAGCAGGGGGGGACACGTGGTGGCGGGCATGGGAGGAAGGAAGGAAGAAGCGGAGGAAGAAAAGGGGAAATTTTTTTCCTTTTTGGTGAAAAAGGGTTAGAAAAGAAATGGAAGAATTAAGGTCATGAATGAAGAAGCCAAAGGGAGACACGTGGACAAGGCGGGGGAGCGGAGTGGGGGTGGCGGGGGTGGAGGCAAAAGGAAAGGAATTTTTCCTTTTTGCAAAAAACTTAGAATGAAAATTTGAGGCGTGGCTCCATGAATGAATCAACAAAAGGAGACACGTGGCGAGGAGGAGAAATCGGAGGCGTGGGCCCATGGAAAAAAAAATGAAAAATTTTCCCTTGGCGAAAAAAAGGGGTTAAAACATGAAATAAGCCCATGGATTTTTAGCGATAGAGAGGATGACACGTGTCAAGGACAGAGGGGAGGTGCGGGCCCACGGGAAAAAAGTGAAAATTTTCCAAATTCCAAAAAGGGTCAAAATGCACAAAATTGAAGCCATGATCCCAATGGGACCCACCATATGCCACGTGTCATCACCAAATTTCAAGGGCGGAGGGGGGAGAAAAAAAGTCAATTTTTCCATTTTTCCAAAAATGTTAAAAAGTCAAAAAGTGAGCCCAAATTCATTCCCAATCATATTTTGACACGTGGAGGGCCCAGATTGAAGGAGAAAGAGCAAATCAAGGGTAACTGTACATTTTCATTTTTGGCCACCATTTTTTCTCCAGGAAGTGTGGAAATGTGAATTTTGCATCATTTTTCATCAAATTTTTGGTGAATTTGTGTCCTTTGTGCCTGCAAAGATCAATGCAAGTGGTTTTAGGGATTAATTTGCAGATTTGAGGTGTTTTTGAAATAAATTTTTACTCAGGCCCATGTAAAACGTGAAATATCAAATTATAAAGTTAGAAATCAAATTTTGGAATGATAAGGATGAAATGATGAAATGAAAGGGGTCTGCATGCTTGGAGAATGAAAAACGTGCCTCCACAATGGATAATGATGAAGGATTTGTAATGATTCACCATTTTAGAAACACCTGGCAACTTTGTTGCAAATTTGTTAAATGTCCCTATCTGCGAATCATGTTGGAATTTTGTAACAAACTTGATGTTGGGCATATTATTTTCTTGGGAAAGAAGGATCAAATGTAATTGAAAGTTATATAATGCATGTTTTGAGACATGCAAAAGGTCGAGAAAACTTAGAATTTCACGGGAAAATCTAGGAAGAAGCCCATTCTCTGAGAAACCACCTGAGAACCATTTCTAATTCCTTTTTGCATCATATTTGTATCATGTTGAGTTGGTTTCAGTTGTAAAGCCATCAACAAGCTCTGAGATTGTTCTTATAACATTCCCTATTGATAATAAATTTGGTCATTTTGGATTATTTTGTGTTGTCTCTTGGCAAAATTTGCATGCACTTATGTTTCAGAATGTTTTCAATTTGTGTTTCTTGCTCCTGTTGCAGTCTTGTGTTTAAAATCTCTCTTGATCATACATGGTCTCATTTCTTGTTGATAGTTTAGTGGCATCTGCAATCTCACATTCAGAAGAGCTTTCATCTGATAAAGAGATAAACAGATTTAAAATCACTTTACCTTCCTTGAATTTAGAGATTGTTTGTAAACCTTTGGGTGCACCTTAGGTCATGATAAAATAGAGATTTCTGGATACTTTGTTGGTTCATCTACTTTAAAGATTTTGGGCGGGTTGTCAAAGATTGTGTGGAAGAGTGTAGATCTGGGCCTCCATTTGGTGCACATATCCTGGTTGAAGGAGTACCTTAACCCCTTTGAAGCATTTTGTTGTTTAGGTGTTACAAATTTCTTGCAAAGGTCCTCAAAGAATTTGGCAAATTCTTGGTTAGTCTTGTCTAAAATCTCCCACCAAAAATTCATTCAAACAAACTAATCCTACCCCATACTACCCCTGCATTGCATTGTGTGTCAACAAAAAATAACACAATCCATTTACAAAAATGCACAAAGCAAATCAGATCATACCATGTCTCTAGCAGCCTCAGCCTTGTCTTGAAAGCATTTCCATCATTTAGTAGTGACAACTCTGTTGAGTTTGAATAATGGAAAATTGATCATGTTTTCCCAAGGCCATCTCCATACAATATGCATAGTATAAGGATATCTCCACCTCCTTCACAAAACAAAGGCTGCAATATAGGTTCTCTTACCTTGGTTGAAAGGCACAACCTAAAATAGTGAGGATTAGATCAAAATCCTTTCAAGGTGCTTGTACCCACTTCTTTGAAGGAGATCTACCAAGTGCTAATAAAGTCAAGTCGATAAATTGCTTCCCATATCCATAAAATGACATATAAATCATGTTCGATACTCAACATGGCCGATCAAATTAGTGATGAGATTATGAAAAAGAGGTCGATTTGGAGGATAAAGTTACATAGGAGTTTCCATCTGCTTTTCACTATTTACGCACATTGGTTCACATGATACTAGATGAGGGACCAATATGCATGCCAAAACCCAAGGATTTTACAGAACAGGCAAAAGGCTAAGGCAACAGTAGCGCACAAGATTACGAGCTATGAGGCCGTACTCAGACTTTGAAGGATGAGTTAAAGAAGGTAGATTTGGCATTGAATATGTGCGCAGATCCAAATGTGATAATCAAGACAAGAACCATGGCAGAAGAGGATGAGGTTCTGAAATTAGTAAAGAATGAGATGTTTGGGCATGTGGAGAGGCTTACTTTGATAATAGAGAAGCATGATGCACTTGCAACAACCCAAGATCCACACAAGGAGAAAATAAAGGACATCGGGACATTGATAGTGCAACGAATGGATGTCATGGATGGGATGGTCTCAAGCATGGCCAATGTTCTCGTGTTACTACTGAGAATGAAGGTGTGAACATGACCTTTGGATGAAATGGAAGTAGTAGTTGTAGACATTCCAGACAGGAGAAATAAAATGCTTTGAGTGATTGGAGCGACAACTATTAATGGTTCTTATATGGTAAAGTTAATCTTGATTCTTGTTTGATTGTTCATACTTAATGGTTAAGATCTAGATCTGGTTTATGCACTGCAATATACTTAGTTATCTATTATGGATCTAGAATATTTGTGTAATCATGCTAACTCCTTGAACAAGTTGACATAAAAGAGGGACATGGTACCCTTACGTGCTTCGGGTGAGTGCTCGGTTTAGGCCGAGTGATGTGCCACCTTCGCCTTGGGATATTAGTGATAAAAACTAGGCTAAATTCCTTCACAGGATATCATCTCTCTCATGCATGCCGTAGGTCAATTAAAATCTTAGGTTCATTACCTTACTTTAGAAAATAGGGCTTACTATGATTCTATTGATAACAACTCATTATATGGTAATCTGTATCCTTAAGAAGATGCATAATTTTGCATTCCCTATAGACTTTATGATGCCTATATTCACATGTTTTGATGGTACCGGTAACCCTCATGCTCATCTTCTACATTACCACATGCTTATGATCTCTTATTATGATGATATATTAATGTTTAAGGCTTTTTAATACAATATTATTGATGAGGCGTTGTAATGGTACACTCATCTTCCCTTTGGGTCCATTAGTACTTACTATGACATGGAGGACACTTTCCTCCATCAGTTTATCATCAACAATGACCCTAAGGTTACTTATGACCACTTACCTACTTTACATCAAGGCTCATCTAAACCTATCAAGGATTATATCTTACGGTTCAATGTTTGTATACATCAACTAATATTCCAACCTATTGATCTAGAAAAGCAATTTATTTTCTATTGTGGTCTGATTCCCACACTTAAGCAAAGATTGCAGTATGATACATGTGAGTCATTCATTCTTCTATGCTCTAAAGTCATATACTTAGAACAAGATCTTTTTTTTGAAACATATTACGATCCTTCATGCATCTCTACTATGGTTGGATCATCTAGTTCTCCTCCATTAACATTGGTTGAGCATCTTACACGATCTCTACCCTTTCCTCACAAGCAAGATCAACCTACTCCACCACCACATCATACTTTTTCTCCTTGTTTGCGATAGGCGCTTCTCCTTCCGCTCCATCTATGTTGCATGAGATATTGCATTTTTCCCATCAAGATAAACCTCATGATGTGATATTTTCCTTACTTGAAAAGCATCTCAATCACTACCATCCAACAAGAATCATCCATAAAGCACATGCAACATCATTAACATGACCAACCTTATTGTAATTATCATCACATAAATGGCCATAGGGACAATTATTGTCTTTCCCTTCATGATAAATTTTACACCAACTTTTAACATTTTAGTGTGTAGACCCCCATTGTCCATTTTTGCCCAGGAAGCAAAAATGGATAACAAGTACCATGGCCTAAGCACTAGGTGGAGGAGATGACTCAACTGTAGTATAAACTCTCTAACGAGGTAGAGGAGAGATGGATCGCTCATGTAAGTGAGAGCTAAAGTATATAATGCCCTTATCCTATAATTTTTGCAATGATTCCACGATGTTAAGAAAGAATGGTTGAAAACATGCAAGAATGCTCCACAAGGGAGCTTGAGGTGAAAAAATCACCGAATAGCTCCACGAGCTATTTGTTAAGATTGTGCAACGTATAAGAAGGATGACCTTCAACATGACTTAATCGAACTAAATGGATGCGAGGCAAGTTATTTTGTCATCTCGGTGAGCTCATGGAGGCCACAAACGAGCTATTTGGTGTTAACCTCTTCAGATGCAAAGGTTGGAAATCTATGTGAAGGAGTACTGAGTTCCAAACATAGCCGGTTGGGTGGATAAAGAAGACGAAGTCACGATGAAGGCATTAGTCGTGGTGGAATATCCAAATCATTGTTCATAAAATTGTTTTTGGAGAGCTTGGTGTTTGAAGCACAAAGGGGTCGAGGTGGAATTTTTCGGGCTCATTACGAGTCATTTCAGGGTGCTCGGTGCTAAATCCGAGGCCATGGCCCGATGGAAGCTCGCGATCAAGCTCGGGAGGCCGAATGATAGGTGGTTTATAGAGATGTGGGTGCATCAATGCAAGCTTGAGCTTGTGTGAATGGCTCAAAGCATAGGTTTGGCTCAGCAAAGGGACATGTCATCAAGAACTCAAGGATTGTGCAATGATTCAATGGGGCGGTGGAGCGTTGAGCTGAAAGGAATAAGGAGTTGTTAGATGGCTCATTCGGTGAGATGCTCACAAGAGCATGTAATAAGTCGATTAGATCGTAGGAGGAGATCAAAAATCGTGAGAGCGAGTAATGCGTTGAAGCTGGACCATTACAATATGAAAGTGATCCGTGAAGGTAGAGCTCAAACAAGCCAACTATGAGAGGCCAAGCTAAAAACTACTTGGTAAGACGAGAAAGTTGGAGAAAGTTCATGAAAACAAGGACGACATTGCGGTATAGCTCAAGGATCATGCAAGGAAAGATCGATATGGATCATGGACACATAACTCGGTGGGTGTTTGTAGGTAAGTGAATCAGGTCGTCGAGTCATGAAATGGTAGAAGTTGATGTAGAGTTTGGTGCATGGCTACGTCCTTTGAAGGAGACAACTCGCTTAGGTGAGCCGAGTGTCAAACTTGACCGAGTGGCTAGGTCGGTGCGAGAAAGCCAATTTGAAGAATGTGTGACACACAAAGGTGAGCTTAACACTAAGTTTAACTTGACTAAAGGAGATAGAATTGGTAGGGAGAGATCCACCGGGAGTTCATGATGGGTTGCAGCGAAAAAAGAGCAAGTTGATTGCCATTCTCGAGTCTAAGTAACATTTGGGAAACATAAAAAATTAAGATAGGAAGCTTGAGCCAAGGTTGGAATACACCGAGTTTGGAAGGTTGATGTAGAGAGCTCAACATTGAGCATGTGTGGGAGATCAATTTCATGAGCCTGCAGGACTAGTTAGGTTCAAATCGAGGAGCTAGGCGTGTGAGGGATTCACGCCCGCTTAGAGCTCACATGAATAGAAGGAAGCTTGAAAAGTATGAGCCGAGGTCGAGCTTGAAGGAATGCTTTGGCTCAAGGTCACCGTGACAAGTTTGCAATAGGGACAAGTTTTGGGGTGCTCTCAACAGTATGAGCTTGAGTTGAGTGAAACAAAGTACTCGAGACACGTCGATGGCTCAAGTGATTCGCATGGCCAAGAATAAAAGGTGAGCTTGTCGGAAGGTATGCATGATGGACCATGATGAGGTGATTTCTGGATTAGAAATGACTTGGTTTGGATTCATTAACATTAGGTGGCTCAAAGTATCACCGGTGATTCATTCACGAAGGTGAGTGCATGTCAAGGTTGAGAGATGACTCAATGGGGCTTGACGAGCCGGTATGAAATGAAGAGAGCTCACTGTGTTGAGTTGAGACCGAGTTGTATTGATGAGCTCAGTGTAAGATTTTGGGGCTCGTGGGAATACGTGGATGTCGGAGTAGAGTTTGGAGGTTTATTGATGGCGAGCCAAGATGGAAGTTCCACACTCGTGGAGATTAAGAACCAAATGACTAAGTTGGTGTTTGGAAAAAGTGAAGTTGAGTTTTGTGGCATGTCGGACCTGCCGATCGATGTGGCAATGAGAGGATAACACTAGCTTGACATCCACCTATTCATCATCTCGGTCAAAAGCATGTGTCAAAAGTTTGATGAGCCAAGTTCTTCGCCAAAACGTGGTGGTGAGTCACCTCCGAGTTGGAGTGATGTTAGAGTGGTTGATGAGGATGTGTAGTGAGGTTGGTCGAGTCAACGGTCAAACCATTTTGAGCGGTTGATGGCCGAGTTATGACAAATGAGCTACCATGTAAAGAGGGAATCATCTCGAGTCACCGATTGAGTCGTTCCAGTATTGGAGCCAATGAAGAAATCCAAAGGGGCTCACCAATGCAAAGAGGTGACTATTTCTCGAGGAGTCGTTAAGGCTAGTTAAAGTCCACCATGCGAAGAGTTTGATAAAACTAAGGTTAGCACAACACATGTAAGTGTGATTGGAGCAAACTGAGTGGTCTATGTTTCACTTAGAGGGTTTAGGCTTGACTTAATATTTCACTAGGTTGATTGAGTGATAGGTGGAGCTAACTTAATTGAAGGCATTAAATTTGAGGTAATTGGTGTAAAACTTGGTGCACATGGAGTGATCTTCGAGGAAATTTCAAGGTGGGTTTTTGAAATGCGAGGAACCCATGGTTAACTCACCTGAGTGAAGTAGTGCATGTGGATTTTAAACCAATGAAGCCGCTGATGAAAATGTTAAACGTCTGATGCATAAGTGACTCATGGACCAAGACTAAGTAGTGGTTAATAATAAGACAAAGAGAAGAGCTCGTCGATCACTCAATGACACTGGCCGGTGAGTCATTCCCGACTCAATCAAACCAAAGCCCTAAAAATTCCTCTTTTAATTAAAGGGGATCCACCAAAGGCATATATTATTATTTTTTAAATATTATTTTTATTCAAATATTTTATTAAAAATATTATTTTAACTAATGGAGAATTAAATTAAATTTTTTGAATTTATGAGGGCATGATGGGTAAATGTCTTCAGTGATGTAATTAATAATGTAATCAAGTATAGAGACCATCTACCTAAGATTTAGGATTCTTCCTCTCTTCTCTCACAGGTGGATTTTCTATAAATGTAAAGGAGGAATTCATTCCAAAGGGTTAGACATATTTTCCAAAATTCCTCTCTCTTTACAAGCTAGTCTATTGTGGATTATGGGAACTTTCAAGCCTCTTTTCCAAGATTGTAATGGAAAACATTGCCTCTTCCTAATGTAATGATGCATTATGCATGTTATTGAAGTAATAAAGATTATGTTCTGTGACTAATTATTAGTCCTTTCATCATTTTTTCCTACTTTGTTGTGCCTTTCTCATGCTTGCAGGTATACTGTGCAATTTCAAGTTTCCATTACAGATTTTGGGAGTTTTGTGCTTATCTGGGAGTGAAGTTCGTATGCGGTTGGGTTGTGGTGCTTGTTCATCCTTCTCAGTTTCATCCTTATTCACTAGAAGATCTGAAATCTTTTCTAGAAAAACCCTTTCTTGGTGCATCACCACTTCTAGTATAGGTTTTACTTCTTGCAAATCTCTCTCCCTAAATCCCATGAAAATGTTAGTATAGGTCTAGTTAGCTATTTTATTACATTAGAAGTAGTGTTGTGTTTAGTTTAGGAAGAGGAAGCCGACCTTCTCTGGAGGTTCACCTCAAGCCGCAAGTCCCACAACTTGCGAGGTGATCCCATGTTACCCAATCACACCGAATGCCCTATCCATCACTTGGCCATTTAGAGGGTGCAGTGATTTGGTGATAACAGTTTTTGGCACGCCCAGTGGGACAGTAGGTGAAATCTCTACATTTCACAGGTATCCCATTGTAATATCTTAGCCACCGTGCTACCAACACTAACATTTTTGGCATGCCCAATGGGACCACAAGAGTCATATCTTTCATAGTGTGTGTATTTTTATTCACTTTATTTTCATTAAGTTGTTGTGCTCTTAGTGAAATTTCAACCTTAGGAGGTATACCTAAGCACAATTGGTGACTCCATTGGTCTAAGTAACCCACTCTCTGAGTTGCAGACTATCTTTTTCCACCCATTTCCATTCATTTTCCTTCCACATATTTCCATTTTTTCTCCCATTCATGAAGCTATGCAATCATGGCTTCATTCCCACAGTGGAATTCCCACTTGTAGCACCAACACCAATTCAACATTCCTTCAAGCTTGCAAAATCCATCTTCAGATTATTACAGTTCAACCTTGATTCAATATTGTGATGAAAATCGGTTGTGCAACATGCATATACCTATGAGCAGAGTCATGGCCAGTTGGTTATTCACCTAACTATGCAGCTTTTCAAGAGCAAGAATATGCAGATGATGAAGGCTATCCTACATATGAAGATGTAGAGTTACAACTTAAGGTGTAAAAACTGGAAGTAGGTATGGTGCAATCTAGAGCCATAACTCAAATGAAGGCATTCAAAAGTGGCTTCAGGGTACCTTTTCTGTGGGTTGGCCCTATGCCAAGTCACCACAACCTACAGGAAAAGATTGCTTTTATGACTGAAATGTTTCCTCAACTTGAAGCTTGGATCGAAGAGATAGAGGCCTATGAGTTTGATGCAAGGCAACCTTGTCAATGGGTAAGTCCTACACCACCACCTCAAAGTCCTCTTTCCATTTCCCAACCAATATCATTTTAGTCTAAACCTCAAATCCCAAGATTTTCACCTACTTCCCATGTTGAGATTTCCATTTCTTCATCTCCTATCTTCCCATCCCACCATGAATCATCTGTTCCTCATCCTTCTAAAATTCCTTCTTTTCTACAAAGGCCATCAAGACAAGAAGTTACACCTCTTCTACCTCCTCAAGTAGTGAGGGAAGTTGTTGAATCCCAACTCATCCCTCCTCTTATAGTACCAAACCCATTTTGGGAAGAGCATAATCAGAAAATGAGCAGCAGGGAGGTGGATATTGAAGAGCCTAGTGAAGAAAAGCTTGCAAAAATCAAAGAGTGGGTGCAAAGATTGAACATTGAGAAAATACCTCTCCTAATTAAGCCTCTAGCTAAGGTTAAAGCTCAAGAGCAGGTGATAAATACTAAATTTTCACAAGAACAAGTACAAGGGGATGATGATCATCACCATGTGTTTAGAATACGAGTGTACATCTTGGAACTATGTTTATGGACTCTTCGATTCCCCACAAGTTGCAAAGCCAGTTGTAGAAGAACAAGAGTTAGCTCCAAATCCACCAAGAAAGGAGTATGTGCAAGAAAAAGAGGAAAATATGTCAAATGTGTAAGGTGTTTTGAGTGAATTCGGTCACAAGGAGATTCTTACCATGGAGGAAAACCATCCATATTCGAAGTTTCAAGTGCAAAATAAGTTGTACAAGAAATTTTAAGTCCTTCTCTTTCTTCATCCTTTCAATTTTCTGGTTTTGAAGATGAATTTGAGCTTTCTAACTTTATGTTTGAAGATGAAGAAAACCAAGGTGAGAAAAATCCCAATATGGAAGACACCATGATGGAATCTGAATTCTCGAATAGCCAAAAGAATGAAGAAGTAGACTATTTTTCGGATTTGGAGGAATATTTGGATGGATGGGAGCCTATGGAAATTGTCCTTCCTACTATTTCATCATCTAGACTTCAACACAAAGTGCATTTTTCCTTGGAAAGAAGCATTCAGGAAGTGCCTATAGTTTCAAGTTACCCTCTTGAGACAAATTTGGAGGAATTGAATCTTCTACATCTCTCATTGAACAAAGAAGCATATGAATAGATGGGAGAAGCTAAGTTAGATTCAAAAACTTTGAATGGAGATGGCATTATTGAGAGTTTTCTTGCTCTCAATTGTGGATCTTGACTTGGTTTATGAACCTATGTTGGAGGAAAGTATTCTTGAAGATTCTCGCCTCCATAGTAGTTCTCAAGAACAACAGATGAAGGAATTCGACCTTGTAGGTTTCATGGTGGTAAAAATCCTTACAGCTGTTCGCCAATGGCCCCATTAGAGGCTGCAAACAATCTAGAGGAGCTGCATGTCTTGAAATAACTTATCATTGTTAGAGGAGAAAAAGGGAATGAAGAGGGCATCACTTAAATACCATTCATTTAGGAGAAAGATCAGTTGTTTGTAAATGGGAAACAAGATGGGAACTAGATCATAGATAATCAAAATTTTAAAGGATGTCTGCGTGGGAACTTCCTTGTTAAAGTTGAAGCTCAGAGTAATGGGCATATTCAAAGGGTTAGACCATGTCCCATAAGGTATTTGGCCTCTTTGGATCCAAAAAAGAAGTCATAAGAAATCACATTCAATTCGGAATGTGAGGATGAGTTTTACAGCCCCAAGGATCAATTGCAATGCCTCTACAAAAAAATGCAGCAACTAAAAGAGGCATTCTTTCTCTTTCTAGTTGATGCCTTGGTGAACCAGTGAAGAATTGGGCTTATTTCAGTTTTTCAATTTTAGTCTCAGCCATGTCTATTATCAAATCATTTGCATGGCTAACCATTGTGAGGAAAGGGAGCTATTTTGCACAACCAGTTGCAAGGTTTGTTTATCTTACCTATGCCTCCATTTAGCATAGATTAGGAATAGGTTTTCTTTCAAAGAGAGTAAGTTCTGAAACACCTGCGCATGTTTCATTTGAAGCATGTATGGTTTTCATTTTTGTGTGTGTTGTATTTCATCATTGCTCTTGCACGGTGGGTTGGAGGTGGAAGTTTTCTTTCAAAAATGAAAAAGGTTCAAGTTTCAATAAGAGTTTCATGATATCCCAAATTTAGTAGATGCTTCATTCAAAACTCTAGAGTCTTTTATAAATGCCAAGTATTCATCAAATTCAATATATTTCCTACTTAGCATTGCGGGAAGATCCAAGGTCAAATATTAGTTTCAAGATGCCAACATTGGATCCATGCCCAATGGATTGCTAAAGGCTACTAGACTCATGCTTGGCAGAAATTATCCCCTAGAGGTTGCCAAAATGTTATCCATTTTTGCCTCCTGGGAAAAAATGGACAACGGGGTCTATACGCTAAAATGGACAAATTTGGTGTACAAAATTTTCTGGAGTTCTTCTATACCTCCATGATGCCTTGGAACCAATGAGATCCAAATATTCCATGATGTTAAGAAAGAAGGGTTGAAAGCATGCAAGAATTCTCCATACGGGGCTCGAAATGAACAAATCACTCGAATAGCTTGACAAGTTCTTGTTGAGCTTACAACGTATAAGACCTTCAACATGACTTGGTTGAGCTAAATAGATTTGAGGTGAGTTATTTTGTCATATCGGTGAGCTCATGAAGGTCACAAATGAGATATTCGAGTGTTAACCTCTTTAGATGTAAATGTTGAAAATGTATGTGAAATGAGTAAGGAGTACCAAGTTCCAAACATAGGCTGATTGGGTGGATAAAGAAGACCGAGTCACGGTGAATGTATTAGTCATGGCGAAATATCCAAATCATTGTTCGCAAAAGCATTTTGGACATCTCAAGTTTGAAGCACCAAGGGTCGAGGTGGAATTACAATGCGCTCATTACAAGTCATTTCGGGGTGCTCGGTGCTAAATCGAGGCCATGCCCCGGATGGAAGCTCACGTGATCAAGCTAGGAGGCCGAATGACGGGTGGTTCACAAAGCCATGAATGCATCAATGTAATCTTGAGCTTGTGTGAATGGCTCAACATAGGTTTAGCTCGGAAAAGTGATACATCGTCAAGAACTCAAGGATTGTGTAATGATTTCTTTGAGGCGGTGGAATGTTGAGCTTGAAAGGAATAATGAGTTGTTAGATGGCTCGGTCGGTGAGATGCTCGCAAGAGCATGCAATAAGTTGAGGAAATCACAAGAGGAGACCGAAACTCATCGAGTGAGTTATGCCTTGAAGCTAGACCATTACATGATATGAAAGAGATCTATGAAGTTAGAGCTCAAGCAAGCCAAGCTGTGGAGGCCAAGCTAAATGACCACTTGGGAAGACAAAGAGTTGGAGCAAGTTTGTGAATGCATGAGACGACATTATAGTATAGCTCGAGGTTCATGCAAGGAAAGATTAGATATGGCTCATGGATGCACAACTCGGTGGGTGTTTGTAGGTAAGTGACTTAGGTCATGTCGAGTCATGAAATGAGAGAAGCGATGCAGTTTGGTGCATGGCTTAGTCATATGAAGGAGACAACTCATTCGGGTGAGCTTAGTGTTGAGCCCTGACCGAGTGGTTAGGTCGGTGCAAAGAAAGCCAAGTTGAAGACTATATGACACACAAAGGCGGGCTTAACACTAAGTTTAAATCAGCTCAAGGAGATAGAATTGGTAGGGAGAGATCCACCAGGAGTTCATGATGGGTCACAACGAAAATAGCAAGTTGATTTCCGTGCTCGAGTCAGTCCGAGTAGCATTTGGGAAAAAATGACATTATGATAGGAATCTCGAACCAAGGTTGGAATATGCCAAGTTTGGAAGGTCGATTAAGAGATATCAACACTAAGTATGCATGGGAGATCAATTTCATGAGCTTGTGGGACTAGTAAGGTTCAAACCGAGGGGCACGACATGTCAAGGATTCATGCTTTGAGATTGGAGCTCACGTGAATAGAAGGGAAGCCCGAAATTCTCGAGCTAAGGTCAAGCTCAAGGCTATGCTTTGGCTCATGGTTGCTATGACAAGTTTGCAATAGGGATGAGTTATGGGGTGATCTTGACAGTACAAGCTTGAGGCGAGCCAAAGTAAATTACTCATAGACTCGCATTGATGGATCAAGTGATTCACACGACCGAGAATCAAAGGTGAGCTCGCCCAGTGGTAGGTATGCATGATGGGCCTCGATGAGGTGATTTCTGGATTAGAAGTGACTCTGTTTGGATTCATTAACATTAGGTGGCTCAAAGTATCATCGGTGATTCACTCACAAAGGTGAGCGCATGTTAAGGTTGAGAGATGACTCGATGGGGCTCGATGAGCCAATATGAAATGGAGAGAGCTCGTTGTGCCAAGTTGAGAGACGAATTGCATCGATGAGCTCGATGTAAGATGTCGGGGCTCATGGGAATACAAGGATGTCAAGGGCCGAGTTCAAAGGTTTAGTGATGGCGAGCTAAGATGGAAGTTCTACACACATTGAATCATGGAGATTAAGAACCAAATGACCAAGTTGGTGTTTGGAAAAAGTGAAGTCAGGTTCTGTGGCATGTCAGGCATGCCGACGAGGATATGGCAATGAGCAAATAATGATAGCTCGACATCCAACTATTTGTCACCCGGTCGAAATCATGTGTCAAAAGTTTGATGAGCCAAGTTCTTCACCAAAATGTGGTCGAGTCACCACCGAAGTCGAGCAACATTGGAAGCAATTGATGAGGACGTGTTGTGAGGTTGGCCGAGTCAACAATCAAACCATTTGAGCGGTTGATGTCCGAGTTATGAAAAATGAGCCACCGTGTAAAGAGGGAATCATTTGAGTGATCGCTAAGTCATTGGTATTGGAGCCAATGAAGAAATCTAAAAAGGGGCTCGGCCTCACCAATGTAAAGAGGTGAACATTTCTTGAGGAGCCATTAAGGCTAGTTAAAGTCTACCATGTGAAGATTTTGATAAAAATAAGGTCAAGCTAATACGTGTTAAGTACAATCGAGAAAACCAAGTGGTCTATGTTTCACGTGGAGGGTTTGGGATTGACTTAATATTTCACCAAAGTTGATTGAGTGATAGGTGGATCTGACTTAAGTGAAGGCATTGAAGTCGAGGTGAGTGGTGTAAAACTTGGTGCAAGGGGAGTGATCTTTGAGGAGATTTTTAAGGTGGGTTTTTTGAAACTCGAGGCACCCATGGTTAACTAATTGGTGAATTAGTGTATGTGTGGCCGTTAAATCAATGAAGCTTCCAATTCAAATGTTAAGCATACATTGCATAAGTGACTTGTGGACCAACACCAAATGGTGGTTGATAATAAGACAAAGAGAAGAGTTCACCAAAGATTAGCTCGAAATGAGTGGTTGGCAAGTCATTCACCGAATCAATCAAAACAAAGCCCCCAAAATGCCTCTTTTAATTAAAGAGGGTCCACCAAAGGCACATATTATTTTTTTAAAAAATATTTTATTTAAAATATTATTTTTATTAAAATATTTAATTAAAAATATTATTTTAACTAATGGAGGATTAAATTCAATTTTTTGAATTTATGAGGGCATGATGGGTAAATGTTTTCGGTGATGTAATTAATAATGTAATCAAGTATGGAGACCATCTGCCCAAGATTTAGGATTCTTCCTCTCTTCTCTCACATGTGTATTTTAGATAAATGTAAAGGAGGAATTCATTCCAAAGGGTTACATATATTTTCCAAAATTTATCTCTGTTTCTCAAGCTAGTCTATTGTGGATTGTGGGAAATTTCAAGCCTCTTTTCCAAGATTGTAATGGAAAACATTGCCTCTTTCTAATGTAATGATGCATTGTGCATGTTATTGAAGTAATAAAGATTGTGTTCTATGACTAATTATTAGTCCTTTCATCTTTTTTTTTCTACTTCATTGTGCCTTTCTCATGCTTTAGGTATACAACACAGTTTCAAGTTTCCATTGCAGATTTTGGGAGTTCTGTGCTTATCTGTGAGTGAAGTTCTATATGCAGTTGGGTTGTGGTGCTTGCTCATCCTTCTCACTTTTATCCTTATTTACTAGAAGACCAAAACCTTGTATAGAAAAACCCTTTTTTTGGTGCATCACCACTTCTAGCATAGGTTTTACTTCTTGCAAATATCTCTCCCTAAATCCTATGAAAATGTTAGCATAGGTCTAGTTAGTTGTTTTATTGCATTAGAAGTAGTGTTGTGTTTAGTTTAGGAATAATAATATGGCCTTCTCCGAGTTTTACCTCAAGCCATATGTCCCACAACTTTCGAGGTGATCCCATGTTACCCAATCACACCAAATGTCCTATCCATCACCTGGCCATTCAGAGGGTGTAATGATTTGGTGATAACACGTCACGTCCACCACTGCAGTTTGTTACTCATGCGCACTCTCCACCATGTCCATACACCGCTGCATCATCACATCCATCACATTCACCTCTTTCATCTCATACATCATAATCACGCTATCCACAAAGCATCATGGTGCTCCTTCACATTGGATTCCACACCCTACTTTGCCTTTGCATATACCACCGCAACTCCATATGACATTCAATTTGGCACATATTTACATGCTTTGCTTCCATTCCACATGCTTCCACCACTTCACACTACCTTGGTATTTGGTAGGTGATTACTATCACCTTACCCCTCGATGACGCACTTGTGTTCTTACAGTTCTGACATGAATGTTAAGGGTTTTTATCTAAGAACCTTTCATCATGCACTCCACCTTCATCTAGCACACTCAATCATTTCCCGATGATGCACTCTTGATTTTCGCGGTTCATTCTTGACTATTGAGGGGTCTTAATTAAATGAACCTAATCATCCATATGCTAGGGGCATTGCTAATTTCCCCCATTCATCACACTAATATATTACGATTACATTACATTATCATGACACACATTCATCATAACATGTTAGTTTGATAATCATACATTATCTATCTTCACATTCATTTTACTATTATCATCACACTAGCTACACATTACAAATTCCATTTAATAAACATTTCACTTAGCTCATCACTCACATTACATATGTTATCTATTACACATTCTATTTGTCATCATTGCACGAATATTACATCAATAAACATTAACAATATACAAAAACATCACATACATCCCAACACCAATCACCTAATCATACACATTACTACACCACAAAATAAGCTCATCATATATAAATAACATGTGTCCATGCATATTTAATGAATATAATCATCATTGGGTGGAAAATACACTACATCATATACAAAAATACTAATTACTCCTCATCATCACTATCACTCTTGGGTACTACGAGAGCCTTCAAACTAGATTCCTCGCGACTAACTTTGCACCATTGATAGTGACCTTATATCTCTCCACTTGTTTACGCAATAAGGTTTTCTCTGTAGACTGCTATGAAAACTAAAACTGCAAATCAATGTATCATACAAATGCCTCCTATGCTAAAGGACCACCACCTACCACCTCTCGGGCTCATCGAGTCTCCTCGCATGCCTCATCCCTCTCACCTAGCAACATAGTACATGTCACCGCTACTATGGCCATGAGCTCAAATAAATGGGCATGCTCACCTACTATATCATCCACTCGCTCAAGTATACCTCCACCAAGTATATCGGTCGACACATTCCACGTCAATGTGTAGATAAATGTGTCTACTATTAGGGACCAATACACATTACCTATAAAACAAATAACAAAACATGTTAGATAATCATCACTAAAACATAGCCCAATAACAAAGTACACAACGTAATTATACAAATAGTCATACTTAGCTATTGCTATGCTACATTGTTAGGGGCATGGGCTTCCCCTCTCCTACTCCTCCTTGTGGCAACCCCGCTAGACCTATAAATAATGGGAACAACAATACCCACCGGTGTGCCACCCACCATGCATGGTACTCCTCTGTGTAACCCACATCATCGATGTTTATCAACTCTATCACTGTGCCTACCTCTTATATCTCGGGAGGTACTAGTTGTTTTACTTGTGGGCCCTAGTCTCACTCCATCCCTCCTACATGCTTTGATAGTTCTCAACCATATATATGGCTCTGGGGGCACATCCCAAGCCATGCCAAATTATCATGATACTCTCTCCACCTAGAATAGTTCTGCCACTCCTAGGAATCGATCCTCCAACCACATAGTCCTACGAATACACTACAACTCTATCACATCCTCGGGCCATCCTCCATAATCGCGGTATGGTCTCCATACAACTGCCTCGAGCCCTATCCTATCTATCAATGCCCTATAGGTATATGTGTCCATCCTACACCCATAAATATTAATCCACCTCCTCACATATATCTCTAGCCTATCCCACTCTCCTCATGGACCTCCAATTGGCCTCAACACCACTATGTGTTCATATGCCCATACATGCAAAATTGTAATGGTTCCTTTCCCACCACCATGCTCATCATGAGTAAATTGATATAGATGTCTATATAGGTGGGCCAACACACATGTGCCCACACATATCTAGTACCATCCTCCTCTATTTGCCGACATATATCATGCATCTTATACAAGATGCCTACACCTCCTCCCTCCACTGCTATAGATGAAGCAATCACAACTAGCTATGAACTTCCACAAGCATGAAACCCTAGACCGTAAGATAGCATCCAGACTAATATGGGCCTCAACAGTACTCGAGTCCCCACAAAATACCATCTAGCAGCTCACATCTTTCTCTCCATATCCTCCAATGGCATCACCTGTACTCTCTCTCTCACAACCGACAACCGCAATATACGATACACATCCTCCAACGTAACAATCATCTCACCCATAGCAACCAAAACATACACGTATCCATACACCACCTCTCGCATAATGCAGTCACCATGGGAATATTATGGGACACATCCCCCATCCATGATGTATGCCACAGTCGGCACTTGTCCATGACATCCTAATCATCATCTGATAGGCCCAATCTAATCAAGGTACTCATGTGACAACCACTACGGAAATCCCTCGAGTGAATATCCCTCTACAAACCACAAAATGACCACAAACACAACATTAGAACACCTTACAAATACAAATACACTTGCTTATCACATTCATCTACATTAAAAATCTGATTTTTCATCATTATACACAAAATACACACTTTCTGGACTAGGGCGCCCACATGTAGGATCGAGGTGCTTAGGAATAGGACACTAGCACCTAGATCTAGGTGTTCCTATCCCAAGGGTCACTAGCGCCCTCACCGCTCTTGTCTAGGTCTCAAACACCGAGAAAATTAAAAATATCCAATTTGTAAAAATTCAACAAAAATGACTACTACACCGTACATTTTTCAAAAAACAACACACTTACCAACTTCGTAGTCGTGTGTGACGCTACGATGGTTGCCACCATCTCAAACCGCCAGACGCGCCTTGCTCTCACTTGTAGCATTTTTACTTGCTTTGTGCTCAATCTCAACATTGTGTAAATAACAAATGAAGTGACTAAATACTTTTTCACTTCACTATTTATAGTTACTTTTTCATCACCTACTTTACTATAGTAATTATTTTGTGCTTATTCTCACAACTAATGCGTCCTACACTATTTTTATCATATCTTGAGTGTTTCTACTCCGATTTTCACCCCATTTATGAACTTATTTTTAGAATTCTTTGTACCATTGTAATATCCACATTAAATGCACATCATATCTCCTTGAATTTGTCTTCCATCTAATTCATACACATTTTTACGATTTCTATCACTTTCTATCTATTTTGTGCTTACTTTCAGCTTAGCGTTCATTCTTCTCATCACTTCCCCTTTCACCGAAAGGAGGCATATCATTGGGGTCATCCTATAATCCCCATTACATTACCATATGATCAATAAACACTACCAACTCGTCATTTCTAAACATTTACTAATTCACCGCATGACATCTCACTATTAATTCCCCCTAATGACCTAATATGGGGGCAACAAATATATAAATTTTCTATATGACATTTTATCACTTCCCCTAATGAACTAAGCTAGGGGAAACAAGTGTTTAAATATTTCCATGCAATTATTCACTAATTTCTATCGATTGCCCCTAATGACCCAACCTGGGGGCAACTAGGGTAAAATATTTGTATGAGTAACCAATAAAAATCAATAAATTAATCAATCAATCAACGTGTTAAAATTTATAAGAATCAAAATCATATCATCAATACAAATTCACAAAAATCGGCCTCCTAGATGACATAACTTGGGAGATTACATCCATTGCTTTCCCAAATGACCTAACTTGGAAATTTATTCTACACTTCGTGCTTGCTTCCAGATGACCTAACTTGGAAGACATCACTTTCTGTTTTCTTCTAGATGACCTAAATTGGAAACCATCACATTGCGGAGACACCCATGGAGTGGGGGCAATATGGGTCAACTGTTTGATCAAAATTATTTGGATCCAAAACGTCAAATTTTTGATCCGAGTCCGTCTATAGAAGCTAGGTCTTAAGGATGTAGTTAGAGATTGGAGAATAACACACTTTTCTCCCTACACTCTTCCTTTGACAGGTAGGATGCCCAAATCATCTAGTTGATTATTCTTATATACACGTTTAGGTCGAATTGATCACTCCCTACCCCCATCTCATCATCGTCATATAACATTCAAATCATAAATCATCTCACATTTCTATCATCACTCTCATGTAGTGCACTTCATCGCGACATTACACTTTTCACTACGTTGCATGGATCAAAATGCTATATGGTTATTTCAGCACACTTTTACCACCACACTTGCGAGTTCTACTACAACATGGGCTTATTCAGATTTCTCTTAGGTACACATCTCTATCTACTTTATCTTACCAAGATTTCCACTTACCAACATAAAGTGGGGAAAATGTAGTCATAAAATCACGCACTTACTATTACATTTATATTGCTAAATATGTTATTTTATATATGGATCTTGTGTAAGAAAAGTATTCACTAATGACCTATCCCCTAGTCTTGTCGTCAGTTAGTCATTATTTTCGTAATTTTTCTTTCCTAATCGTCATTTGTTTTCACAGTTTTGGTTGTCTCTCAGGGAGTCTTAGGTGTTGTTATTTGGTCATTTTTCATCTCTAGTCTTTGATTAGGGTGCCTAGGGTAGAATCGGGGTGCCCATAGGTGCCTCGGTCCTTATTTTAGGTGCCACTGGTCCCGTAAGAACTTCCGCTAATTTAGAGTTTTGAGGTCGGTCTTTGTAATTTTCCCTTTCATTCCCCTAGGTACTAGTCAGGCATGTCGGGTCATTAGTGTCGAAATTTGAGCAAGATATCCCTATATAAACATAACATACTTACTATCTTATGGGAAAACTATCTACCACCAAGGGCTATCTATCTACTAAGGAAAGGGACTACATTTGGGCATCATTGCATCACACACATTACATAGGAAGGGTTGTATTCATTCTATTCCATCCACCATTTTCATTTTACATCTAGCTATTTCCCCTATCTCTGTGTCATTGGCGCTAGGGCACCCTAGGCACACAATTGCACACAAAACTACATTGGGTCTAGAATGTAGTGCAACACTTAGTCATAAGTCCACCATTGTGGTAGCTAAGGTTAGTCCGACCCCTTTATATGCATCTTTCTTTTTAGGGATTTGATGTTTTGTATGGGGTTTTATAGGTAGATCTTCATTACAGTCTTACAGAGACATAAGCAAAGTTACCATGACAATCACACAACAAATATTGAGACATTGTGAAGATCAACCGCACTTTCAGATTTAGGTCTTGAGTTTTTCTATAGATTAGAGTGACCATACTTGACTAGGGCACCCGCAGTGCACCCCGATACTCTTCCAGAGCCCCATCGATCAAATCTTCATATCTTTGTAATTTCCTAGGTTACACTATCATACTCCGCTTCATCCTCACATCATCCTGTTCAATCTAGAATCACAGTGAGGTAAGTCATTTTTAGGTTAGTACGTTATCCCTCCTATTTCAATTATTTCATTTAGTTTAATCATCAAATAAAATTATTTATCATTCAATTACTGAGTTCATAACATTTATTGCATTATTATTAGACATAATCAATCAAAATAATAGAAAAATCAAAATCATTACACCTTTCATCCTCCACAATATTTTGTGATAATCATATGCTTCTTATTGGTATCCTAAGACTGGGAAAAGAGAAAGGCACCCTTACTTTCCTACGTATTATTTTTTGGTGTTGAACCCTTACCTCTTCTTGGTAGTATGAGTGATCCGAGGATTTTTCACTATGTAGATCTTCCCTAAACTTCCCTAAACCTAGACCATCTTTGAAGGTATTCTTGAGACCTTTCTGACGGTATGATGAACTTCAGAATCAGATTTCGTATGCAAATTCTATTGCCGATCAAAGTTAAGGTCATAAATGGGTCAACCCTAGTCAACAGGTCAACAAGTGGACCAATGGTAAGGTGACACGTGGCAATTGGCGACAAGGCAAAATTGATAGTCTTGTAATGTTTCAAAATCACTCCCATGGTATAGAGTTCATCACAAGCTTTCTGACACATTTTGAATGGACCAAATCCGAGTTTGTATGCGAAAGATATGCATAGTCAAAGTTGTGGTCAAATGATGACATGACACACTCTGATGTGGACAAATGGCATATTATGGGTGTGACACTTGGCAGGTTTATAGTGGCTTTGTATTTATAATAATAATAATAATAATAATCTATTTAATCCATTCCATGTGAATAAGCCTAAATCCCATGGGATAAGGAGGATTTTGTGGCCAAAAAGCTATTTAAAGGCTTATCCTATCCCTTTCCCACCAAATGTGGGGTCAATGGCTAAATTGGGCACCTAAACCTATGGAAGGGGGATTTGAACCCTTGACCTATGCCAAAATACTTATCAGCCTTACCAACCTGCCACTTTTTAGTAAGTGATAGAACATGAGATCACTTCTATTTAAAGGGACCTTTTGGTAGGTTTGTAAATGGACAACGAAGGACTAGTTTGCAGAGATCACCATTTTTGAGGCACTTACAGTCGAATTTTTTCATGGTGTAAAAATAAAATTTGTTCATAATTCCAAGAGATTTCTAGAAATATAAATTTTGTTACGGAAGTGTTGTATATTTTCCTGTGTAGGTGTTTACGGGAAGTGTTGTATTTTACTTGGTTTGAATTAGGCCATGGAGTAAAAATGGAAGTTTTTCATAATTTCCTCTATTTTCCAGAAATGTAAACATCTTTTATGTAGGTGTTTTATATTTCATGTTGTAGACATTTTTTGAATGTAATTTCACAGGAAACTATCAATGAAAATACTTGTAGGGGTCACAGATGGACTTGGGAATGTTTTTGGTAAATTGAAGAGTTCTAAGAGGTCTGAATCAACTCATTTACAGGTATAAAGGTCTGTTAAGTCATTAGTGAAGGGATATTTTACTTCATTGGACATTTAATAGATTGATTCACTTTCTGTGAATCTGGAGACGTAGCCTTCGGGTGAACTCCGTTATCAAGTTCTTGTGTTGTGGATTTGATTTCAATTTTTAGAAGATTTTGATCAGATAAAGTAATTATTTGAAGCAATAAAAAACTGGATTAATTGGAAGTAAATTTCAGTATCCATAACCCACAACAAGATTTGAATACACTTATTAACTTGGATTTAAATATCAGATTGAGTGCATTCTAAATCAACTGTGATTATTTTATTTGGATTTGTGATAGATTCAGATATTTCACTTAAGTTGGAAATTAAGGATTAATTTGATCTTTTGGAAGAGTTTAAGTTTGGGGCTTTCAAGAACACCCATAATTGATAAAAAAAACTCTTGATCAAGTTGAAATCTTTTAAAGTTAAGAATCTGAGAATTTTCTAAGTACTGGAAAAATTTCAAGTACCATTTTCAGATCAAGTTTGGTATTAGAGCTAGTTTAGCTCTTGATTTGCTTTAGTATTGGTTTTTGCATTTTGGCTTGATCTTTCATTGGCAATGTGTAAAGTTTGGAGGAACAGTGTGCAGGAATCATGGGCAAGATGTCCAACAAGACCAAGTTTGAAGAACTTGAAGCATGTAATCATCAAATTCAGAAGAGAATGCCTTCCTGAGATGTCAGGTGTTAACTCTAGAGGAGAAACTTGACACATTGAATAGAGAGCTAGAATCCAAAAATGAGCTCTTGATGGTGTTGCAGATTGAAGGACCTAAAAAGAGGTACTTATTATTGTTGATGCATCCACTATGAAAAATGAGTGCACAAAGTAAGTATGACAACACTTAATTCCTCTCCCAAAGCTAAGTTAGATTTAGAAAGTGTGCTTGGTGAATTTGAAAAACACACTAAAGGTATAAGATCTAAGCTTTTAAGTAATATGGGTTTTAATGGAATTGGCCTTGGTAAGAACAACCAAGGCATAACTAACCCAATCTTGGTAGAGGAAAGGCCTCGACATGCAGGAATGGGATATGCTATTGTAGGGAAAATGGAAATTAGAGAGAACTCCAAGACCATTGGAAGAAGACAAGCTTCTAACAACAAAGAGTCTTCCCCCTTATCATCAGGTGGTTCATCCTCATCAGGAGGATCTGGTAAGAATTCACCACGGAGAGGTATAGAAATCCCTCCACCTTTTATTTACCATGGTTCTAAAAAGAAAGGTAAACAAATTGATCCCTTATCTACATTGGAAAAATTTGGCTATGATTTTCAAGCAATGTTGAATAGTTACCCTTGCACATTTTGTGGGTTGTCTAATCATTGTGTGGCCAAGTGTAGGAAATAGAAGTCCATATTGGAATAGATTGAGAAAATGCATTCTCCTAAACTTGGCTTGACTAAGAGCAGTCAAGGTAAGGTTCCTAAAAATGTGGATCCTAAAAAAGTGGATCAGAGATTTTGTGGTCACTGTAAGAAACCAGGTCATGAAATTGAAAAATGTTGGAAGCTACATCCAGAACAAAAATTAAAGTTTGTTAAAAAGGATCACAGTTTTAAACCAACTATTTTGACCACTTCAGAGGCACATGTAAAAACTAAATTGAATCAACCCCCTAAATAGGACAATATGTTGAGTAAGGTGGGTAAG
Organism: Taxus wallichiana var. yunnanensis; assembly: GCA_018340775.1. Taxonomy (NCBI): domain Eukaryota; kingdom Viridiplantae; phylum Streptophyta; class Pinopsida; order Cupressales; family Taxaceae; genus Taxus; species Taxus wallichiana. Next base: position 593,672,750 of record CM031238.1, on the reverse strand, counting down.
CAATTTATCAATTTTATGTTTGCATAGTTGATTTGTGGAATACATGCAAACTAACAAAACAATTTTGGTGTTGAATTGTGAAAGGGATAAGTACCAAATTTATTTTTCTACTTTGGTGTTGGTGAAGTATCCTAAAGAGGAAATAATCAGGTGACATGTTTAAAATACTTGATGTAATTTTCTTTTTTGATGGTTTTACAAACTTCATCTTTCAAAACAGATGTATAGTTCAGTGGGCATGATCATTGGTCGGATGTCTATATTTGGATTGTAGTTAGTATGTTGTTATTGTGCAATTTGTGGCATGTAGGCATTGTTTGTAAGTGTACAACTTATACAAACTCTTTGTTTACTATGCATGATTTTTGCACATGTGTAAGTCTTATTGATAGGCTTAATATTTGTAACTATCAGATATAGTTGCAAATAGTATGTACAAGTTTTGCACTAACAAGTTGTGAATGCAGTTACATTTGCATTGTTGATGATGGTGGTGAGTGCATGTTCGGATTGCATAGAGGAATATGACATTTGCAGTGTCATATTAGTTGTAGTTTAGGCCATTAGGTGATGTTACTTTTATTAGCATTTGAATATTGCAATATTTTGGAAAAATTACCATGCTATAAATCTGGGTTATGTGTTTGTATTATGTAGAGAACATGTGTACATTTCAGCAGAGTGAATTTCCATTTTGAGGTCAAAATGGTCTTACTGGGAGGAGTGATCTAGAGGATTTTTCACTATTTATATATTCCCTAAACTTACCTAAACCTAGACCATACTGAAGGTATTCTCGATACCTTTTCGACGGTATGTTGAACTTCAAAATCGTGTGTATGCAAAATTCTATCATCGGTCAAAGTTAAGGTCGTAAATGGGTCAACCCTGGTCAATAGGTCAACAAGTGGACCAATGGCAAGGTGACACGTGGCAGTTGGCGACAAACAAAATTGATGGTCTTATAATGTTTCAAAATCAGTTCCATGGTATAGAGCTTGTCGTAAGCTTTCCAACGCATTTTGAATGGACCAAATCTGAGTTTGTATGCGAAAGATATGCATAGTCAAAGTTGTGGTCAAATGATGACGTGACACACTCTGACGTGGACAAATGACATATTATGGGCATGACACTTGGCAGGTTTGTAGTGGATTTAGATTTAAAATAATAATAATAATAATCTATTTAATCCATTCCATGTGAATAAGCCTAAATCCCATGGGATAAGGAGGATTTTGTGGCCAAAAAGTTATTTAAAGGCTTATCCTATCCCTTTCCCACCAAATGTGGGGTCAATGGCTAAATTGGGTGCCTAAACCTATGGAAGGGGGATTTGAACCCTTGACTGTGCCAAAATACTTATTAGCCTTACCAACCCGCCACTTTTTAGCAAGTGATAGAACATGAGATCACTTCTATTTAAAGGGACCTTTTGGTAGGTTTGTAAATGGACAATGAAGGACCAGTTTGTAGAGATCACCATTTTCAAGGCACTTATGGTCCGAATTTTTCCATGGTGTAAAAATAAATTTTGCTCGAATTCTGAGATATTTCCATAAATGTAAATTTTGTTATAGAGTTTCCTATGTAGGCATTTTTCCATCGTAGTTTCACAGAACAAGCATGAGGAGCAGACAAAGATTTGCATTTTCCAACCACTTCTGGTCCGAATCAGGCCATGGAGTAAAAAGGGAAGTTTTTCATAATTTCCTCTAGTTTCCATAAATGTAAACCTCTTTTACGTAGGTGTTTTATATTTTAAGTTGTAGATGTTTTTTCAAACATAATTTCACAAGAAACTATCAATGAAAATATTGTAGGGGCCATAGATGGACTTGGGAACGTTTCTGGTAAATTGCAGAGTTCCAAGAGGTCTGAATCAACTCATTTGCAGGTATAAAGGTATGTTAAGTCATTAGTGAAGGGATATTGTACTTCATTAGACATTTAATAGATCGATTCACTTTCTGTGAATCCGAGACGTAGCCTTCGGTGAACTCCATTATCAAGTTCTTGTGTTGTGGATTTGATTTCAGTTTTAGAAGCTTTTGATCAGATAAAAACATTCAAGTTAGTTTATTTGATTAATTATTAAAGCAATCACAAACTAGATTAATTGGAAGTAAATTTCAGTATCCATAACCCACAACAAGATCTGAATACACTTATTAACTTGGATTTAAATATCAGATTGAGTGCATTCTAAATCAACTGTGATTATTTTATTTGGATTTGTGATAGATTTAGATATTTCACTTAAGTTGAAAATTAAGGATTAATTTGATCTTTTGGAAGATTTTAAGTTTGGGGCTTTCAAGAACACCCATAATTGATAAAAAAAACTCTTGATCAAGTTGAAATCTTTTAAAGTTAAGAATATGAGAATTTTCTAAGTACTGGAAAAATTTCAAGTACCATTTTCGATCAATGAGGCGAGAATGTAGGGGTCATTTAAAAAATGAAATACTTTCAACAAATGAATCAAAAGTGCTTAATTATGAAAAATAACAAAGAATCAATTTAGTTTCTCATGTTAAGAGAGACAATAAGTCCTTTAACCTAATCTTGCCAATTAGTAGGCCATCTACGGGTCTAAGTCTAGTCATGACTTATCAAGTAAAATCGTATTTGAATCACTCGAGATAATCTTGACTAGAGATGAGTCATATTTTCCCAAATGGACCATTGTTAACCTCATGTCTTTGTATCCATCATCTTCATTTGAACATTACTATCTCATATATCTTACATCCTTCTTGGCTCTCGGTGTTGAGCCCTTGCATCTTACTAGTTGCGTGGAGTCAAGGATGAGTAAAACATCCTAATCACTATATCAACATTCTTCCAATGGAATGAAATGTTTATAATTGTTTGAACATGGATTCAAATAGTGCACCCTTTATTGAGTAAAAACTCCAAAAAAAAAAAAATTCCAAAATCCTTAAAAATCTAAATAATCCAAAAACCCAAAAACAAAACATTCAAAATAAAAAAATAAAAAAATTTAAATATCCCTAAAAATTCAAAACATTCAAAAATAAAAAAATCAAAATATAAAAAAACATTAAAAAGAATGTTCCAAAAAATTCTTAGCAACTATCAATACAACCAAACAATATCAAACTTTTAACTCATATCCTAGTGATCATTCCAGACTATCCTACGACTATAAAACACTTTTCTTGCCCATTGCATGTATCCTTGCTTAAGGGAAAGATAATCAATCAATCCCTTGTGTGTATCCTCACTTGAAGCAATATCGGCTCTCATGTTCTTCCTCACATGTATCCTTGTTTGGAAAACTAACCCAATCACATTTCAGATTAAATTTCATCAAGATAAAATAAGAGTGTTATGAGGAATTTCTTAACTCCTCTCTTCGGTCCGATCCATTCCCTTGCATGTATCCGTGCTCTCAGGGGGATTTCAAATATGATAAATCGTCATTGTGGAACACATTAGGGGCATATTTAGATGTCTTTATTTAAATTTGTGTTGCATTGTTGATATTATTGACCATCCGTATGTACTTTTGTTAGCATTATGATTTGTATATAACATTGGTGGAGTGCAGACATTCTTTGTATATATTAAGGTTGTGTTCTTTTTGTTAAAAAAATACATTTTGGCTAATAGTAAGTTCTTTGTTGCACTTTTGTCTTGCTTTGTGTTCAATATTATATTGTTTTTTTACCAATTATGAGTATCTTGTTATCATTTTGGTTCATTGTCAACCTTGGTGTACACATCTTGCTTTATATATTGGGTTTATTTTCCTTTATTTATCTTTGTTTCGACCAACTACAAACATGTTATTAGCATCTTAGTTCATATATAACTTAGGCGTCATCATATTATTGTCTATATTGGGTTTATTTTACTTTTTAATCTTTTCTTTTGACCAATTAAACGTATGTTGTTATGATCCTGGTTCATATATAACCTTGGTGTATTCAACTTACTGCGTAATTGGGCTTGTTCTATATTTTTCTTTGTGTGTGTTTTTTTACACACATATGAATTTATCATCATTGTTTTTCAATAATCATGGTGATAATTCTATTGTGTAATAATAAAATAGGTTTCTCCAAAATTACAAATCTCCAAATGAAAGCTGAGCTATGAGCAAAATCACTCCCATCCTCTTTCTACTTCTCTCACATCAGATGCCTTCTCCTTCCTCCTATCAAGTGGCTATCCACCACTTGATTTCATCACCCACTCACTTGAAGGGGAAATCCCTTAGCATGATCTAGACCGATTGGGGCATCCAAATTCTTCGTTGGGGAAAATCAAGCATCCATACTTGTTGGGGCATCCAAATGCTTCACCATGGAAAATTAGGTAGTCCCTACAACTTTGTTATCATTTGACCACCATTACACGCGTCTACTATATTTAAATCACTATTATTCTGTAATAAAACTTTAAAGAGGGGAAAACATAGACACCCCCAAATTACCTTTTTACATCATAATCATCTAAAATATCATTAACATTCCATAACAATCATTGTTTCTATATATAATTAATTTAATTAATTATATTTACATCCTATCACCCCTTTAGCTAATTTAATATCAAAATTCAATAAATAAATCCACATGTCCACTTTCCATATTTAAATAAATTAAATAATCCTATTCATCCACTCAACTCAAGGCAACTCAAATAATGACTGGAGCTAAAAATCATTATTTTAATTAAAAGGATGTGTTCAAATTGACTCAATCCACACTTGAGTTAATCGAAGATATCCTCTAAGTCATTCCAATCTAAATTTAATCTAACTTCTTCCACAATACAACTATTCACAACACATTTTGGGTGAATAAAAGAAGAAATGGAATTATAAATCAAAATCATGTGCAACCCCTTGACAACTCAGCCTTGAGTCACTCTTGCAAATCAAGAACATGCGGTCTAACTCTCCAATCAAATATGGAAACTCAATTAAACTAGCCAAGTCATGTTTAGTTAACTCCAAATCAAATCAATCAAAACTTAGCTTAAGGATTCACTTTTCCCAACTATAAATCAATGATTATTCCTTTGAAAATATTTGACCATATGCTTTGAGAGTTCATGCTTTGCTTTTTTTACACACTTTCTTGGTGAATGAAACTGATTTTCCATACTATTATGCTGCCCAAATCACATCAAGAGCGTATCTACATGCTCGTGGCTTAAAAATTATTTCATTTGGAATACTTGGAGCATCCAAAAATCAACCAAATCTCATAATTCAAATGGATTTCTACAAAGAACATCACTCAACACCTTTGTTCTTTCGGAAGATCCAATCTGGGGTTGCTTGGGACTTGTGAAGGAAGGTTTTCTTTTCATTCATGTTATAATTATCCTTTTATTTGTATTTTCCATGGTATACAATGATTTTTTTTTCAAATATTTCAAAACCTAAACCATCACGATAAAGATTTTCTATGTATTCAATCGGATCAAGAGGACCTAGTTTACTTTTATCAAGTCATTTTCCTTTCCACTTTGCATGTTATAGTCAAGATATTTTTAGCATGTAGCTAGCCAATCTTCTTATAACCAAGAGCTTGTAGAACCCTGAATGTGTTCATCTTCTAGATATCCAAATTGTTTCCAATGAGTTGTTCCAAGATTTTAAATGGGAGCTTCTTTGAGATGGGGAGCATTGAGCTTACCATAGCTTCGTGGTGATAAAGGTAATTTTCCAATATGAAAGGTATTCTAGATTTCATATTCACCAATACATTTGTTACGGAGTGTAAGTTCAAGCAAATAATTGGATGTTGAAGTTGTGAAAGGATCTCTGGATCAATGCATTTTCATATGTGAAAGGAATGATACAGGGAAATGTAGATATGTCCACAAAAGGACAATAATTCATGAGCTTATATCTCCCTTCTAGAGTTTGTAATATTCAAAGGGATTAATAGCTGCACATATGGTAAATAATTTATCTTCATAAGGGAACTTGATACATTGATGGAAGGTGGAGGGCACAACTTACATAATGTAAATCCATGGATGACCTTGTAGAATATTATATGAGGTTTCAACATCTACAACATGACAAAAGGTATCCAACATTTGAGGTCCAACCTTTATTAATAACGTGATAGTGACTAAATCTTGTCTTTCACTATTATCATAACCACTAATATTAATTACGAAAATTTCTTGGTCATGTCCTAGAAAGCGTAACAATTTCATGGAACATATATTCAATGTGGCTCCATTATCGATAAGAACCCTTTTGATTTTGTGATGGGTGATGAATAATTTGATATACAATGAATTGTTATTTTGTAGGTTTGGATTCAAAAGGTCATGAGGACCAAATGAAAGAATGGGACTATTAGATGATAGATTGGCAATTAAATCTTAAAATCTGCTGAATTTTGATATCCTTAGGAACACATTCCTCTTGAATAAATCCACTTGAAGAGGAATGCGTTCCTAAGGATTCCTTTGATAATGATTTGAGTAAGTCCATGAGGGATATTTGTGCATAGGTCTTCTCCATTATGTTATAATACTATATGAGTGGGAAGAAGACTTAGTAGTGAAACTTTTGGATCAATAGTAGGATTATGATTAGGATTTGGTTGAGGTACAATTGATGTAGAGGGTAGATTGGTTATAGGTACCCATATCTTTTTATGTTGCGTTATCACCACATAAGTAGGAGTATTGATTTTTAGTGGCTATAGAAGGAGGTGTTTGACCATAAATGAAATAATGGTATTGAAATCTACGTTATTTGAAGGTTGTCCCTTATCTCTAGTTTTATCATTCGTATCATGTTTTAGAAATGGATCCTTAAACACCTTTAGTCTCTCATTTAGTGTGTTTCTATTGGTTTTTTCTATTTTAATATAATCACAATCGATTAAATCCTGAATGTAATGACAAAGTCTTATAAAATAATACATATAATGAACTTTGATGCGATGGTAATCACAATATTTTAATTCTTTTTACCACATGGGTTTTTCTTTCCCTTCTTCGAATCGTCTTGTGATAAGATAAGTAACCATATTAACACTTGCTAATTGGAGAAGGACACTAGAAATAATTTCTCCAAGAGGTGTGAATTGTCTTTTCTCTCTGTCACGAGGAGTATTTTATTTGCTAGATATTTTGATTGGTTAAATTTTTGAATTATTTACCTTTGACGGTTGATTTTGTACATTTTGAACATGTCGAGTATCGAACCACATCATTTACAATGTTTTTATTTTTGGTTGGATATTTTTTCAGTCAAAATATGAGATTCAACCACAACGTGCGGGACAAAGTCCTTCCTCAAATAAAGGGAGGCACCTTGTTTATTACTATTATAACAACACCAAAGAATATTTACAATATTCACACTAATCTAACATTGGGGGTGGGATCTCATCCCGGTAGATTTAATTCTTGTGGAATGAAATAAAAATTGAGAATGTAAGAAAGTTTTAGGGCATGAAGATAGAAAGGAGAAGCAAATGGAAAGGAGAGTGGAAACATGATTTTCTCTAGAAAACATAGATCTGAAGATGCTTAACACAAGATAAAACAATAATGAACTTATACGAGATACAATGAACAATGAAATGGAATTTAAATAATAATATAATTCATTAAACTTAAGAACAATACATTAAAAAAAAACACTTAACACAATATTTTTAATGCATCTCTTATATTCCTTATAGAAAAAGATTGAAAACACGAAGTTTTTCTTCTCTTTACAATTCTAACTTGCTTCTAGTCTAAAAATATCTCCCGAGTAATGAATCAACATTTTACATTTATAGAAAAGGGGAAGAGAGAAAAAGGGAAGTGTTTGGATTACATTCTAAAAATAGAAAACACAAATTAAAGTTCTCTAATTGGTTCTTACAAAATGACCAAGTCAACTTGTCAATCCAAATGATGTCTCAACATCTCAAAAATTTACATGCTTGATGTCAAAATGGAAAAACATGATGAATCATCAATCAGATTTTTCCTTTTCGGTTTCTTTCTCAGCTTCCTTATTATGATACAAATGGAAATTTCAAATCATATATTGTGTCTCTCTTATAATTTGGTCCACATGAATATCCATTTAGGAAATTTCATGTGTCAAGCACATGATTAACATTTTAGGAAGATTTTGTAATTTTCTAATGATTTTGGCCATATTTCTCGAGCAATTTGGAGCGAAATCAGTTTTACAATTGATTTTAAGTCAAAATCACTCCCTACCGAGGAATCCTTATCACTAAGATACTTAAATTTATTGAAGATATCATCTACAAGTAGCATGTTTAAGTCATCATCTAGGAGGTGGCTAAGTACTTTGGAAAATTCGTCACCAATATCATTGGTGGTATCTATCCCTTCTTCTTGAGCTTTATATAAATTCTCACTGACCTCTTGCAAAATCTTGACCTGAAATTCTATGGCTTTTTAGAATTCAAAATGATTTTCTCTTTCACCAATTATACTTTCTTGAAAAAGGTATCGGGATCAAATTTCTTGAGCTCAATCAAAGCTTCCAAAGTTAACTCCTACATGTTTCATTCTTCCTAGATCTCATTATTCATTCTTTCAACAGATGATTTCTCTCTCTCTCTCTCTATATATCATTATGGACCTCGAGAATGTCCTTGATCATCCTTCTTCCTTGAGTCAGGATCCTCTAGATCCAGCTATCTACTACCCAATTTTTTTCCAATCTTCTCTACCTCTAGATATGGATGATGTATCAAAACTAAATGGAGCTAGAGAGGAGACCGAGTTGGCTTAGAGATCTTGAGAAGGATAGATGTCAACTGATCCACTTTTTCCTTTAGCTCATCCTTGATGGCCTTGGTTTCCTTGAGTTTCTTGAAAACATTATCCATGGACACTGCACATCTTATTGTGCTCCTTCAGTAATCACTTTCCCTAGTGCCACCTTGGTTATTTGGTAATCATAAGTAATGATGTATTTCTTACTCTTATCTGCAACATGCATAAAATATCAACAAACCTGGTGCATTAATGGTGATGTGAGAAATTATCTTGGGTTTTTGGATGTTCGAGAGGGGTGAGGAGTCAACATACTACAATCAAAGGCCTTAGGTGGAAAAATTGTTGGAAGAATAATAGGCGAGAGGAGGGGTGAATCAATCCTTAAAAAATTAAATCAAATTTCAGATTTCTTAATATAAAATGAAAAAACACTTACCATCCATTAATGTGTTCACATAATCAACTACAGGAAAATTTTAGTGGAGAATTTTCGTAAACTCACGAAATATTAGGGATTTTGGAAATTGGAAATGGTGAATTTTTAGGTGTCGGCTTTTACCCAATTCACCTAAAATTTTGGCCGACAAGTCATTTGTATGGGTAATTTTGCGTACTATTTAGATGTAAAAATTAACTTATGCATGTATTTTCTGAGGTATAATACATAGCCTGGGAGGTTGTAGCTGGGTACCCATTTAATAACATACATCCAACAAAGAGTGACTGTATAGCCAACTTAGGTTGGATGGAAAACCATTATTTGTCATCCAACCCAGGTTAGATGGTTGTCCATTGTTTGTCGTCCAACCTAGCTATCCAACTTGGGTTGGATGACATAAAATAAACGACCGTCTAACCCGGAGTTGGACGGTTGGGTTGGATGGTAGACAATGGATGACCATCCAACCTAGGTTGGATGACCATCCATCATCTTCCGTCTGAACTTTGGTTGGGCGACATCCAACCCAAGTTATGCGGAACATAATGGACAACCGTCCCAACCCAAAGTTAGACAATCGTCAATTGTTTGTCATCCAACCTAGGTCCAACCTAAGTTTCTACAAAAGACAATGGATGACCGCTTCGGCCCAGGTTGGATGGCCGTCCATTGTCTACAATCCCAACCTAGGTTATACAACAGACAATGGATGGCCATTCAACCCGATTGGATTTTCCATGAAACAGTCTTTTAGAAATTTGCCATCGATGAGAAATTCAATTTTGGAGATTCGCCACCAATTCTAATCTAATTTTTTGGAGGGGGTCTTAAAATGAACACCGATGAACCATCACATATGCAATGAACCATGAATAAGATAATAAACATAAGACACAATATATAAGTAGGAAACCGTCAAGGGAAGAAAACCCATTGAATGTTTTTATATTTATATGTTTCAAATTTAGCGAGACACCAACCCCACAAGGATCACCAACCCCTAATTTAGTAGAGTTGCAACCCTAGAAGGAACACCGACCCTAGTTTTGTGAAGCACCAAATCCACAAGGAGGCTACAACACCCAAACATGATCGAGCACCAACTCAACCACCTTATGAAGAAGATATATGATGTATTACCACTGCCACAACTGATATAGATCACAAATTCATCTCACAACACTTAAAAACCCTTGTTTAAACCCTAAGTTTTCAATCTATAACAAACTAGCACTTTCTTCACTTCTCAAAGAATCACTCTCATACACACATTCTTGTAGACATTCCTCAACCTTTCACACACTTGATCAACTCTCAATTCATGCTCACACACCTGCTCACACTACCGTGAAAATTCTCACATCTAGTGTATGCATGAAAATATAATTAGATCCTAAGCAATCAATTTTGTGTTGTTTGCTCCAAGTGGTGAAGAGATCTCTCTAAAATGGCTACAAGACCATGTTTAGATATTCTCCTACTAACCAAGCTTGAAGGAATGGATGCAAGATGGAGAAGCTACTACAATGAGGAATGGCTCAAGATCAAATGCTTCTAGCTTTAGCTAATGCAAATGAGATGTTTTCCAAAGTCTCAAAGTGTGTAAGGTGTTTGATATGATAATCAAGGTGTAAAGTTGAAAGGGAGACATTAGCCTTGTATTTATAGGTTTCCATTTGGGAAAGTTTAGAATCCTAGTGCATGTGGGACAAAAGGTAAAGCCAAAATAGACTTTTACAAGTCAATGCACTTTTTGATTAGATTAGGAGCTAATTAATCTTTTAGGATTAATTAAGGATCCTAAGTAGGCTTAGGAAGCTTTCTGAGAGCATCTGGAAGGGGTTTGGATAGATTTTGGAAGTTTTGGAAGCGAGATTTAGCCAATAAGAAGGTTTATTGGTTAAATGCAAGATTAGAGGCTTAATTAACATATAATTAGCTAATTAAGAGGATTATCACTAATCAAAATGTCATGTTAATTGGCATCCTGAGTGAATTAGAAGCATAGTTAGATAATGAAGTGTCATTATTTGACCAAAGTGAGAGGAAGTGAAGATAGTTAGTGTAATTTAAGTATTAAATTGCATAAGTGAAATTAGGTGTCTACATTTTCCCCTCTTTGGGGTGGCATAAGATGCCACTTCAAAGATAGTAGACAAGTATAATAAAAATAAAAATTTTGAAGGGGTAGAAGAAAAATTAGTAGAATGAAGGATGCCCCCTCGAGTGTCGATGGGGTGATGAAAGAGGTCGATCGACGATCAAAAAGATGAAGAGAAAAGGCCAAAGTGGGGGAAAATCATTGCAATGGGAGACAGATGATGATATACCGAATATCGATATAGAGTAGAGATGTGGGCATCGATCCCCACATAATACCAAGTAAACTCTTTTTTTTGAAAAAAATCATGTGGGTATCGTTGTGAAGTGCAAGATATGATTTTCTTAACAGATCTGTAGAAATGATTTGTAGCAGTGATCCCTATTGCCCCAAGTGAGTTGGAAGAATAGTGTTGATAGAAGAGAATGATATGGAAGAAAAGAAAATGAAGATGAAGAGAATGGAAATAGCTTGCATCCAACTAATGTAAACAACTTTATTTCATCATATTGCTAATGATCTACATCATCGGTCCTTATTAAAATGTACACATACAACAAAAGTGTAAAATAACATGAAAAGCCATATAATACTAACATTTTTCATTGCTAAAAATTCTTAACTCAATGCAACATACATAATGCAATGCAATACGAGAAAGTAAACAAGCTAACCTAACAGGAAAACAAGTACAAACACACACATACTCAAACAAACAACGTTCAAGATAGTTGTACAATGTTTTTGTTATCAAGCTTCAATTTTGACTGTGAATTAATGACAAGGGTTAATGATGGTGCCCCAAGAAAGGATACATGTGAGGGGAATATACGGAGGACACATGGGGTCCCATGAAAAAGTAATCATGCACTATGATACTACCCCAAACAACACGTTCATGTGCAAGGGAAAAAAACATAGTAAGCAAACCAACTTTTGTTAATGGAAGGTAGATCCAAATGATCCGACAAGTCACGCACACAAGACATGTGAGAAATCCAAGAAGATGTTTTGTAGGATGATTTTTGATGTTTGAGTACGATGCATGTGATACAGGATTCAACTGCATGTGTATGCTCATTACCAATTTTTTTTTTATTTATGTGATGTTTTCAAATTTTTAGGATTTTTGTGAAAGTTTTATATTGTTTTTGAGTTTTTGATGGAAACATATTTGAATGTTTTGATTTTTCCAACTAACATATTTTAATGTTTTGGGATTTTCAAAAGTTATACAAATTTTTTGTGATTTTCTAAACATTTTTGAATGTTTTTTTTTGGTATTTTTGAAAGTTTTCCAAAACTATGTACATGAAAGAAAGAATGTGGATGCCCCAACGATAGATGGGATGTATAAGGGAAGAATGCCACATATGTTCAAGATAGTGAAGATGTGAAGATGCCCCAATGTTAGATGGGAATATACAAAGGCAAACTCTTCACATATATACAAAAGTTGGATCAGGGCCAATATGGATAGGTTCAACATGATGATGAACTCTAAACCAATGAAGTGCTAGGAAGGAGCAAGCATGCCCCAAAGTGTAGATGGCCAAGAAACACATGATAGAAAAGAAGTAGAAGATTGTTTTTGAAAAAGGGACAAAGTTCCCTCAAACATAGAAAAATAAATCTTATACACATGGATGTTCTAAAAAGAAGAAGAACAACATGAATGTTATGAAAGGATATGGAAAATGTAGCTAGAAGCCTTGAGCGATGATGAAAAAGTGATTAGCCAAAGGCACAAATCATGAGACAAGATAATAAACTAAAGTAAGAGTTTGAACAAGGTCCAAAAAAAAAACACTTGGTAACATACTAATCATCCTATTTTGCTCATAGAGATCCAATGTGTGCACATGGAAATTTATTACCTCTTGGAGGGAAGATTTGATAGACAACAAGTGAAGACACCTAGCCAATGTGTAGGAATGATTTATTTTCAAAGTTGATTTGTGAATGGATGGTGGAAGGAGAGTCGTACATTTCTCCGCTGCCAGCCAGGCATCCATAGCCCCAATGGAGATGTATTTGATTCTAATCACAACATTTCTCTACTTCTATTCAGGCATCCATAGCCCTAGAGAGATATGGAAATACCCCAAGAGAGAGTTATATATCAATTTGATTTTTTTTTTTTTGATTTTTGATTTTTTTTTCTTTTTTTCTAAAAATTATTTTTCAGCTCTCTTGATTGTTTTGACAAGGGGTTAAGAACCACTTATGGCTTGATGGAAGGATGTGGAAGTGATTGTGATGATGACATTGGCTAGTGTCAACAAATATATCCAAAATTTCTTCACAAAAAGTTTATTAGATGTATGATTGTGATAGGATCTCTAAGAGGTCAGTCATTCTTTAATTTACCAAGGTGATAAAAGACCAAGGTCAAACGGATACCATAGAGATAAATGTCACAAAATGTGTGTGAATAGACTAACCAAAATATCATCGAAGGGATGAAAATGGTGGATGAATTCTTAGGGATGGAAAGAAAGGGAAGAAAGAACATCCATGTGTATGCAATACCTGATTGCAATGTTTGATCTTTGTACCTTTGATTTTTTTTTTTATTTTTAATGTTTTCTCATTTTTTTGTATTTTTGATTTTTTTTTTTTTTTTTATTTTTTTTTATTTTTTTGGAAGTTGGGACCAACAATGTCACTCTACATGATAAGATCCAACAACAATGTTGTTCAATTTCCTTGATAAGGGAGATTAGCATGTTTTCTTATCAAGAGTCATATTATCTCTGATCTCGATGATCATGGTGAGCTCATACTCAACAAATGACTGTGATTTATCTTGAAACATGGATTTTGTATGTGGGAGCTTGAGTTCCCTATCCATAGGTTTATGCACTTTGTGCCATACTTGATGGTTGCATTTGTGTGTGCATTCTTGAATCATGTTTGATTTTAACTTTATGATTGTTTAATTGTTGGGAGCTTTGGAGCTCTTGGAATTTTGATCTGAGCTTGATGAAGAAACCATTTGGGTTTCTTATAAGCTAATGTGTGACTTGTTTGATCCCGAGAAGTGGGAGAAGAAAGTGGACATTTATGATTGATGATAGGAATGGTAGAGATGATGGTGGGCTTTCCACTATTATTTATAGAAGGATGATATGATGAATGAGGAGGATACGGTCCAAGAATTGAAGAGGATGGGCTACCAGGAGGTGAGCCATAGATAGAAGATGGAAGGCTACTAGGATGTGGCCCCAAGATGGAAGAACAAGGGCTACCTGGAGGTGAACCAAAAATAGAAGACAAAGGGGGCTACGAGGGATGTCCCAAGTATAGAAGATAATGGGCTACCAGAGGTGTCCCATAGATAGAAGATGAAGGACTACCCAAGGTGTCCCATAAATAGAAGATGGCGGACTACTAGGACATGGTCCAAGAATAGAAGATAATGGGTTACCAGAGGTGACCCAAGTATAGAAGATGATGGGCTACCAGGAGGTGACCCAAGAATAGAATATGATGGGCTACTTAGTGATGACCCCAAGAATAGAAGATGATGGGATACTTAGCGGAGACCCACATAGAATAGAAGATGAAGGGCTACTAGAGGTGGCCCACATATAGAAGATGAGACCAAGGATGGCCCACATATAGAAGAAGATGATGAGCTACCAAGAGGTGACCCAAGGTGTGATTGTGATTGAGGAATCTTGATGTGTAAAGAATGATTGGGAAATGAGAAGATGGGCCATGGATCTATGCTAGACTCGGCATTTCATTATGCAATGAAGAATGTGAAGATGGAGGTGTAAGAGGAGGATCACTTTCGATGATCCAGGATCTTCCATGGTCTCTGAAAAAAGGAATCAACCTCTTCCCCACAATATGTGAACGCATTGAGGTCTAAAGAGAAACCTTTCTCATGGTCTTCTAGAGGAACGTCATCATGTAACCCCATGAATTCTTTGATCGCTTCTTCATTCTAAAAGAAATCGATCGGTATGGGTTGTTTTTCTCGACCATAGTAGGTTGATTGGAAGAAAGGGGTCTAACAAGTGTGGAAGATCTAGAAGATGTTTGATGATGTAGATGAGGGAAA
Organism: Taxus wallichiana var. yunnanensis; assembly: GCA_018340775.1. NCBI lineage: Eukaryota > Viridiplantae > Streptophyta > Pinopsida > Cupressales > Taxaceae > Taxus > Taxus wallichiana. The sequence goes on along the minus strand of CM031238.1, from coordinate 593,657,375 downwards.
GGTTTGACCTTATTGTGTCCACAAAGGAATTGGATAGTGCATTGAAAATATATCTTAGCACATCATTTCTTGTGAATGGTTTGATGTGGATGTAAACATTGATCTTTAGAAGATTGATGAATATAGAATAAGGAATGATCAAAATGACCCAGGGGCCAAAGAGGAATTGGATTTTGATTGATAGAAGAAGATGACTCGAGAGACAAAGTAGACTTTGATTGAGATGTCTTGCGAGTGGAAGAAGATGGCATTGGTTTACCTATAAGATGATATAGTGTTGGTAAAAAAATAGGATTGTGTAGAAATTCCATAGATTGTGATGTAGGAGTCACTTGGATGATTGATTATAAGGACTTTGAATCACATGAATATTCAAAGGAGGAAGACTTTGTTGAGGTGACTGATAAAGGGGGTCCTACGTAGAGAAAGGGAGGACCTCGACTTAGGAGTCAATTAGAGGAAATATGAATAATAGTTCGATCAGAAGCATCAGAAGATTGAGAGGAATCGAAAATAGTTTGGATTAGAATCAAGAATAGATTAGAATCATCAATAAATTTTTTAGATCATAATCATCAGAATAATAATTTGGATTGGACTCATCAAAATCTATCCATTGACCATGAGATGAAGGTGGGGAAAAGTGGTGGTAACAAATGGTTTTTCTAGCATGAAGAACCAAACAGGTTTAGTCATGATGGGAATATTTTGATGTGAAGGCCTAAACCTTGGTTCCCTATTGTCATTAGTGTGAGGAAACCTGTGATAGTCAGTCATTGTTGGTTTTGTTTAGGTACAAATGCCTAGACCTAGATAGTGTGATTGAACTCCTTCAAAGGAAGGAAGTTCCATGTCGATTCAGGAAGCATAATAACATCCAACTAGACATTTTGGCAGATATGGGGATGCTCATGTGATTTTCAAAGTAAAAAGGTCTAAGGAAAATAGACATTTTTTGACAATTTTGAGAATCTAACAAGGTTTGGACAACAAGTTGCAAAGTGTAAGTGTTCAAAATGATTGATCAAAATTTTAGCAACACCAAGGCTACAAAGGTTTCGTTTAATGTGTTCAAGCATACAAAAAACCTAAGTAACATGTGTGACAATTGTCAAGGTCATAAAATAATGTCAATAATGGTGAATCAATGGATCAAAGGATTTTCCTAGAAAACAAGTTTTCAAGATAGGTAATCACAAGGAACAATCATGCAAGTTTTGGTAAACCAATCAATCAACAAAGGAACTACTCCTATGCAAAATGTTTTGTTCAAAGGTAGTTTTGATGTAAATGAGATGATCAACTCAATGTCAATACTTAAGTCAAGTTTAAGATAAACAAGGTGTAAGTATTAACAAGGGGTTGATGTGATTCTCCAATCAAAGTATACTATAACTCATTTAGAAACAAAACAAGGCCTAAATCCCAAAAAGTGGAAGTTACAAGTGTGAGCAATGCAACAATACCACTTGGATACGTTAACCAAGATTTTTAAAAAAGCAAGATATTAGTATCAAAATAGTATTGATACGATGCTAACAAAGTAACAAAACACCTTTCAAGGTTTGAGGTAATGTTTGAAAATAAACAAGGCCAAATGTATACCAAGGAATTGTTAGGATGTGAGTAGTGTAATGGTACAATCTAAACACTTAGATCAAGTTTACAAGAAACAAGATGTAAGTATCAAAATTATATCAAGGTGATACAAGAAACAATAACACTTCAAAGGAAATTCAATGATGAATCAAGCCTAGCTATGATGATAATGTGTCTCAATATGGGTTTGAGACAAAGGGCCTACTAGAACATGAAGACGTACCATTCACACTTTCAACACTTGCATTCCGACATTGCAACCTAGTCATGCAAGTAGACTACAAAAGTGGTGGACATGATTATTTCTAGTGGTATCATGCATGTGTTTTTTTTTTTGTCCCAAAATGGGCAAGAAGAAAAAGGAGTAGATCAAATGGGGTTGAAAAATACTTAGCTTCACTTCAAAAAAGTTTCACCTCATCTTACGGTGTGAAAAACTAAGACAAAGTAATGCTTCACAAATTTCGTGATGAATGACGCTTAGTTCAAACTTTGATGGACTCTCCCCTTGTTTGAATAACAAGGTTTTGACTTCAAAAAAGTTTTTACTTCATGAAAGCTCTATGAAACATGATTGGTTTGAGTCGGTCAAGTTGGCTCCAAGATGAAATGGCTTCCTATTGTTTTCTCAACTAGGTGTCACAAATTACCTCTGTGAGCTTGGTTTTCCAAGGAAGTCACACTGACTAAACCTTGAGTATCCCAGATTTACTTTACCCCCTTTGATACAATGAGCAATAAATGCATTTAGTTGTATTTTCACTTGGGGTCATAAAAGATAATTTTTGATGCTAAATCTCACAAGTGTATACTAATCAAGTAGTAAGCGGAGCACTTCCCATTTCATCCACAAGGTTCCCTCTTGTGTGGACTACTTTGGGGTTCCTAGGAGCATCCCTCTTGTTATCTTAAGGCTTATGCCAAAGGGTTTCTCCTAGTTTAAAGCGGATGAGTTTACCCTTATCCAAACCTGCATATCAAGTGTTTTGAATGTGGTGTGTTTTTCTTATCTTTTAACTTAATGTGAGTTTTACACACACCATTTGGCAACCTACAACAAATGTGTTAGCTTTTTTTTAGATCCCGATTCTTTTGAAAGTGATATGGTCCTTCATGCAAAGATTAGTAGTTCTCAAATGATCAAAACATCATAAAAAGAGGATAAAACATTGTTTCTGATTCTAAGATCATCCTAAGATGCAAAGAGAAGAGCATACACAATGAGAAATCCAACTAGTTAGAAAATAATGAAAAAAATTAAAATCTAAATGCACAGCAATTATTTTATCCAAATTGAAGTTCATTCCTTTAGAAAATTTTAATGAAATGTTTTTGAAGCATGAAAAAGGTTTAGAATCATTTCTGATTCCCAAGATCACCTAAAGGTGTGAGGGAAGAGCATACATGATCCTATCCTCATAAATGAAAATGCAACTATGAAAATTCATTAACTTAACTCAACAAGACCCTACAAAAAGTGTTAGATCTAATATACCTAAAAATAAATAGTTATCCTTTAAAAAATCCTAAAGATGTTAGAAATCAAAAGACTATCAAAACTTACAAACCAAATTTAAACATGTTAGAAATGACTAGTTTTCTAATAAAGGAAACCATAAATTTTTAAAGTAAAAATCCTAATCTTATGTTTCCATTGCATTATATTTTTTGAAACCTTTCTAATGCAAAAACAAATGGGATTCCTTTCAAGTTCGGGAGCAAAGTTATGGCCTCTAAAGATATAAGCATTATGCACATAGTTCAAATACACATATGCACACCCCGATGAATATGCACACCCTTTTATAACATATGTGTGCATTCGAAGACAAATATACATGCATGTGTGCATGCCTTTTTAAGCATGTATAAATGTATGCCTTTTTTAAATACGCACCATTTTTAACAAACCTTTAAGCAAATTTTATCACGAAGCCAAAAAAAAAACAGTAAAAAGCATATGTATGGCTAGAGAAGCATGTATGCGTGCCCCAGAACGCATATGCATGCCCCTATGCTAGAAGTGCATGTGATGCCCTTTAGAGCGTATGCATGCCCCTTCTATAGTAGATCACTAAAAACATGATTTTTTTGCAAAAAAATGTAAAAATCTCAAAAAAAACTTTTAGTCTTTTTGAAAAATTTGATTTCTTTTAAACAAATTTCTAACAAAAACCCATTAACTTTTGCATGAAAAGAATATTCAAAACAAGTAATTTAACTAAACTAGTTAAGAAAATCCTATGTTTAACCTAAAATGCAAAATATAGTTAGAAAAAATTTAAAAAAAGCTTGAAACAAAGCTTGAAATTAAAAGGACAATGGACTAGGATCCCATCCCACTGGCATGCATGCCAAATGTATGCATGAAAAAATAAGCTATGATAATAAATGAAACTAACACCTAGTAGTTCCACAATATAACTAAATCTATCATAAACATCAAGATGAGAGCTTAATGAGATAAAATTCTACAATAATGCATGAATCAAACTAACATTACTATGTTATCTCTACTTCTCTAGATTGCTTAATATAAAATGAACCTAGTTAGATCCTAAGCAATCAATTTTGTGTTGTTTTTTTCAAGTGGTGAAGAGATCTCTCTAAAATGGCTACAAGACCATGTTTAGATATTCTCCTACTAACCAAGCTTGAAGGAATGGATGCAAGATGGAGAAGCTACTTCAATGAGGAATGGCTCAAGATCAAATGCTTCTAGCTTTAGCTAATGCAAATGAGATGTTTGCCAAAGTCTCAAAGTGTATAAGGTGTAAAGTTGAAAGGGAGACATTAGCCTTGTATTTATAGGTTTCCATTTGGGAAAGTTTAGAATCCTAGTGCATGTGGGACAAAAGGTAAACCCAAAATAGACTTTTACAAGTCAATGCACTTTTTGATTAGATTAGGAGCTAATTAATCTTTTAGGATTAATTAAGGATCCTAAGTAGGCTTAGGAAGCTTTAGAGAGCATCTGGAAGGGGTTTGATAGATTTTGGAAGTTCTAGAAGTGAGATTTAGCCAATAAGAAGGTTTATTGGTTAAATGTGAGAAGCAAAAATCACCACACATATTTAAAATTACATTTAAATATCAAACATGGTCGCAATTATCAATAACCAATCAAATTATTTCATTTAATGGGCCTAATGGCTCATTACCTTCACAAAACACATGTTTTTAGCACCCTGTCTTCACATTTTGGCTTCAAGATCACCCAAGAACACCTCAAATATGGAATTTGAACACTAAATGGTAATGTAATAACATGTAGAACAATTCTAATCAAGTTATAACTATTGAAACAACCTCAAGTTTAAACTACATCAATTTTTCCTTAACCAAATCAAGCTTCCCAAAAGTAGTTTTACAAATTCAACTAGTTAACAACATTCCTGACACCTTAAAGACCTAAAAATGGATTCATTTGATGAAATATTAATCCCTCTTAACATTCCATGTGATAGAAAACATCACCCAATCCATTTCATGCACTAACCAACTCAATCTTCTAGTAAAATCTATCCTGTCTTGCAAAGCCAAAAATCTTCTTGTCCACAAAATGACCAGGAAAACCTATAAAATCTCATAATAATGAGAAAATATCATATCACTGGAAACATATTTGAACTATATTTCCAACACAATTTTAATCACCTCCTAACTCCTCCTGTAGCTCGTGTAATCTCAACTTTCTTGAAAAATCGCTTCTAACTGCCCTTTGACCAGTCAACATAAATGAAGCATACTTGACCATTAAAATGCATCAACATGACCTGAAACCTATTTTAAAATCAATAAAAACTCACATAAATCACACAATATCGATTTAGTTTGCAACTCCTTTGGACAACCTTGTCCCAAATTGAACTTCTTCAGAAACTAACTTGTTTGAGTGGGGTCCACTCATCACCATAAGAACTACCATACATTTTTGGAAAATTGGAGGAGTCATATAAATTTTAAAATAATCATCTAAGAACTATTAAGAAAAAATGGCCACTTAAGAAACAAATATCTCAAACCACTTTCAAGCTAGGGTTTCAAACACATAATGAGTTATTTACCTTCTTAACATTCGTTCATAAAAACTTGATGATGAAATGACCTCATTATTTTTGTGAAACATTATAGAATAAATTTATAAAAATCCCTGAAAGAAAAAATGTCCCATGCAAATCACACAATTTAGGGTGAGCATCAGAAGGTGTAATTCAACTTGGAAATGCCCTTCTTCTTGACCCTGTTTCACCAAAAACATCATAACTTGAAATTATCATTACTGAGAATGAATAAATTTTTTTATCACACCTCAAAGAGACTTCATCATCTCCAATAATTATATTAGCTAATTTTTTTCTAAAACTCTCCATACTATCTCATTTTCATAGCTAGCCCTTAGGGTTTTGCATTGTAAAGGCTAGGGTCAACTGAAAGAGCTTTATAAATCATCATGAAAACACTCCAAATGGTCCTAACATACCTAATACATCATGATACAATTGAATACATGCATCCATGAGCTCATATAGCTCCATATCTCAACCTCATGCCTCCTAGCATCCATACCTACTCCAAATGAGCACCTGACATGGTCACCAACATGTATCTACACTCTGAAACTCATGTGAGTGCCAAATAAACATCTAATCATTCTTTCCATAATTTTAACAAGCTTCTAAAGAATCAAAGAAGCTCATACTACCATGTACTATCACCTAGGGTAGCTAGATCACCTGATTAGGCTTGCAAGAACAAGTTATCCTCACCGAACTAATTAATATCACCATGAACACATATAAATCATCATGTCATCATAATAATAAACATGCTATAAACCTACTCCATCATCCACTTTTTCATTAATGAGGTTTTACATCAATGACAACACATATGCAATAACATGCCAACAAAACCTTCTTTCTCTTCTTTGGAGTTTGGCTAGCTAGCTAAGATGGGACAAGAGGAAGGTGTTTGTTGAGGGGAAGAAAAATCACGAGTATGTTACGAGGAGGATTAGGAAACATGAACACCAGGGGGGAAGGAGTGGAGAAAATAGTCATGGAAATAGTTGAAGGTGGAGGAGACTAAGAAGGCATGGAGGAAAAATCAAAAGATGAAGAAGGGAACTGTGTTACATGAGGAGAACCCAAAGTCATACTTATCCCAGTTGAGAGAGGAGAAAGAGATGAAAACACAAGTGACATAAGTGAAACACGAGGAGATGAGGGTGATGAAGAAATGAGAGTGGTGGATGCATTGATAGAGAGAGTTGTAATGATGAAGAAGGTGGAGGGGATGAAACATGAGGAGGAGAAGATGGAGGATGAGAGGGCACATGTGGAGGGGAAGTGATAGGAAGTGACACATGCGGGGCCAATGACATAAGAGGGGCTGCATGGGTGATGAAGGGAACCTTTCTCCATTCCTAACCTCACACTACCATTAGAAAGTGTGGGCTCATCACCAAAGATTATGAAGGATGGAAAGTGTAATGATTAATTTTATTTGATTGGCCTCATTGTAATTATTTTATTTGGGAAGGAAATTTTTCCTCAATATCATCCGCACATGTTTAGTAGGACATGAGGGTTCAACACCAAAGACTGAGATGGGTGGTCAAACAAACCAAATAAAGAAGTTTAGAGATTTTTGTTAAAGAGAGAACTGCTTTGAAGGGAGTATTTTTCCATCAGTAAGCTTCTAGATATGACCATAGGTGAAAATATCTGAAATGGGAGAAATTATAAGAAGTATGAGATGCACAAGACTTAATAGGAGCTATATTAACACTCATATCATGATGATGAATATGAATATGTGATTTGTATGATAGGAATATCTCAATAGAGTGAAAAGTTTAAGATTATTTGTAGATGAGCTAGATAGAAGGAATGTACAAGCGGTTTCTCTTGGGATAGAGAGCACTTCAGGAATAAAATTTCTTTAGATGGATTGCGTTCATTGGTTCATTAAGTACTTGTCCATATTTGGTGGCCAACTTATAGGCTCTAAAGCTAAAATTAGCCATGATTACAAATGACCCTAATCAGTTGGGTTAAAATTTTCCTTGTTTTTTCCAGTGTTTGGTTATATTCTTTTGATTTTATTTGAGAACGAGATCATTGAACTCTCTAGGCTTGAATTTTTATGATAGCTATGTCGTAGTCAGTTTTGATAGACCTGAAGATGATCTAGAGCATTAATTAATTTTTATTCAAGAAGTTATAGCTCATTAAGTCATGACTATTGGTATTCATCTTCATTAATTATGTTTTTAAGGGGTATTCTTAAGGACGGGAGTTCAACATCGATAGGTAAAATAGCTTCACAACCATAAACAAGGGATAATGGAATAGCTCTAGTAGGCATGTGATAAGATGTGTGGTAAGCCCAAAGAGTAGGATAGATTTGGGTGTGCCAATTTCTTCTGTGTGTATTAATTTTTTTCCATGATAGATCTTAAAGTTTTATTTGTTACTTCTGCTTGGGTGTTACCCTAGGGATAATATGGAGTATACCATTTAATTCGGATGTGGAAATGCTTAGCTAGGTATTTGACGAGTTGATTTTTAAATGATTTTCCATTATCTATGACAATGGAGGATGACATCCCAAAACGACAGATGAGGTTATTAAAATTGAATTTTAATATTTGGCTTCTAGTAACGTAGGTGAGAGGCATAGCCTCTACCCATTTGGTAAAATAATTGGTGGCGGTAATGATGAACTTGTTCCCATTAGATAAAATTAGTATAATGTTTTGAATGAGATCAAGTCCCCATTGAGAGAAGGGCTAACATGTTGTGATTGGTTGTAACACTTTAAAAGGTGCATGGATAAGGTTGATGTGTTTTTGACGGGCATGGCATTTTTGAATAGAAAGACATGCATCATTTTCCATGGTGGGCCAATAGTACCCAACACATAATATTTTCTTAGCTAAATCCATACCATTTGTGTGCATGCCTCAAATACCGAGTGGACTTCGGTTAGGACACGCGAGGCATCCTCTCAATTAAGACATCGTAGTAGAGTGCCATTGTAACCACATGTATATAGAGTGTTTACTAATATTGTGTAACATGAGGAACATTGTGCTAAGGCACTTATGACTAGTATTCATGTTGGTAGGGAATGTTTTGTCATGAATGAAGGTGTAAATATCATGGTACCAAGGGTTGTCAGGACCAATTATTTCACACACCATAGTAGTTTTAGGTAAATTATAAGCAAGCGTTAAGATATGTTCTATAAGAAAGTTATCCTATGATTGATTTGACATGATTTCTAAAAGAGATCCGATAGTTTCCATAACATTTGTGGACTTATTGTGAATTCTAGGGACTTGGTCAAAATTGATCAATCCGAAAGTAACCTCGAAGGCTATCTACCATGTGTTTATATGGAATAAGTTTTTCATCTTTGACTTGGTATTCATTTGTAACCTATTTAATGATAAGCAACGAGTCGCCAAATATGACCAATTCTTTAAGATTCCATGATATGGTTAGTTTTAATCCAGCTATGAGAGCTTCATATTTTGTGATATTATTTGTATAAGAGAATGATAAAAAATAATATTTGGGGATAACATTCCGATCCATGAACATTATAAGATACATAACAAAATAAAGTCCAAATGGGCATATATCTCGATGAACAAATTTGATGTCAAATTCACTAAGTAGGATGACCCAACTGAACATTTTTCCTGTGAGAATGGGCCTAGACAAGAGATATTTAAGGGGATCTACCTTAGCGATAAGTTTAGTTGTATGATTGAGAAGATAGTGGCATAATTTGTGGAATGTAAAAGAAACTGCTAAGCATACCTTTTTAATTTGTGAGTATTTTACCTCATGATCAATGAGTATTCAACTAAGATAATAGATGACCTGTAATTTTTCCCGGAATATTGAATAAACTAGACGAAGATGTAGATTGGGAAGTGGAATTGGTTGTTGAATTAGATGTCAGATGAGGGGGTGGTATGTGAGAAGGAATGGCATACGGTTTGGCGGTAGGGATCCAAAATTTATTTTTCCTTGTTGTAACTACGCAATCAGCTTTGATATTTATTGTAGAAACTAGGTCTTGATCATAATTGATAGTTGAGATGACTGAGTCATACTCAACATTGTTGGATGATTGACCCTTGTCCTTTGTGGTAGTTTCATCATGTTTAGGAAAGGGGTTTTTGAAAACATTTAATTTTTCATTGGGGGTCTTGGTGTCAAAGGTATTTTTGATCTTTATATCATTGTGCTCAATTATATCTTGCACATAACGACAGAGCTGTATACAATGCTCTATATGATGACCATTAATATGATGGTATTCACAATATTTAGTTTCTCTATACCATTTCATTTTAGGTTTCCCTTCTTCAAAGGGTTTTATAATGGGATATGTGATCATGTTTACACTCGTCAAGTGGCAGAAGACACTAGATAGACTTTCTCCAAGTGGAGTGAATTGTATTTGTTGGAATTCTTGAGGAGAAGCCTCCTTACTGGGAATGATGATTGATTTTTTATTGGGTTTAGCAGTTTTAGGTGGATTGTTTTGGATATTTTGAATATATCAAGAGTCATAACTCCATCATTGACTACATTTTGATTTTTATTGAAGAACTTGGATTTATCTTGATTTTGGGGGATATCCTTAGAGTCTCTAAAGGATGTTTTAAGTAAGCCTTTAGAAATGAGGGATCTCTCAATTTGTGTCCCTTTTTGATAACTTCTTTGAGATTAGTTAAACAATGAATTTACATTTGAAACAAAAATTCTACATTAAGTTTGGGAATGAAGATGCTTTGACTAATTTTATTTTAAGTATAGAGCATGGGAATCTACTTGCAATCCCTTGCCATCGTTGTAGGAATGATGCAAAGTTTTCATTTGTTCTTTTCTTGGTGTTGCAAAGGTCGAGCATGGTTACTTCAGAATCTAAGTTGAATAAGAAGTGTTTAACAAACTTCTCAGATAAATTGGTGAAGGTTGTGATAAACCCTTTTGGAAGATGTAAAAACCAATCTAAATCCTGACCTCCTAAAATCTTAGGAAAAAATGTAAAAGATAGACATCGTGATAGGCCACTTCTTGGAATTGCATGAAAAATTCCTTAACATGCTCACGTGGATCACCCTTGCCTTTGTATTTATAAATTTCGAGTTTCAAAGGATGAAGGGAATGGTAGACGTAACATATCCTTATCAAATGGATAAGGACAAAGTTTTCTGAAATTGAATTATTTTGTCTATTTTTTTAACCCTTGATATTTTATTTCATATCCTTCCATTCTTACATGAATGGAGTTTTTGTGATGGGGTATCAAGAAGACATTGGCGTTATGGTCAAAGTTGTTCGATTTATGATCACGTGGTTTCTCAACCACCTTGAGGCCATTTTTGTAAGTTGTTTCATTAATTCTTGAATTTTAGCATGTAATTATTCATTGGTGTGTTTACTCGTGTCATCATAATTGTTTTTACTTGACTCAAGTTGGTCTATGAGTTTAGCTAAGTTTTCTATACCGATATCGATGGTAACTTCGATCCCATAATTAAGATGCGAATTAGGTATTTGTTTTTATTTTTCTCTAATAGTTTGTCTAGTTGTTCCTTTTCCTCTTTACCGAGTTCGGGTTTTCGACCTCATCTTCATCATCTAAACTATCAGAGTGACCAAACATAGGGTTTTTGTGACTGCGTGTGATTACCATGGTTAGATAAGTATGTACCTGATTAAGCTTAAATAATCTATGATGTTTGGTCAAATGTGATATAACTCAAGATTTTATGGATTTGTTTTAGATTTTATCTTTAAATAAGCTACTAAGTGCTGATGTAAGGAGTTAATTTAATACATGTATGATATAGCTCAAAACAAGCTATTAGGAATTCACTTGGATTTAGCTTAAACACGATGCTAAGTGTTGATGTAAAGAGTGAACTCAAACAAGTAAAATCAATATAGGTATGATATAGCTCAAAGAAATCTATTAGGACTTCGTGTGGGATTTAGCTTAAATAAGCTACTAAGTGTTGATGTAAGGAGTGAAATCAAACAAGTTAACTCAATACATGTATGATATATCTCAAAAAAAGCTATTAAGACTTCGTGTAGGATTTAGCTTAAACAAGCTACTAAGTGCTGACGTAAGGAGTGAACTCAAACAAGTTAACTTAATAAAAGTATGATATAGCTCAAAAAAGCTATTAGGAATTTGTGTGGGATTTATCTTAAACAAGCTACTAAATCAGGATCAAGGTAGGAGTCAGAGTTTCGTTGCATGATTGATCCAATGTATTGATGTTGAGGTAGTTTACAAGTATGTTTTCTTTGGTGTGTACTAGATTGATGTGTTGTGGAACATGACCTGACTTGAAATCTATAATAGAAACATTCGTATAATCCAAGTTTAATGAAAATTAATACAACAAACTAACTTGTTTACAAACAACAAGTAGTCATGTTTGTGTAACATTTTGGCTCAAGAGGAAAATCCATCAGGAATAACTGGTGTTTTGTAAATCATGCAACAAGAAAAATGTTGTGGAATTACCTACCTCACCTAGCCACCTCACCTATCCACCTCACCTTTCCACCTCACCACCAGACCCATTCTAAGTCTATTAATTACCTTAGACCAAGTCCCCACTTATCCTAACCAACTAGGACTCTTTCCAACCCTAACTATTCATGACCTATTAATCCTCTAACTAATTCCACACTCTAATTTATGCCATTCAACACTCCAGACCCAAACTAAGCCAAAGACCACGCCAAATTTGGGAGAAAAACCCTATTTTTGGCAAATTAGACCAATTCTCCTTAACCGACACTAGGTTATTCCTCGATTGCACGCTCACCACCTAACCATCATCGGTTAGGTTAAATAAAAATCTTAACTCATTGATCGGGTTCTGAATCTTGTTTTCTAGCTCTTGCGACCTTGCATTCTTGTTCTCAGATTTTCCAATGACTCTTGTGACACACCAGAGACCCTCACAACATTCAAACACATACACATACCATCCAAGAGATTGATCCAGAGCTCCATGCACTCTCACGAGAAGCATCCGTGTCCTCCTACTTCACTTGCATTCATTCGGGATCACCTTCTCCTACAACCATCACCACCACCTACTTTCTACCTACATTCCACAAGTAAGTATTATTTCTTCTTTGTCATTTTTAATAGATTAGTTATTTTATTAGTTATCTATTTCATTCCATATTCTACCTACCCAATCTCTCTCCTACAACACCTCCATTTGACCATTTTCCCACAAAACCTCCATATCTTGCCCAAATACCATTTTATATCTCTCTCAGTCTTTATAATAATCCCACAACCTCACCTAAACCTTCCCAACTCTCTGTGCAATCACAAAGAGCTCCCAAAACCTTATTTTTAATATTCTTACCAAATTTCCCCTACCACACCGGTCACCCAACCGACGTCGGTTCATTACCAGTACTGACATCGGTCACCTAACCAACTCGGTCTCTCGTGACTGTAATATTTCCCAAACCAAAAAGCTCATAACTTCTCCCAAACAACCCAAACCTTACCAAAACTTCACCCAGACCTCACCTTTACAACCTCTTTTTAGACCTGCAAAACCCAAACAACCTACCACCCATCCCTCAGATTTAATCATAACTTTTTTTTTAGATTAAATTTACTTATTGTATTGTATAGAGATACCTAAATCTATCAACTACAGTAGGATTTTTATTTATTTCATGTTATTTATTGCATTAAATTGTTTTAAAGTGGATTAGCTTCTAGGAAGCACCTCGCTTCTCGGATCTAGCTTCACTAGGCAAGTCCACCAACCTATATTGTTTTTAATATTATTTTGTGGTCTTGTTGTGTTTCTTAAAGTCATTCCTCCTAGCCAAAGGGAAGCTCTCTCACAATCATCTTGGAAACATTCTACATGCACACACACCTTCTTTGACTATAATCACAAATTCCTCCTCCTCGACCTTACCTATTATTTGTTTTATCTCTACATTTGTGGTGAAACATTTTGGCATGCCTGATGGGACCCTATCTTTTGGGTTCTTTGCATTGTTCATTTTAGGGAATATTTGTGTGTTTTTTTTTTTTCAAAAAAAGTTCACATTAAATTTCTCCTTGAAACCTTCTCTTCTTTCTATTTTTCTAAACAAAATTCATTCTTTGGTGCTTAAAAAGAACATTTCTTCTTCTTTTCTTTTGTATTGCATCTAGTGAAAGAGAATTCCTCTTCTTGTTCTCCACTTGCTACATCAAATTTCATTGTCAATTTGGGTTTTAAAATCTATGTGCATTTCATCCTTGTGATTGTTGCATTAGATCACCTAAATTTTATTTGCAATCTATATATTAGAGGTCATGACCAGTTGATGATTGGATGGGAATTAATCATAGTTCACACTTTGTGCACACACACCCCTATCCAAATCACTTTAACAATTTACTCATTTCTTAAACATCTTCCTTCCTAGTAGTTTCCATCAAAGATTAATAACTTTGTTGATGGTGGATCCAATTGGTGTTTTGGCCAGTCATCATATCAGAGTTCGGACCTCACATACTGTGAAGTATATATTGGGGACACTTTAACCAAAACACACCTAATACCAGCCATAGAATACTTATAGGGCACCTTCATTTGACCAAAAAACTCTATTCTACTCTACTATCATCATTTTAAAAAGGCATAAGCCACATAACATAAAAATTTGATACCTAGGATTTGCGTGTTTGCTAGTTTTTTCTTGATTTGTGTTTTGAGTTGTAAGAGTGAATCATCATCTCTTTTTATTTTCTTTCACACTCCACAATCATAGTTGGTGTATTCTAGATTTTTTTTAGTGTGATAGGACATCATTTTTCCATACTCAACTTCTAGGGTTGGCTTTTATTTGACTTAAATCACTCTAAATTTCAAAATTTCTTCAGTTTCTCAAATTTCTCAATGACATCGATCGGTCCAATGATCACGCAGGTTGTTCCATTATCATATCATCACTAGTTACCCGAACGCCAATTGTTTCTTCTGTGTTTTTTTATTAACCTATCAAAAAAAAGCTTCATTTTGAAACATTTACACTTTTTGTCACTTCCTGTGTTTTGGTTTCTTCTGATACACTCATTTTTGAGTCTCTATCACCACTTACAAACCTTTTTCACCTATTTTGTACCTTTTCTTATCCATATTTTCAAAATATTTTATATCCATAATAACCATATCATCGGTCCAATGGACCGACATCGGTTCATCTCTCCCAACCAACACTTTGTTACCCAACCGACGTTGGGTTTCTATGTTTTTATTTTCCTATCAAAACAACAACTTATCATCATTTTCCAGATTCTTCCTACCTCCTGTTTCTGTGTTTTTGTACCATTTTTAGAGCTCAAACTACCTATTCTTTCATTATTCACATGGTTTTGACTCATCAACAAGCCAACGCCCTAGTCTTTCACACCAGTCATCAACCATTACCTCCTAGCCCATCATCACCATCTATTTCATCACCAATGGACCCCAATGTTCCTTCCATAGTACCCATAGGTGATGAGGAATTCACAAATTCCTTGATCATAATACCATAGCCTTGCAATATTACCTTTCCCATTCTTCTACTCATGACTCATCAAGTCAGCCTTTATTCGGGATGCCTACCTCCATGTCTCCCACTCTCACTCCCACTTCTATATCGGCCACCACCAGTGTAGTGTTACCTACTTCCACCTCCCACCCATCATTTCTCATATCATCCCTACATCTTCGATATCTTATCATCACCTACCTACATCTACACCTTCATCTTTCACCCCTTTGACATCTACCACACCATCATCTATGAATCTTAGTGTAGGGATTCCCACATCATCAGTCACTATTACCTCACAACCTCCAATTGTGTCAACCCCTTTTTAGAGTTTGGTCATGTCTATACCTACTACTCTACCACCTATCACTATGAGGGTCTCTACATAGGTCCCTCCCACCTATACCTTATCTCAACCACCACCCATCACCTACACCTCCCATTCATTTAGGTATATGCCATCATCATCTTTCGCTACTTATATTCCCCCTTCTCAGTTTTCTTACTCAACACCTCCATACACTGGTGTGCCTCTACATCTTACTCATCATATCCACCTCCTTATACCATGGGAGGTGCTCTCTCAATCTAATCCGACCATGGATCTTTGATCAAAATGATGATGGAAAAGATGCAGACCCTTGAAGCATCTATTTTTCTAGATCTCACAATACATTGACTTACTTACTAAAATTTGTAATGAGCCTATTCATCCATCCATACCCATTCATCCTTATCCCCACATTGGGAGATGCCTAAGTTCAATCGATTTAATAGCAAGGAAGATCCACAACAACATTTGTGATCATTTAAACACATATGTTATCTAATTTCCCATGATGACTGCCTTACTTCTTAGGACCTTTCCCATGTCCTTGATAGGACCTCCCTTTATTATAGTGCTTTACCTAAGCACTCAATCTTTTTCCTTCAATCAGTTGCCCAGACCTTCCTGGACCACTTCTCGATTAACATCACTAAGAAAGTCACCATGACTGATCTTTATTCCATCCACCAATATGAAGATGAATCTATCATATATTTTGTCACCCATTGGCAGTGGCCTTATTAATCAACTCACCTTCCAACTTCCACAAACCGAACTGATAGAGTTGTTCACTAGGGCTTGTGTCAGGCACATCTCACCAACTCTTCAGTACAACATTCTAAACATTTGATGAGGCATTCACCATGGCTCGAAGCTAGAAATCCATGCCCTAGAAGAGAAGAAACTTCAGTATGCAACAAGAGCACTCCATTTTAAATCAAATGACTCCTCTTTCTTCTTCTAAACCACAAAAAAAATTTTTCTAAGGAAAAAGGATCCACCAACATGGTGGTTTTGAAATCTGGTCCTTCCCATCCATCAAACCAACCAAAACCCTTTCTAATTTTCCCCTTGTTTCATAATTTCTAGTATAAGTATGAACAAAGACATTATACCCCCATAGGAGAACCTTACTCCTATGTATTGGAAAATTTTAAAAGTAGGTGCTATCACCCTTCCACCCATCAAACCACATACTAGTTTTGACCCTTCCCATCCTATACCAACATGGTATAAGGAGAATGACTACTACAACTATCACCGCATTAGGGGCCATGATGGAAACTACAAAAATTTTAAGAACATCATCCAGGAAATGCTAGATAATGGAGATCTCATCCTGATAACCCCAACATGCTTACAAAAAAAAAAACCTTCATATTTAAGAAACCTTTTCCAAACCATACCCATTCATCAAACTAGGTGGGTGAGACCTCTTGACACCAATGTTCATGAGGTTCATGCCATCTTTGATACCATACCTACCTCTTCTTTTCCTCCCATCCCATCTATTGAAAAATTCTTGCACGCACTCCTCTACCCACAGAGGAGCCTATTTTTCCTACTCCTCTACTACCCATGGAGGATCCTACCTCACCTACTCTACTCTTCTACCCATGGAAGAGATCCAACCCTACCCACTTTTTTTACCTACCCAACAGCCTATGTCACCTACTCCTTCATCTACCATAGAGATTATCCCACTTATCCCCCCACCTATCAAGGATCCCACACTATCCATGCTTCTACCCATGGAAGCACCTATCTCATCTTCTTCCCCACCTAAGGAAGAGCCTACACTACCTACCTTTCTCCCTCCTCGACCCATAGAGGAGCCACTTTTATACTCTCTTCCTTGTCAGTGATGCATCTCCTCAGGGTCTACCAAGATCCTGTTAATCTTCTTGCATCACTTCTACCTATAGAGTCAGAAGCCAAAAATTTCCCTGTCTCACAAACATCAATTTTTCATAGGATTACCACCAAGTCATCACCATCTTCTTCTACCTCTACGTCATTCTCTCATTTGGTTGATCACTTAGAGTATGTTGACACACACACACTCTAGGGGCACCTTTGTCTCTCCCCAAGTACCTACACAAAAATGAAGATGTTGACCCCAGACACTTCAACCATTTATCCAAAGATATTCCAAACAACTAAGACCATGACACCTGAACCAGTCATATTAGCATCTTCTTCATCAACCTCACCTTCACCTCAACCTTCACTTACACCCAAACCTTCATCAACACCTAAACCTCCACCTACACCTAAACCTAACACTACATTAGGGGTCCATCCTACACCTAGTCTACTACATCCCATAGTCAAATTAGACCTGACTACTAAACAACCACCCATCACGAAGTCAACTCCCACACCTAAGAAGAAGACACAATCTCCTATCCTTATTCCTTATTCCCTCACCTCTTCCATCGATCTTAGGCCCACATCCATCAACCTTGGTCAAGAACCACTTCACCAAGGAAAGTCCAAGGTATGACAACCCACATCCACACCTTCATCACCTCATTTTCCCACACCTTTACCTCTTCACAAAAAAAATCCCAAGCGTGGCATCCCACACCCACACCTCTACCTTCATCACCTCATTTTCCCACACCTTTACCTTCACCACCTCTCATACCCACACCACCCTATACCTTCATCATCTCCCTTGCCTACATCTTCTCTATTACCTACCACCATATCACAACCGACACCACCACTTTCACCCTAGATTTTTAGATTTCCCTCATCTTCTCATGTCTCCTTCTACCTCACATACCCCACCTACACCTTTACCCAAGAAGGTGCAACCTAAATCAAAAAAAAAAAAAAACCTTCATACCTACCAAAAAGGTAGCCCCACCTACGCCACCTCCAACAACACCTCTTCCACAAAAATCACCCGTGTCCTTCACCAAAACCCACTCTGACTTCACATTGTGATCCATTGGGGATCCTATTCCAATGTCCTTTCTAGGTTGTTAGAAACCTCTATATCACATTACCACCCATTAAACCTTATGACCCGCTCAAACCTAAACCAAAGGGTTTTGACGATACTAATATTTTGTGCATATCATCACTCTCTAAGGCATGATATCGAGGATTGTAAGGCCCTTAGAAATGTTCTCCTTCAACTTTGTAATTTAGAAATCCCCTTGAAGAAGATGACCACTAATTGAGGAGAATTTCATTCCCCCTTCACCGCCACCACACACTACCTAATCCTATATCTATTCAATGGTCATTACCTCCATCTCCACAACCATATTTTCCTCCTCCGGTCTTCAAAATCAATATGGTTCAGTAGCCACTCGATCACAAAAAGGGAAAAGGAAAAGAGAAAGTCAAAAACCCATCTAGTGCACCTACACCACCATTCCATCTACACCTTCCCCTAAGGTAACCATCCGTGGGCCAACCTATCCAATTTTTGATGGCAGTCACACATCATACTATGATCAAACAACTACATCAATCTCCTCTAAAAATGTCTTTGTATGACCTCATCCAAACCTTTGAGTCTCATCACCAGGCCCTCCTCGAGATCCTACAAACTATTGAGGTTCTACCAAATGACCCTATACCCATTTCCACCATATTCACCCCTCATCATGTGGCCTCTCTCACTTTCCTAAAATTTCTATTCTCCTACCACTCACCAAGTTTTTGCATCATCAGTTTCTCTAACTCGAGATTTTCTCCTCACCATTCAAAGGATCCTGATCCCACCCTCTTCATCTCCATCTACATTGAGGATACTCACATCCGACACATTATGATCAATGGAGGTGTGAGTATTAATATTATTTCTTCCTACGTGTATGAAAAAATGTGCATACCTACCAATTACATGCATAATAACCCAGTTATGTTGTGTTCTTTCAATGATGCTCTGACTTCTACTCTCGGCACCATCATCCTCCACATCCACGTGGGTCCCCACACCATTCTTGAATTGTTCTATGTTCTCAAGGGGAATTCCAATACAACATGTTTGCTTGGCCAACCCTAGATTCATGCCATGGGGTGTGTACCTTCAACTCTTCACCACTGCATCAAGTTTGAATATGAAGGACACCCTTACACTATTTAGAAGATCCTTCACCTTTCAAAACTATGTAACATGTTATATCGACCCAATGATGTCCTTATTCTAGTTAAGGCATCTCCACCGCCACTTCATCTACTCTACTACCATACTCATCTACCTCATCTATCTACTGTACTTACCTACCTCATCTACTACTCATTCACTCACTTCATCTTCTTCATTTTCTTCTACCACTTCTACTACTACATCTTCCTCAACTAGCCCATCTCCCCACTACTGCCGCAACTTCCAAACTTAACCCATCTACCAACCCTTCTTCTCAAACTTCAAATAACTCATCCATTCCCACCACCCAAGTACCAACTTCCGACCCTTTGGCAAGGTGTTTTTCAATGCCTTACCCTAGGGGAGTATCACTTGTACAACATCGACACTTTCCAAACTCCTCAAGAGTATGGAAAACCTTCATCAACACCCACATTATGACCATCATATAGGAGAAATTTTTCCATATGGTCCTCCCCACCTTCACACCAACTTGACATTTGGGGGACTTGATACTTCTTCTTATTCTCTCGAACCACCCACTCAAACATGACCTTTTTCCTCCAACTTTGTTACCTCACCAACCATCCACTTTTCCCACACCTTTCTTCATCATTGTGCTTGGAAAGGCTTTGGCTTTGGTCTTTACAAACAAGGTCATCACATAGTTATTCCTTGCACTACCCACAAACATAAAGACCATCATGGTATTGGATTTTTGAACCACCTAGTCCTAAGAGGGAAAGAATTGACCTTGTAGAGGAAGATCAACCTTCTTCACCTTCTTCTTCACCTTCTTCTATCACACCACCTTCACCCACGAGTCCATGGATCCAAAATCCATTCCTCCTAACTTTTTTTTTTTTCATGAACACCATTTCTTTGGGACCTCTGACCTATCATCATGATGGCAAGGCCCCTCTTCCCTTCCTCTTCTTTATCCTAACATGTTGGAAGAAGACACACCTTCTATCAATGTCATTCAATGTCAGATGATGATTCCATTCTCACCTATTTAGGTGTAGAAGATTCTTACATTCACCAGTCATTACCTTCTAAGACACAAACCATGTTGAATGAATCAACCATAGAGATCAACATTCACACTCAGATGACCCTCGACTTTCTAAAGATAGGTCAATCTTTAGATTCTACTAAACAAGAAGCCTTCACCTCTTTCCTCCAGATCATAAAAAACACTTTTTTTGCTTGGTCTTATGCCGATATGCCCGGTATTGACCCAAATATCATGGTGCACAATATCGTTACTATTCTTGATGCCAAACCTATGAAACAAAAGCTGTGAAAAAATGCATCCACACATTTCCCTTCTTGTCAAAGAGGAACTCCAACACCTTCTTTTTGTTTCTTTCATTCTACCTATCGATTATCCATAATGGATTTCAAACATTTCTTCCTATCACTAAGGTGACAGGGGACTCCACATTTGCATGGATTTCCATGACCTTAACCTCACTTTCCCTAAGGATGACTTTCCTTTTCCTAGCATCGACCAACTTGTTGATCTTATAACCAGCCATGAGATGTTATCTCTCATGGATGGGTTCTCGGGTTATAATCAAATATTACTCACACCGAGAGGATCAACACAAAACCACCTTCATCACCCCTTGGGGGACCTTTTTATTATCACATCATGCCCTTTGGCTTGAAAAATTTTGGTGCCACTTATCAGCGTGCTATGACCTATATCTTCCATGACATCATGCATGAAATACTAGAAGACTACATAGATGACCTTCTCTAAAGTCCAAAATTCATGCCAAAACACCTCCCAGTTCTCAAAATCATCTTTGACCATCTCTCATCAAATATATGTTCATTCACCTTCAACCAAAGAAGTGTGTCTTTTTTGTTCTCTCTAGAAAACTCCTTGGTTTCATTGTTTCTTTGTGGGGCATCAAAGTCGATCCCACCAAAATCAAGGCTATTCTTGAGATGCCTCCACCTACTAACCTTCGACAACTTCATAGTTTGTAAGGAAAATTGCAATCCATTCGATGCTTTATTTCCCAACTTTTCAACCGATGTCACCCTTTTCATCATCTTCTTAAAAAGGATGTCTCCTTCAATTGGAATGATGAGTGCCACAAAGCCTTTGAAGCATTGAAGAAATACCTTCTTCAACCACCTATGCTCATCCCACCTAAAGATGAAAACCTTTCTACCTATACATTTCTACCACTGACCATTCCTTGGGTGTCATGCTCACTCATCATGATGAGAAACATAGGGAGAAAGTGGTTTATTACATAAGTCATACTCTTTTTAGACTATGAGACTAGATATACCCATGTTGAAAATATTTTCTTAGCCTTAGTCTTTGTTGCACCACCAAACTTCACCACTACCTACTTAACCACAAAACCTTCATCATCACTAACACCAACCCTCTTACATTACATGTACACTAAACCTTATCAACACCAACACACTTCATGTTGGCTCATGCTCCTTGCAGACCTAGATCTAGAATTCATTCATCAAAATTTTGTTAAGGGAAAACCATTGCAGATCAACTTGCAGATGCACCTCTTTTCTAGAATCAATCTTCTAACTTTGATTTTCCTGATGAATCCATTACTACACTCTTTCCTTGATGACACCATTTATTAGATGACCTTATTCTTTGATGGTTCTAAATGTCAATGGGGGGTGGTGTAGGGTTATCCTCATTCCTCTTGATGGTGAGCCTATGCCTTTATCTTTCAAACTTGACTTTGATTGTACCAATAACATGGCTGAATATGAAGCACTCATGTTAGGTCTCCAAACTTCCATTTCCCTAGATGTTAAGACCATTAATATCTTTGGTGATTCTCAACTAGTCATCAACCAAGTCAATGGTTTATACCAATGTTGTAATGAAATAATTCAAAAGTATAAGCATCACGTCGACATGCTTTTGACTACCTTTGATAATTACGACATTCAAACTATTCCATGATCCACTAAAAAATTTTTGGATACCATGGCTTGCCTCACCTCACAAATACCTACCTCACCTTCAGACTCTAAAATATTTGTCACAATACAATGGTTGTAGTCACCCTCTTATCTCATTCATGACATAAATTTTGTGGGAAGAATTGAAACCGACCCACGTGACATATGGTATAAGTAGTTTTTGATTACCTCTCCCTTTCAATTCTACCTCTAGATCTCACTCACAATGGTAAATGAGCCTTCCTCCAAAAGGTCTCTCATTATGTCATCATCATGGGGGTCTTCTCTACAAATGTGGCTTTGATGGTATCCTCCTACGTGCCTCACTAGTTCTGAAATTCCATACACCATTAAAGAAATCCATGATGGGATTTGTGGTGGACATTTTAGTGGTCACGTTTGCTAAAATGTATTCTTTACCTCATCTATTATTACCAACCCTTAACCAAGATTGTTGTGAATATGTCAAATGTTGTGTGAAGTGTCAGAACATGCTAACCTTCACCACACCCCAAGTCATGCCTTACAAGTCGCTAGAGACTTTTGGCCTTTCTCTCCAATGGGGTTTAGATCTCATCGGAGAGATTAACCCTCATTCTTCTCAACATCATCAATGGATCATCACAAAAACCAAATACTACACTAAATGGGTAGAATCCATCCCTCTCATTTCTACCAAAGCCGAGAAAATATGTGAATTCATTAACCATCACATCATTTTTCATTTTGGTGTTCCTCATCACCTCATCACTAATAATGGTAAAAAATTCAAAAAAAAACCCTACACCAAAATCTATGATAACTTTGGTATTCAACTCAATTTTTCTTCACCATATTATCCTCAAACAAATGGTCAAGTTAATCAACCAACAAAACCCTCAAAAAATTCTCATGAAAGTTTCGATGATACTTGGTAAGGATTGGCATACACACATTCATTTCACCTTATGGGCTTATCACACTAGCATTCACACCTCAACCACTGCCACACCTTTCTCTTTGGTCTATGGTATAGAGGTCATCCCTCTCTCAAGTCCAAATTCCATCTCTTCATATCTCACTTAAATATATGCTCAATGATGATGACTTTTTCCAAGACCATTTGGCACAACTTGAGTTATTAGATGAACATCATTTAAATGCTCTCGACCACCTTCAAATCTACCAAAAATGTATCAAACGTGCCTATGAAAAATGTGTTCATGAGAAACTTTCAAGATTGGTGATCTTTCCTAAAGGAAAATCAACACATAACCAAAGCAAGAGAAAAGTAAATGGGGCAAGTTTTCTCCTAATTGGCTTGGACCCTACATTGTCACCCATACCTATGGATCAGGTGCTTATCATTTATCTTCTCTTGAAGGTAAACCCAAACTTGAGCCCCTTAATGCCTTGCATCTTTGACCATTCTACTTGTTGAATAAAGTACTACATCACTTTATGTCACCTATATGCTCATCCCTTGAGAAAACCTTTCCTCCATCTACCTATTTTAAGGACCAACGACTAAACTAGAATTGTGTGATTATCCATCACCATTCAACCTTGTCTTCAATATGAGTACCACGGCTCTACTCATGGCATGATTCTCATGGATACTTTTCATCTTTTTTAGATGGAATCCCATGGTCATTCATCACTTAAAACCCCTCTTTCATAGCTAACCTTTTCATGTTATGGTCTTGCCTTCATAAAAGAGGCCTATACTCCTTTATAGTCTTGTCCATGACTTCAAGTTCAAAAATAAAAAAAAAAATATACATGGGATAACCAAAAACTCAACTCCTTGAGTCAAACTTCTCACAAATAGATGAATCCCTCAAAAGAGACATCTACCTCTCTTTCTTTTTGCTATAAGTAGACTTCTCCCTCGAAGGACAACTATAAAAAATCCAACCACTTATTGTAATTAGTCTATCCAAAAAGAAGACTAAATATATCTATCTCTCAAATAAAATAATTCTAGAGCTTCCCACATCGATCAACTTCAAGAAGACCTCAAGGAGAACCTATTTATCCCATTATAGACTTCCCACATCGATCATCTATATAAAAAAAAAGAAAAAAAAAATCAAAAAAAAATACAAACTTTTGTCATGGACTTGCCTATTCTGGTTTTGGGTATCTTGCAGAAGGGGCATGTTGTCCCACAACAAGGTTACGCTAAAAAAAACTCTTCCACCTTACCCTCTGATTAATATCTTCTAACTCAAATTCAAGGGACGACGCATGTATTTTACACATTGTGATCATGCAACTTCTTTCACCTATAGACCTATCACATCATGCAATGTATCTAGGGACTTACGTTCAATAAGTCTAAGGGTATGACATTTATGGTCTTTTCCAACTTGGGGCATTTTTTCTTTTTTCAGTTCACCTCTTCCTACCTTGTTGTTTGTTCAACAGACAAGATCATCAAAATTGATTTAACCATGACACCTTCATCTATACCTACATCTAACTCACCTTTCCTATTACCTATTCAACATTCAACCTTGCCTATTTTCAAACATGCCTTACCCAACCAACCTATCAATCCAACCTACCTATTCATCTGACCTAACCCAATCTCATTCTTCCCTAGTTTATGGGAGAACTACATCGGCCTCGAGGCCCCTTTCACAAGGGCTATGTAGGCAACACTCTTAGGGCATGGGGCCCTTTGAGGTTAGCTCGGCCACTCTTTTCCCCCTCATCATTTCCCCATCAAACAAAAACTTAGGTTAGTTAGTTTCCATCAAAACAATAATTTGGAAGTTAACTAAAAAAACCATACATAACTCATATACATCATCATTTATTTTCCATAATAATCTGGAAATTAAATCAAAACAAACACAACTCAACCATGCCTACATACCTAGTTTCCATAAGATCAATAACTTGGAAATTCACATCAAACCATCATCATAAATACCTAAGTTTCATATCAAACAATAACTTGGAATCAAATGTGCTCATGCACTACATCTAATTTCCATAATATCAATATAATGGGAATTCAAACCAAATCATATATATCTAATCATCTAGTTTCCATAACATCAATAAATGGAAATAAAACATATCAAATCATAACCAAACCATATACATATAGTTTCCATAATAACAATACATTAAATAAATCAAATCATAATATAATATATCATCATCCATAATATCAAATGGAATATTACACATACTAATATAATAATAATACAATACTCAAAACTCTCATAAACCACCTAGCAACATCTATATAATATATAATATATATAAAAATCAAAATACATAACATCATCCATATCAAATCTAAGATGCACCTCCTCCTCTGCAATCTCTCAAACCTATCATCTCGCCTCTCCTACTAAATAGTCACCTCTCTCGAACCTTCTAAAATGATCTCTCGATATGAATCTATGAGTTTGTGAGTTAGTCCTCACACTAGCCATCTTTATGCTCTATACTCACCACCATATCACATATGGGATACCACTCTCATCAATTAGTCATTATAATACATAGCTCTCTCGACACTACATCTCTATAACTAACCATGGATATAACATGCAGGGGGGCCATCTCTAACTCTAACCTATCTTGCCCATGTGTGTCCTATTAATATGGGACCTTGTCTACTATACCTGTATATCCTATGTCACTATGGATACCACTGGTGCATCATGCTATATTGATGCCTACTAGCCTTGACCAACATGCCTATAAATGAACCTGTGTAACTATGTAGTTACATCTAACTATGCATCATGTGCTACCCTATGTACCCCCTATCCTACACGATCCTATGCTAACCTGAGCCCCAACATGGCTACCTAACTGTGCACATGCTGCTACCTATGCCTATAACCCATATGCACATGTGCCTAAATGCGATAACTTGTCCCCATCTCCTTATCTGTGGTGGTGTGCTAGAACCCGAGCCTAAATGAAGCCTGCACTGTGCATAACCCTACCCATGTAATCTAATCACCTCATCCCCTCCAAGGGTGGTCACTTGTGCTTGTGCCTAGCTTAACTATAAAACTATAATTATAAATCCATAACTTTCCCTTGTAGTTGATCCCTCTATACTATCACCATAGCCAAATTCAATCTAGATCAGTTGTCTCGGCCTCGGTGGTGCTTCCCGTAGTTGGGCTATCCACCAATGTCTATATCCATCTGTAATACCAAGCATCATCAATCCACTATTGACCACCACTCTCTCCTCCTTCCTATGATCTTAGATGTGGTGGAGACAATGGTCTCTCAACATCATCCCTATGGTACTGTGGAAATGGTGGAGGCACACATCCTCTGAAGCCCAAATTACCATCTCTACACCCAATCAACTCGGTATCATCTCATGCTCTTCTAGGCCTCTCTCCCTTATCCACCTAACCAGCTATAATCTGCACCAACTCCTCTTGCCTCCATACATAAGGAAAATCAACATAAGGCCACCATAAAATATCCAATGCATATAAGCCCTCTAATATCCACCTATAGTAAGTCACATCTCGTGAGATGCCTCATCTCCCATTGGATGTGCTCCTACCATTGGCACCCACCTCCTAAAACCTACTCTATACACACCTCTAAACCAATCCTGTCATGGTAGGCCAGTACGGACAGGACACAAACACACTATGTGCTCATAGGCCCAATAATGAAGTAGATATGTGCAACACACACCAAATCACTAATCCTCCGATATGCCCATAACTCCTATATATAGTTGTACTAAAAAAAGGTTAGTGCCCAAAAAAAAATACTCACTCCTCATCATATCCTCAAAAAACCCCATCAATTCCCGTGGGGAAATCTCCCACCCTTTGAATCTGGAGTGCATAACAACCAACTACCACCATCATCAACACTTCAATCTGTCTCTCTCGGATGTGTGCAACATACATATCCTCCATAATTGATGCTAGCATTTGATATCTGATAGATAATCTCCCATGGCCTCTCCAAATACTACTATATAGGATCAACCAATGAATTCACCTAAAGAAATATCGATAGATCGGCTCTCTCAACAATCAATAGGCAGCCTCAAAATCATGTAGACATCCTCAACATGATCTCATCTCTCATCTCCAGATGGTATGTATTAAAGTTGTTGGTCATTGAATCCCATCTATCGATGAGAGTGACCATCAAATGTGATCTCTATGATGTCATATATCACCTCACACGTACCCCAACATCTCTCATATGCTCCCACTCATCCTCTCACATCACACTGTGGGTCTCATCTACACCAACAGTGGTGGCACCTATCCCTCATGGTCAACTGCTTCCTTGCCTACATCATCACCATTCAAACATGTTAATCAATTGGCCCTTTTGATCATTTATTTACCTACCTAGTCACAACCTACCTACTACTTTACTTTTACCTACCTCTACCCACTTTTACTCAACTTTACTACTCAAATTTTCAATTTTTATACTAGCTAAAATTTTACACTTATTTTCCTTCATTCTTCTCATTTCCTTTTACCTCACCTAACCCACCCATTTTTTCCTACCTAAATCTATCTAATCCACCTAATTCACTTATTCCTAACCCATCCCTATCCCCCTTTTTCCCAATCCCTCACCCCCCTAATCCTTTTTTTACCATCTTAGTTCCTTTTAACATCCCCTTTATCATTTTTCCACTCCCCAACTCATATTTTTAACCGATCTTGGCATCACTTTTACCCCACCCATACCCCATCACCCACCCACCAGCTCATGTCCCCGTTTGACCAACTCGATGACGCTCACTCACTAGTTTCGGCCAGGTTTTGGTTAGCCCCTAGGCCATTCCCCCATGCCCCCAAATTTTAAAAATTTAACTAAAAACACTACCCCAAACTCCCCAAAACCACCCCAAATTACATTCTCTAATTCATTTACCACCTAATTACACTAGATTTCACCCTCCCCATACCCCATTTCACCCCATTTTCAACAAAAATTCAAATCCATTCCACAATCAAATTTATTCATTTTTCTACCTTAGTTTTAACCAAAAACACTAGTGAGCTCAATTCCTACCTCTACTGCCGCCTCCTCCTCGGTGGGATCTCCGAAATCTCCGAATAGGACCTCCACCTCCATGCCCTCTCCTGCCTCCGCCATATCTCAATCAATCCACTTCTCACCCAATCCCTCACTCCGATAGATCTCATGGGCCCATATTCTCTAATCCAACTACTTCCTAAAATCCCACTCAACCTCCTCAATCTCCTTTCATTTTCCTCAAAAAGTGTTATCTCCTAGTCATTTTCCAAATTAGAAATGTCAAATGAATCCATTTTCAATGCATATTTTTACTTTTTAACCCAATCAACTTTTTGACCGAATGTCGGTTTCTATGCCCTAGTTGACCAACATCGGTTACCCTTACCGGCATCGGTTCACCCTCAACCGGTATCACTCACCCTGTAATATCCATTTAACCTAATTTACCCAAAATTTTGATGCAAGATGCCATTTTCTTGCTACCTACCTCACCCCACCCACCTACAGGCCACCTAATTTCCTTACCTATCTCACACTCCCTCATTTACTTTGGGGCATGTTTTTTGCCTACACCTCGGCCTTACCCATGGCTCTTTCACCTATACACCCAACCAAACCCGCCCATTTGACACTCAAATTCGCTTACTCATTGTACCTTGTGATGAAGTTTACTCATGTTGTTTAGCCTACCAACCTTGCCTTGCCTAATGTTGTGATGTTTATCTTGACCAGCCCAAACCTTTTGGTGCTTTGGAACCCACCTAATGCCCATTCCTACACCTAGCCTCGTTGTGTTTCAAGACCATATCCTATACCTTGGATACCTAAACCACATCAACCTTGTTTGGATAAACTATTGACCTTTGATGATGTAGAGTTTGTGAGCTCTTCAACCTAGTGCCTTGTCACATTCTACACATGTGTGTGCGTTTGAATGCCCCTACCTATTACCTACACCCAAAATCACCATTTCCCATGTCCACATACCTACCTTATTTTTATCACCTACCATTTTATCAAACCCATCACCGATTCAACCTACTACTTCATCAATCCAAGTTTGAGGGGGATCACCTCCACCCATACCTGGGAAACCTAACCTTCAACCCTATACTGGGAAACCACTCCTTTTTGTCAACATCACTTATCAATACAAGCTACATGACAAAAAGGGGCAAATGTAGACACCCAAAATTGGGTCACAACCCTCTAAAATCCCCTTGAATAATTAATTCAATATTATTCCCCCACCATGCCCACTTGCACACATTTTAATTAATTTAATTACCAAAATTAAGTTAATTACCTACCTCACCTAGCCACCTCACTTATCCACCTCACCTTTCCACCTCACCCTAGACCCATTCTAAGTCTATTAATTGCCTTAGACCAAGTCCCCACTTATCCTAACCAATTGGGACTCTTTCCAACCCTAACTATTCATGACCTATTAATCCTCTAACTAATTCCACACTCTAATTTATGCCATTCAACACTCTAGACCCAGACTAAGCCAAAGACCATGCCAAATTTGGGAGAAAAACCCTATTTTTTTCAAATATGACCATTTCTCCTTAACTAGACACCGGTTATTCTCGGTCATGCCATTCACCTAATCACTATCGATTAGGTTAAAATCTTAACTCATTCATAAGGTTTTGAATATTATTTTCTAGCTCTTACAACCTTGCATACTGACTCTCAAGATTTTCAGCAATCTTGCGACATACCAGAGACCCTTACAACATTCAGACACCACACAGTTCATCAAGAGATTGATCTAGAGCTCCAATGCACTCATAGGAAGAACTATGTCCTCTCATTCTGCTACATTCGTTCGGGATCACATTCTCCTATAACCATCACCACACTTTTTTTACATGCATTCCATAAGTAAGTATTATTTCTCCTTTGTCATTGGTTTCAGTAGATTATCTATTTACTAGTTATCTATTTCATTCTGTCACCTCTCATACCCGGATCTCTCCTACAACACCTCCATCTGACCATTTGCCCATAACATCCATATCTTTCCCAAATACCATTATTATGATCTATGAGTCTTTCTAATAATCCCACAACCTCACCCAAACCTTCCCAAATCTCTATGCAATCACAAAGAGCTCCCAAAACCTTATTTTTAATATTCTTACCAAATTTCCCCCACCGCCACCTGGTTACCCAACCGACATCGGCTCATTACCAGATCGACATTGGTCACCTAACGATACCGGTCTTTGGGATTGATAAAATACCCCAAAACCAAAAAGCTCATAACTTCTCCCAAACAACCTAGAACCTTACCAAACTTCACCTAGACCTCACCTACAACCTATGTCGACCCTGCAAAACCCGGAACAACCTACCACCCTCTAAATTTAATTGTAAACTTTGTTTGTTAGATTAAATTTACTTATTATATTAGCATGAGACACCTAAATCATACCATTACAATAAGATTTCCTTATTTCATGTTATTTGTTGCATTAAATTGTATTTGAAAGTGGATTGAAAGCCTTCTAGGAAGCACCTCGCTTCCCGGATCTAACTCTCGCTAGGCAATCCACCAACCTATATTGTTAATGCTATTTTGTGGTCTTGTTGTGTTTCTTACATGTCGTTCTCCTCGCCAAAGGAAGCTCTCTACAATCATTTTGGACAACATTCTACATGTGCACAACACCTTCTTCGACTATCTATAGGTATTCCTCATTGCCCTTACCTATTATCCTGCTTTATCTCTACATTTGCGGTAAAACACTTGCTTTAGAGTGAATCACCATATTTAAGGCAGGGCTTTGTGAAAATGTGGCGGGTGATGGGGAGAATGAAAAGGTGTATGTTGTCCTTATTACTCCTCGAGGATTTATAGGGAAAATGCCAAAAAATTGTTATTACTACTATTATAGGCATTAGTCGCATAGTCCCAATAACGATGACATTACCTATAAGTGGGGACTAGAGGTGAGGTAGATATCGAATCTTTGTTTGAGACTAGGTCTCAAGTGCAATGCAAATGTGAATGTTGTGGTGCGTGGTGATGAAGTCCACGTCACCGGTTTAGCATAGGTGGTGATGAAATCCACTTCTGCTACCTAAAAATATAGATGATGAGATGATTAACAAAAAGTTCTTTCCAACTTTAAATAATACATGAGCGAAAATGCCAACATACCTTAGCATATTGTTTTGTTTTGTTTTTTTAGTACTTTCTACAAATTTTCTTTGACTAAGGTAATTCTACAGGAAGTGTTAGGAGTTTTGTTTCACGTTTGAGAAGGATTTTAAGCGGCACGGTCATGCATAAAAAAAATTAGTAGTTATCCTACATTCAGAAGGTTAGAATAAAACAAATGATCATGGATTTCTTTTATTTTCTAGATCACTTGAAAGCGCAAGAAAAGAACGTACATGGTCACGATTGGAAAAACTGTTAGAAAAGAAAAGAAAATCTAGCAATGATCAAGATGACTATTAGAGGAATGAAACTAAATCCAATAAAGTGTAGTGATTAATTAAACTAATTACGAATGGGATGATTAGTTAGCACAAGATATTGATTTGATTTTGGAATGTTTTGTTGATTGATGATTCATGTAGTTAGTAGATTTATTGTTTTATAGATAAACTCCTATAGATCCGGACACAAAAACAAGGATTAATATGTTTTCTTGAGGTAGGTGGGGAGGAAAATACAAAATAAGCTAACCCACATTTTTGATTTCCAAGATCACTTAAAAAGTGAGAGAAAAGAACATATGCGCGAAATAACTTTGATTAGTAAAAGGTTAATTCTGAAACAATACTTTGAAAATGATCACATTTATGATTCCCAAGATGACTTACAAAGTGTGAGGAAAGAGCATACGTGTGATTTTGGTACAATTAGCCTCATAATAAATAAAAATAATGGAAAATGTAAGAAAAAACCGTTACAAAGTGTTAGTTTATGTCGCAAAAGGATAAAAAGTCTTGAAAAAGTGAAATACAATGACTGAGAACATCCAATAACCATGTAAACACAAGTTCCACAATTAGTCTCAGTAGTGATGAAAAGTGAAATTGAGTAAAAGTGGATAATGATCAAGATGACAATTTGAGAAAATGAAGCTAGCTTTGAATTAACATATACTTCCGAGATTAAATAGATTAAATAATTAATCAACACAAGATAACTTGAAGAAGTATTACAAATGTTTGGTCATGATTGTTGATGTGGAAAAGTTGAATGTAAGGAATTTTTTTGGTCAATGGCGGGCATGTGGCCCTTGGTGTGAAAATGGTCTATAATTAGAGAAACACAAAAGAAGTCATTGTGAGGACTTT
Source organism: Taxus wallichiana var. yunnanensis (assembly GCA_018340775.1). NCBI lineage: Eukaryota > Viridiplantae > Streptophyta > Pinopsida > Cupressales > Taxaceae > Taxus > Taxus wallichiana. The sequence continues at coordinate 593,624,425 of CM031238.1, read as the reverse complement.
TTGGCAATATTTTGTATATAATTTGTATAAATAGGGTCCTACAAGATCATGATTAGAAGCTTTTACCTACACAAAATTCTAAAAAGAGATCACAAAAATCAATCTCTAAAATCGTTAATTGTCTTCCAAAAATCCTTAAAAGCAACGGAAAATTAAAGGACCCTAAAGTTAATTCATATCCGGATTGGTTTGCTTAAATGAGTTGGATCGATAGAAGTTTTAAATAACGTCTAAAAAGGCTTGAAAATAATTTGCTTATGAAAATTTAGCTCATTAGGTTATAAAAATAACCAAATAAATAAATTGGTGTGTCAAAATGAACTGGATCGATAAAATTACTAAATAACATATAAAAAGGCTTTAAAAATATTTCATTTGAGTGACGACTTAGCTTGGTAGAGTATCAAACAAAATAACCAAATAAAGAAATTGGTTTTCCTAAAGGAATTGGAGTTGTAAATAGCGTCTAAAAAGTATTTAAAAAGACTCCATTTAAGTGGCGATTTAGCTTGTTAGAGAATCGATGCACCTAGAATTCACCGTATAATACCCTAGACACGTTGGCACATCACTTAGCCTAGATCCGAGTGCTCACTCGAAGCATGAAAAGGTACCGTGTCCCTCTTTAGGGTTCTTTGTATCGAATGTTAACATGATGAAGAATTAAAGCATATGGATACATAACTAATACATCATTATAAAGTGCACGATAAATCTAGATCTAGGAAAGAATAGGTTTAAAAAATAATCATGATATAAATAAGAACATGCACTACCCAATTACACACATGAATAACACTTAGGTTCAGTCAATATCTTCCATCTCTTAATTATCACAATAACACAGAAGCTTCTTACAATACTAACAATCTATGCCGATGCGTGCATGGATATGATACGGTAATTCAGAAACAAGTACATGTCTCTATATATACTTATCCCTCACACATATACACTATATTATCTATCTCTCTATATCCATCATCTCCTTACCAGGTAATTCACTACATATATACAGGGTGGGGACTTTCCTTCACCACTTATCTATTCCAAAATAGGCCACATGCTATTAATAACCACGCGCCATTTCCATGCATAGCCACTCATGCAAGTGTGCTATCTATATACTATTGATAGTTAACTGAGGTGACAATCCTATCCTTAGACTTTTCCATGCAAAAGCACTTTGAATCTGATCCTCCAAAAAGACAATGTGTGGCATGCATGTCTTTGCATCGTTGGTGTATTATGCATGTCATCTTCTAAAAATAGATTTTCATGCCCAAAATGGTTAAGTCCTAAAAATTAAACTTATGTTCTCATATGCGTTCCTTCTTCCTATCCATTCACACCTTTGCGTATGGCTTGCTTTCCCATGCATAATTCTTGTGTGCTTTCTTTGTCAAGTGTTCTTTGATCAACATTACCCCACACTAATTTCATTGTCACCCCGACAATGGTCATCTCCAACAATTGAAGTAAAGAATAGAAGAATGGAAATAATGGAAAGAATGAATGAATGTATGAAAGAATGTTTTACCCTGTAGTCTCTTCTTCAACTTGAACAACTAATTCAGGATATTCCTATTTTATTTCAGCCTCCAAGGTCTACCATTCAATAAGTTCTTGTTCTACTTTTTCTGGAATGTCCATAACAATGGAATCCAATTCATCCCTCACAATCTCCCCTTTTTCATTTTGCAAGACTAACACAATGCTAGACATTGAGGTCATTCTTCCCTCTAGAAAATCCATCTTCTATGCAATGAGCTTCCTAAGTTCTTCCAACCAAGTCTTGTGTGGCTCTTATGTTGCTGCCACGACCTCGTGCTTCTACTTAACCATTGACAATCTTTCTGCATGGCTCAATGTTTTGTCCTTCATTGCTCTCTAGACCTCATTGTTTTCTTCTAGGGTCTTTATTTTGCAAGCACCTACGGAGTTGTGTAGATGTTTAAAGCCTGGTATGCTTTCTTGGGTGCCATTTCTACCTTGCAATCCTTTATAGATCCTTGCCACTCAAATTCTGCAAGGTGTAAAGCAAACCCTAGTTTGATTCAACGTGCCCTAGGTAAAATTACATGCCCTAGCTCCTCTCTGTCACCTTTCTTCACTCAAACCCTTCACCACCGGGGACAAAATCTCCTTCTGCACACAGATCTCTTCATCATGACTGGTTACACACCTCTTGGACCTTAAAACGATCACTCGGCTCTTCGCACTTGGCTTCTTTCAAATACTCTTAATCGCAACGGTAAAAATGAACTTGAATCCCATAATTATATAGATTTTCAAATTTTTGATACATTCATTGCTCCTTCACCTAATAAATATCCTCTCATTAATTGACCAATTCCATCCTTTCCAAACGTTACATCCTCGCACCCCATCTATAACCTTCTAAAGAGCGCACCTTCCTACCCTCTCGGTCATAGACTTCTATTCAACGTGCATCCTTGCACCGAGTACCTCGTCACTTTACCTTATATGGATAGTTATATGGCCTCTTCTTACCTCGCGTTATATTGTTCCTTCATTCATCTCCATCCTTGGTCACTTTTGAGAAGCAATATTTTTACTTTGACAAACACCCGTAGCAGCTTATTCCTTTCCACCTTTCAGTTCTAGCAGTCATGTACCTTGATATCAATAACCACACCCCACACTAAAAGTATGTGCAGTCCGCTACACATCAACATGCTCCATATTGTAGTTAGCTTCATGCGCGTAAGCAGCTTATTTCACAACAACAAAAACTAAAGTGAAAAAGCATAATGATAATGAAGGAAATATATTAAGGAAATACAGAATGGAAACCTAATCTAAATGGCAATACTACCTTATTACAAACACTAAGAAGACTTATTTATAGTAGGGCTTCAGCCTACTCCTGTTGAAGTAACTAGGTAGCCGTGTTCCATCTAGTGCTTCTAACTGGCAAGCACCTGTTTCAAGGATGTAAGTAATAACATACAACCCTAACCAATGTACCTTAAGTTTTCCTAGATGGCACAAGAACTTAGAGTCATAGAGAAGTACCATTTGTCTAATCTCAAACTTCTTATCCCTTATGTTTCTATCATGTCATGCTTTCTACTTGGCCTTTTCCTACTTCTGAATCCATCGTGTATGGCTCATCACTCATCTAGTTGAATCATCTTCTCAATACGCTCTTCTAAAGCATTCTCATCAGCTAGACCTCTAGCGCACACGCAATGTGCAAAGAAGGTAACATAAATTCTATAGGGAGAATGGATTCTGCGCCAAACACCAATTGAAATGGTGTGGCTTTGTTCAATCTCTTATAAGTTGTTCTATATGCCCAAAGAACAACTGAAACTTTATCATCCCAATCCTTTCTTCCAACATCACAAATTTTTGTCAATGTCTAGCTCAAAATTTTGTTGAAAGCCTCAATAGTTCCATTTTCCCGAGGATGATAGGGTGTAGTCTTATGGTGTGTAACCTCTAACTCATCTAATAGGATCCCGATTATTTCATTCAAAAGTGTGTACCCCTATCACTTGTCAAAGTTAAAGGACATCTATATCTTGTAAAACATTCTCCCATAGAAACCTAGCTGCTTAACCATTGTATAGTCCTTCGTAGGTGCCGCTTTTCCCACCTTATGAGATAATTTATACAAGTAATGATATAGCTGACCTAGTCCTACACGCGCTGGTTGAAAAATAGGTCCTACAAAATCGATGGCCCATTTCTCAAATGGTTCAACACTAGTAATTGGTCTCAAAGGCATCTCATCTCTTTTCCCTAGTTTACCTAGACGTTGACAATGGTCACACACTTTGCAATACACTTTATAATCTTTATACAGTGTCTCCCACCATAATCCAACAAGTAGGATCTTTCAGGCAGTTACATCACCTGCATAGTGGCCTCCTATAATACCACCATGGGATTTCCTCCATAATATCCTTGTGCTCATGCTCTAATACACAATGGTGTAATACTTCATCTCTTCCTAACTTGTAGAGGTCACCACTGATTAACATAAACGGTGTCACGTATAGCAAGTTGTTTCTTTTCTAATGCCTTCATTCCTTCTAGTGCCACACTAGTCCGTAGAAAGACAACAATGTCTTCTAATTTTGATGGCATGCATTGTAACCTATATAACTATGTGCATCTGGCATGGTTTCTTCAATTGTCTGTGCTTCTTCTCTTGAGTGAATTCTAGACAAGTGGTCTAGTCCAGAGTTACTTTTCCTTGGCTTCACCACAACTGTGAAGTCAAACTCTTGAAATAGGAGTACCCATCTACATATGTGCCCTTGTAAGATGGGTTTGTTCACCAAATAATTCAATGCCATGTGATCTGTATAAAACACAAATGGGGTTGCTAACAAGTACTATCAAAACTTGTGCAATGCATAGATCATTGACAAAGCTTCGTGCTCTGTAGTTGTATAATTCTGTTCAACAGGAGTCAGCTTCCTACTAGCAAAAAAAATTGGATGATCTACAATACCTTCACCAGGTTGAGCTAACACAATGCCAATGGCCATGCCAGAGGCATCCACATACACATGAAATGGTTTATCCCATGAGGGAAAGCACATAATGGGCACGTGGTAGTAAGTTTCTCCTTTAATATCTCAAACGCATTGTCACTGCAGTTCTCCCCAATAAAATGTACCTTTTCCTTTTAGTAATTCTTCCAAGGGTGCAACAACTTTGGCATACCCTTTGATGAACTTCCGATAATATCCTGTGTGACCCAAAAATCCACGCACACCTCACTTTGACTGGTAGGCGCTTCCAGGCCTAGAATGACTGCAACCTTAGCTGATCAACCAACAAACCTTCCTTGCAGATTATATGTCCTAATAGTATTCCAAAAGGTGTAGCAAATATGCACTTCTTGATGTTCAAAGAGATACTCAATTGTCTGCACTTTCAAACATTAAGCGCATATTGTCACAATGATCTTTCACAAGCCCATATACTATCCAATCATCTAGATAAACCTGTAAAAAGTTGTGAATAAAATCTTTGAATTCTGAACAACTATCTATGAGAATATAACAGCACGTTTTTCAGTCCAAAAGGCATGATAGTATAGGTGAAGCTACCCCATTCAGTAGTAAATGTAGTCTTTTCCTGATCCTCCTGTGTAATTCTAACTTGGTGATACCCAGAGAACCCATCTGTGAAGAATATATTTCGTGCCCCGTGCAACTCCTAGTATTTCCTTAGTAAATGGTGTAGGGAATGGATCTGTTACACATGCAACATTCAACTCCCTGTAGTCCACACATATTCTAATTCGTCCATCCTTCTTGATACTGATCACCATTGGACTAACCCATTCTGACTCATCAAGGGGCTTGATAATTCTAGATTTCAACATGTTATCAATCTCTTCTTTGACCTTTTCACACAAATTGGGGTTCATTCTATAAGGCCTCTTTCTAACTAGGCATGCACCGTCCTTAAGCTTTATCTTCATTTCCCCAAGTGATTCATGCACACCTTTAAGTTCATGATACCCTCGAGGGAATAAGTCTTGATAATCCCTGAGTAACTCAATGATCTTTGCCACTTCCGATTCTGACCAATAGTCTCCAATTATGACCTCCTTTGCTCAACCTCCGAACCTATATTCACCTTATTTGTCTTCATGGGTTTGTGATAGGCGTGTGTATCCTTGTCTGCACTATCCAAGACCTCGCGCACCCCTTGTGAATGTTCAATATCTAGGTTCTCAACTTCCTCATCATCCACTATGTAAACCATCTTTCCTTTCTCTTTCTCAAGGCAAGCGCGTTCAAGTAGTATGGAGTCCATTTCTTCTTCCTTTTCAAAATGCGCTCCGAATTTGTCTCACCAAATAATTCTTGAATATGCTCTTCTTCCTTTGCACTATCTCCCATAGTTAAGTGCTTGAAAATTTTAATGCTTCTTCTACTAGAGGTTTAGTCGAGAAGTAGTCAAAGGTCTAGAGCATTCCTATAGTCAAATTCTACCAATTCCTAGTCTCTCGATGTAGTTCTATGTATACATACCAGGCATGTGCATGCGCATCCTTGTAGAGTAGAGTAAAATCTATGCACCCAGAGTGAAGGTGGTAATGCTTCATGTCCCACTATCCAGAGTCTCTCACACTGCTGAATGTGATGCTTGAATAGGTTGATCACCATTATAAGTGTAGATCTACGTAGGTGCATTGCTCCTTAAAAACCTAGTAGATAGGGTGATTCCAATCTCCTCCCATTCTATAAGATTATCTTTGTGGACTACCCACCAACTTGCGCTGTCTCGCGTGCAAGGTATACACTAACATATCTCTTCTCTTAATTTGATCTGTCCACTATGCTTCCATGGATTTCAAAAATACAGAAGATCTTCTTCCCCTATATACCAAGGTATTGCATGCTACCTATCCATCAAACAGAATGAAGTCCATTCTTGCATGCAACCACACTTTTTACCTCGTGCCCTACTAGTTCATATGTACCATGAGCCCAATTGTCACAAGCAATACTCATAGTATCACTAATATAATGAGAATCTTCCCATTGTAGGATGCCTTCCTTTGATGGCTCATTGACCTCTAGGGTCCTGAATAACACGTACATAGATTATGTTTAAGTCCTCCTCACTTAGAGGCTCAACATATGGTGTAGACTTCCCATCTGTCAAAGGTATCACAACCCTTTCCTCCTTGTTCTCAAAGCTGATATACCCCTTATTGAATCTCAAGTCAACATTATTCGCATAACACCAAGGCATCCAAGCAAGGATGGAAAACTATCTTCTTTTGCAAGTGCTAATACCTCAAAATCCTAGTGAACTTGGCCCCTTGTATGGTTATAGATGCATCCTTCAAAACTCCTATGGAGTGGCCTTAGTCCGGTTTTTTCCATAAACAACACATTAGATGATGGCTGCAATGGAGGCCTCCCCATTTGTACCCATGCATCTAATGTAAGCACATTCACTTCCGCACCTGTATCAATCAATATGTTTCTCAACAACCATCCATCCACAACAACATTCAGAGTAATTTCCTTGTCATAGTCAATGCTATCAGGGGGAAGATTTGCATGTAGGATTTTCTGTTCATTCTCAGTGCTTACGCACGGGGTATTCCCCTTTAACCAATTTCCTAGCAATGGAATAATATTCTCCTGACGCAACATTTTACAAACCTCTCTGATGTCATCAATATCATAGGGAATTTTTCTACTTCTTTCTTCTGCTCCATCTTCCTTGACTACTCCTTTAAACATTGTATCTCACCTTGAAGATTCCTGAGGACCTCCATGGTCTCTTGATAGAATTCCTTCTAATGAGCAGGATCTTGTACTGCATGAAAACCTCCTCCTTGGTGATCGTAGGCTTCTGGTGAAATGCCTCTCTTACGCGCGTCTTCAGCTCATGTAGTAATATTCACTGTTAATGCCTCAGGTCCTGGTGCTATCTTGGGCATCCACTGATCTTCTACCACGCGTTGGATTCTAACCATCCCGACACCTTTATTTTCTTTCTTATGTTGCTTACTCAGATGCTCATATAAGTCCGGGCACTCTTCATAGCTATGGTTCTTTCCACAGAAAGAACATGCAATATTCTGGGGACATTCACGCCTATAGTGGTTAGGAGATCCACATGTATAACATGTTCCATGAGGGAACTCACCTCTTCCTCCACCGTGGCCTCGTCCTCCATATCCACCGCGATATCCATGTCCTCTTCCATGACTACTCCTTCAAAAAGATCCTCATTCCAATTATAGCGTGCCGATTATGATCCCGGTCCCGATGCTCGTTCTTACCCTTAGAATTATCCGTTACACTTGTCTGTCATACCCCAATGTCTATAGCATCCTAGATCTGACCAATCAACCAAAATCTTCCATATCATGGGTCATGGACCGAAATTTTTTACAGTAACAAGATACATTCTTCCTTATCACGCACTATAACAAAGGACAATGACTAGCATCATGATTCAAATGACAGATCTCACAAATCCAATAATAATGAGTGTATAGATCTGCGAGGGCAACTATCCTTGGTGTGACCTTCCACTTCACAATCTATACACCAAATCCCTGAGCACGTTTCATGGGCTGAATTTTTCGATAACTTCTCTAACTGTTTTCCATAGCTGTAATTTGTGCCTCTAAGAATGGACTAATGCTAGTGTCAATGCTCCTAACTACCTCAACACACAAAGCCACTTCCAAAGGTGCTTCACGCAGATCGATGTATGTCTTATGTGATAGTGCTCTTCTGAATGGTGTAATCAATCCACCAATGAACCATTTTGCATGCTGGCTTGTGTGAATATCATAAGAAAGCTTAGATATGAGTGTTTTAAAATGGGCATCATACTCACGTACACTCTCAGTAGTGCCTTGCTTGATATCCTTGAGTGTGCTTATACTCTTCTACTCAAATTTTGGGATATAGAACTCTTTCAAGAAAGCATCCTTTAGCATTGCATAATCCACACAAGTTTGATCAGGGTCAAACTTCCTATACCAACTGTGTGCACGTCCCTGTAATGTAGTAGAAAATTGACTTGCCTTGCACTTAGAAGTCGTGATCCCTTTCACGCGCCACAATATTTCACACATGTGCACATGCTCAACAACATCCTCTATGCCTCTATACTCCAAAAGATGAAGAGACATCTCCATATAAATATTTTGGGGTTGGTGCGGACCTTGCCCACCTGATCCGTAAACCTCCCGTGTTTCCTTGCCTCTAACCACCATATCCACGTGAACTAGAACCACCTATACCTCCTGATCCTCCACATGTAGCTGGAATAAGACCTGTAGATGTACTCCCATGTGTTCTCTCGACAAAGTAGTACTATACTATACTGAACCCCTATAGTCTGTGTGGTAGTTCCACTTCCAGAGGTGAATCCAACATTTGACGTGCTTACATTCTGTGCAGATGATGTGCACCTAAAAATGTTCCTCCAAATAACATTGAAGTCATCTGTCCTACCATTGATGTACTTGTTCTTTGACTTACTCTGGTTCTCTTGTTTCCCAAATTCACTTGTTGATTACTTGTCATACTAGATACTAGAAAACCAAGTGCAAGGGCTAGGTCACCAGGTGGATTAAGATGCGTGCCTACGGCCTGTAGTCTCTCTGTCACACTTCTCATGTGAGGCCAAGGGGGATACCTATCATGATTTCCAAGATGGGGGAGTTCCTGATGCTCTGGCTCCACATTTTCTACATGAGCTTCAAATCCTTCACGAGCCATCTCTCTCCTCAATGCCATACTTTTTGCAATGGTACAATGCTTCTCTATTTCCCTCTCATGTGCACCTCATTATACTTAAGCCTCCTTTCCTCTCTCTGCCTTTTTGCCGCTAGGTCTGCCATCTTTCACCAAACCTGTTCCTGCCCTCACACATGGTGAGGTTTAGTTAGCCATCGATTTACTCTCCAGGTTCAAAGTTACCATCAAGATCTTGATCACTAGTGGAATGCCTTGCACAGAGATAAGTGCCTCTTGATATCATAAGAACTAGAATTCAACTACTTCGGACACGAATAAGTGGAAACTAAGTACTCCAATATAACTATTTAGGACACCATGAAACCACACGTCCAAAGGTCGAGTCCAAATCATATCAACATCATAAAGGGCCTGAAATTATTCCTGTGTCCAGACAAGTGCACGATACCTCCAATTCCACTTAGATGCATAAGCAATCAACCACTCGTATAATTCTACTAGAAAGATAGTGAAAAATCTCTCATATAAGCTTGTCATACAGATTCTGTTCCACCCAAGTGCGTGCGTTAAACTCAGATCCAATGCTGAACCACCGTGCATATTCTTCCTCCAGATCGTGTATCCATTCTTCAATACTTGCTAGAGTTAACCGGTACATCTTCATCGCAAACCATCCTGAAAACAACTAAAAAAGAGGTCCCGGAAACATAACCAATGATGCAACCTAAAATTCACTAGATAATACCCTAGACGCGCTGACACATCACTCTAGCCTAGACTGAGCACTCATCCAAAGCGTGAAAAGGTACCAGGTCCCTCTTTAGGGTTGTTGTAGCATAAATGTTAACATGATGAAGAATTAAAGCATATGGATCCATAACTAATACATCATTATACAATGCATGAAAGATCTAGATCTAGGAAAGAATAGGTTTAAACAATAATCATGATAGAAATAAGAACATGCACTACCTAATTACACACATGAATAACACTTAGGTTCAGTCAATATCTTCCATCTCTTAATTATCACAATAACACAAAAGCTTCTTACAATACTGGAAATCTATGCCGATGCGCATATGGATTTGATACGGTAATCCAAAAATAAGTACATGTCTTTGTATACTTATCCCTCACACATACACTATATTATCTATCTCTCTATATCCATCATCTCCCTACTAGGTAATTCACTACATATATATAGGGTGTGGACTTGCCCTTCACCGCTTATCTATTCCAAAAATAGGTCGCATGCTATTAATAGCCACATGCCATTTCCATTCATAGCCACACATGCAAGTGTGCTATCTATATACTATTGATAGTTAATTGAGGTGACAATCCTATCCTTAGATTGTTTCCATGCAAAATCACTTTGAATTTGATCCTCTAGAAATAGACAATGCGTGGCGTGCATGTCTCTGCATCGTTGGTGTGTTCTGCACGTCATCTTCTAAAAATAGATCTTCATGCCCAAAAATAGCTAAGTCCTAAAAACTGAACTTCTGTTCCACACGTGTTCTTCCTATCCATTCACACCTTTGCGTATGACTTGCTTTCCCACGTGGACTTCTTGTGTGCTTTCTCTGTCAAGTGTTCTTTGATCAAAAAAATCAAACAAAATAATGAAATAAACAAAGTTTACCCACGAAGCTAGAAAATTTGGATTAAGCAACAAACATAAAAATAACTATGGGAATGGGAAGTTTGGACTTATATAGTATGTGAGCATGACTAAAGTTTTGGACCTAAGGATAATGACAAACTGAAAGTTAAATGTGAACTTTTAATGTATATAGTATAAACACGACTTAAGTGTGGAATTTAAGGAGGAGGAAAAATCTGATTTGAATGTAAAGTGTTAAACTTATATAGTATGACCTAAGAGGCTATGTTGTATGCCTAAGTTTCACATTAGGGGTCAATTGTATATTATGATGACATCTTTTTGCGTTTTTTTTTACAGGTAGGATCAAATGGTGGCTTGGTGGGCCAAATAACTCGCCCAAGTGGGTTTTGTGGAGCTCGGGGTCGGTGTTTTGGTTTAGCGAGATTGCGGATCGGGTCGAATAGGGATTGATGTAACTCAAACAAATTATTCTATGGATCAAATAATTCACTACCACCATGACAAGGGTTTACTATTTTTACTTTGATTTCATCCGATACATGATAATATGTTTGGGGGAGGTAAAGGATGCAACGAAGAGCAGCTTGTGGTTGTAAAAGAAATTATTGTAGTTCTATGACAACGGAGGGGATTAGGGGACAATGAGGTTGATATTGGAAGATCGGTATAAATATGTTATGTTGTGGAGCCTATTTTCATATGTGGAAGTGTTGAAGACTATACACTATCCACAATTTTCTCACCGGGGTTCAGGGGCACAACCACCGAGATTTTTTTGGCTTTGAAAAATGTGCCCAATATTTTGGGAAACATGTTCTTCTCATACGAGAAATATTTTTGACCCATAGGTTTATGTGATGGTTTTGGCCCATGGTTTTGGTACCCATGGTATTGTAAAACGCTTAAGCAATTTCCTATTTATGTGGTTTTGTGCATATGGTAGGGTTGATGTTATATTGTAGATGTGTGTGAATTCGGTGTGAATTCAAGAGAGTTTGTTGAGCATAGCTCCAAACAGATCTAGGTATTGTATTGAGAGAGAGGTGACTTGTAATAAAATCTGAGCAAGTGATTCTTGGTGGACATAGCCCAAATTGGGTGAACCACGTTAAATACTTGTCTTTATATTGTGTTCTTTTATTTTTTGCACTTTTATTCCAGATCTATAGTATTTCCTACATATTAGTTTATACTATTACGATTTTGAGTGGGATTGTTCCACATATTTTATCCCTTATTTCCTAAGAAAGGATGCTTTGTGGATCTACGCAGGCTCTGTCCTCCCTTTAGCTCACTTTCCGACTTGGGCTTAACACGAAACACGACTCACTTAGTTTCATGTTGATTCCTCACAACTTGGTGCAACGGCTCAATGGTGCAAGGGGAAAAGGGATAGCGGGGACTCGTGTAACTCGTGAGGAGAGGTGAGATAGCTTTCCAAGTTGAGAGGGTTAGGGATGGAGCTTGGGTAGCCTAGGAAGAAATAAAAATGAGTTGAGAAAGGGGTGAAATAATTCAGTTTGACTGAGTTAAGGCCAAGCTAAGACATTTTATATATGTATTTTTTTAAAAGAAAAACTTTTTTAAAGAAAATATGAAAAGAACCACTAAAAATACTATAACTTTAGAACCATACTAAATCTAGTTATGGTTATCTAGGTATATAGGAAAACAAATGATTTATTTATTTTTTTCGTATTTTGTAGAAATGATTATATTTTTGGATAAGTTTCACTACAACAGGATTGTTCCTACAAGCACAAAAAAACAATGAACACCGAATATTAATGTCATGAAATAAATATGATTTATTTTTGTTATAATAAACCCATGCAAACACCATAATAATGTGAATAATAATGAAAGCAAACAAAGTAGGTTGATAAACACTAAAAACCCACTAAAGCATAAATGTCGAGTTGAATAAAACTGGATACACTAATAAAAAATGAAGCGAGATTTTGGGAGTATTGAGGAGTCAAGGAAAAACAAAAATAAGGGCTCTTTGAAACCACCGAGTGGCAAAACTTCCGAATTGATTCGCCATTATCTAAATTTGGCAATGAAACACCCGCAAAACACCTACACAGCACAAAAACACAAGTGGAACAAATGAAACTTATACCATGTAAAAGTTAGTCTAACAACGTTATTTTTATGCAAAAATGACCATAATAACAAAGAAATGATACTAGCATACATATCTTAAAAAATCTATGTAAAATATGCCGAGAGGTATCATTCTCGAGGTGCCTATTCTACCTATGTTTTAAATTTAATATAGGTGCCTCGAGAATGATACCTCTTGGCATATTTTACATAGATTTTTTAAAGATATGTATTCTAGTATAAATAATTCATTTACATAAATATTCATTCTCTCAAACATGATATATACAATGTTTAATATAATAAATACTAACAAAAGTTACTTAATTTTGAAAATGAAAAAGGTTACACCACTTAATTTTCAAAATGAAAATCCTAACAAATATCAAATAATTCATTTACATATACATCAAAAACATTTACCACATTTAATTTCCAAAATAAAAACCTATACAAATATCAAATCTATTTATATGAATTTAGAAAACCTAAAGCTCTTATATATTATTATTTAATCTTTACTTTTTATAAGTCGACAATTGTAATGTTTTAATTAATATTTAATGTTTAATTTTTTATAAGTCAGTCCAAAAAATGAACTACTCACGCCATTACAACCACGATCGCCATTGTAGGATGCCTCTCGGTATGATAAAATACAAAATATTTAAGAACATGAGATCAGTAACAAAGGGTGTGGGTTGGTCCCACCGGTCATGTCGAATGTACGTAATGAAAATCCACTAATAAAAAAGATAGTAAAGTAATCGAACTATATACCTTCTCCTTCATGTCTCCTTTGGGAACATTGGATCAAAGCTATGAATTGGATGGGCCCAAACTGATTGGAATATAGGTGCATTTTACACCGCAAGATAGTTTCGCTACATAGATGATCGACGCCACTACTTTGCACTAAACAAGAGAGGATGAAGGATTTAGGGATGGATGAAGTAGGGCTTATAGAAGAATTAGGACAAGATAGATGGGATGCTCTGTGAAGAAAGAATGTACGAGATTTGATAGGATTTCCACTTGAAAGAGGGGGTACGGATCTAATTATAGCCTAAAATCTCGATTGCTTTGAAGGTTTTAATTAATCACAATTTGAAAAAGTAAGCATGATTTGGTGAGTGGGGGACATGAAGAGTGGATAGGAATTAAACTTGAATTTTTAATTCGTAAGTGGGGAGACATGGAGAATAATGACATGTGAGGTAGGTTAATTAGGTATTGACAAGGTTTAATTAATTGACTAATGTCAATTAATTCCTCATGGGTTTTGTGGGAAATGAAATGGAAAAATTAATTGATTTAGGAGGGGTGTAAAATTAGGGAGTTTAAAAAGTGTGTAATTAAATGTTGCATACATAAGGAAAAAACATACCCGAGTTTTCACATGCACACTTTGTATTTTCTTGATAGTTGTATTATGATGTGTTGGTATTGACATGCTCTATGGTGAAACCTATAACACAAAGTGTAGTCAATTACCATAATATGAATTAAATTGTAACTCATATGTAAATAATGATGTATCTTTTGTAAACTTGAACTTGTACAAAGTCAAGTAAAACATAGAAGGAATACACTCGTTCATTTTATGGAGGAGGAACTCATATTTTTTTTTTTATAGATTTAAATTTTTCTCGAGCTATCACATGATTAAGGTTGATCGCTCCCCAATTATGATTGAGAACCCAAAGTTTTGAGTGCATGCAACCCAACACCGAAGGGGGAGAGAGAGATGTACCAAAGAAAACCATTAAGAGGGAAGAGTAGTGTATCAAAATATTTAGTAACCCTAATTTATTGCTCCATCAATGTGAAAGAGGAGAGGAAGGAAAACCTATGAATAAATTATCCACTCGATACCTTCAAGAAACCCCATGGACAAAACCATTATAGATAAATCTAGGCCCAATTTTGTAAATAAACAATACCGTCAAAATTAATGGATGCAACACGCCCTATTATGTGTTGTATAGTTGATTCTAAGTACATAAATGCTGAAATAATGTAAAGGAGAATAAGGCCCTTGCCCTAAATCCGTGTTCTTGTAATTGTGTCTAAGTAAGGTGATGGGAAATTGATGCGGGGGCATCATGGCCTAAGAAGCATAATGTTTTTAATCTACCTTTTAGGAATGATTTTGAGATTTTGGAATGTTTCAAATTCCATATGAAGTGTGAATGAATCATTTCAAGAGGGTAAAAGAATCAAATTTGAATTTCCTTCATAGGTACTTTTCCCTCCAAAGTGAGGTTTGAATTTGTAAAAGGGTTAAAGGAAAATTAAGCTTGTAAAGTGGACTAAAGTAGTTTAAAGAGGGTTAGGCGTCTAGAGATGTTTCATAGGGAAGTCCAAGAGTCATAAAATGGTAGTTATGCATCTAGAGGTATGTAGGAAGTTGAAGAGTAATAAAATGTCAGAATAAGTGATTATGAGACTTGTATGTTAGATAGAAGTGTAAGTAGGAGTTACATGCATGTGATTTCAAATTATGTGAGAGATAGGAATGTGTGGATTACAATTCCTTGTGTAGGAGGAGGAGGAGAAGATTGGAGAGGAGGAAAATCAAAATATGTTGAAGAAATACAATCATATTTGAATGAAAAACTTAGTTTTTGGTGTGTTTATCTTGTCTCTTCCAAGGTATTTCTGTGGTTTGAATTAAGGACTAATGATTCCTTGTTATAATTCTTAGTTGAGTCCATTTTATGACTTTTGATGATCCTTGTATGCATTTATATTATATTAGTTTGGTGATCTAATGTTCTGTTTTGACATACAATGAATGCATAGGATCATGTGTGTGAATGTTTGATGATATGTTTTGGGAAATTCATCATATATTTTTAATTTTAAGTCCAAATGACCTGAAATTTGGATCATAGGAGGATAATAACATTGTTTAGATGGATTTTCAATAGTTTTCATTAATGATGAGTAAATTTTTGTTATGAAGATGCATACAAACTATTTGACATAATGCCTTCCTGGTAAATTGAGTATATCTCCCTTGTTTTGAAGAGTTAGGTCATGAAATTTGGAAGGTAGAATTTTGAGATCATTTTTCAAGTTACTTTTTAAGGATTTTGTGATTTGAAAATTGGATAAGAAGTTATTCATGTCAGAATTTTTTGATCTACATGGGAAATAAGACTTTTTGGGCTTGGTAAGATCCTCTTTTGCGAGAGAGTTTTGAAGTTATGGTTGGTAAAATTATTGATTGGTTAAATGTATGGTTTTGAGCACAAAATATGTATGGTGAGTAAAGGAAGCTAGTCAAGAAACCCAAAGGGATGAATGAACAAGGTGAGTACAAATTTAGTATGAGTGAAGAGTGAACTCTTTGATGGACGAAATTATGTTATGTGGAGCATATGAAGTTGTGTTGAAACCAAACATTGAGATGGTAAAGTTCCTTTAGGTGATATTAGTCAACTTTGAAAGTTTCTTTAATCCATTCTAGGCTTGTATGGGATCCTCTTTTGCAGAGTTAAGTGGTTGTTGTTGTTGGAACTCTCTTCTTAGTTAAAAATATTAACAATAATTGTTTTTTCTCTACATCATTTGATATCATAGCGTGGATAGTTAAGGTATTGAATTTTTTGTTATTGAAAGGAAATCATTTTTGGATGCAAGTTTTGTATATATGTGAAGTTTTGAGATGTTTGATAGTTTGAAGTTGATTGAATGGACTAATTTCCTTCTTGTGAGTGTGTGTGTGAAGTATATTGATAGGTTGCTCCTTAAGGGTGAAGAAGAGTGAAGTAAAGGAAAGAGAGAGTGAAACACCAAAAGACCTAGTGAGGCCAAGGTGAGGTGTGAGAAAATTGGAAATGTGGAAAATACTTGATAAAGAAGAATTTGGAGGATGACTTGGTAAAAGAGATGCTTAGGATGATGAAGAATAGTGATAAGAGAAAGAAATAAGAGAGAAGGAGAGAGAAAAGGAAGTTGTGGGAATAACAAGAGGTAAGAGAGATAAGAATAATCTTGGAGCAACTACATGATTTGGAAAGAGAGGTGAGAAAAATGCAAAGAAAAGTCATGAGTAAAATTATGAAAATAGTGTTGAGGAAGGTGGTAAAGTGGCCATTGAGGTCACTCATGAAGAAAGAGAAGAGATTGCATCTAAAGAGGAAGATAAGATAGGAAGAAATCAAGTTGAAGATGATGGAAAAGAGGGAAAAGAAGCAAGAGAGAGAGAGAGAGAAAAATCAAAGTTGAGATCAAAAGAACCTTTAGATGTTGAAGAAGAATTTGAATGGGAATGTGGAGAAGCTAATTTTTAGTTTGTGTGCATAAGTCAAGAGAATTTATAAGAATAAATACAATCACTTAAGTGTGCTTTTAGAGATTAAGGAGTGAAGTATGGTGAAAAGGAAGTTGAAAACATGGAATAGAATATTGAGAAGGAAGACAAAATTGAAGGAAAAGTAGGTGAAGAGACTCAAAAGTATCTTATTTTTGAATCTAAGGTTTTGTGTATTTGTGAATGTGTAGGTATGATTGAAGAAGAGATCAAAAGAATTGAAAGATAAGCTCACTTGAGAGCTCAAAGGAAGAGAAGAAGACTTGAAAACCTCAATTTAGAGGGTGAAGACAAAGAAGAAGGAAATGAAGACAAAGAGTGAAGATTCAAATAAGAGTGGAAGCATGAAGATGGTGCAAGTGAAGATGAAGATAAAAATGGAAGACACAATACAACTATGTGGGACTCAGTGGATATGAGCAAGCTAATGACATTGGGAACAAGAGAAGAAGAAAAAGAACCAGCAATGAAGATAAGACATGTACAAATAAGCAAATTGTAAGAACACTTTTTCTTCACTTTGTGGGAGTATGATTCGGGGAATTGTGGCCTAAGAAGCATCATGTTGTTAATCTACCTTCTAGGCACGATTTTCAGATTTTGGAATGTGTCAAATTCAATAGGAAGTATGAATGTGTCATTTCAAGATGGTAAAAAGAATCAAAATTTGAATTTCCATCATAGGTACATTGGAAAATTAAGCTTGTAAAGTGTACTAAAGGAGTTTAAAGTGGGTTATGTGTCTAGAGATGTGTCATAGGGAAGTCCAAGATTCATAAAATGGCGAGTTATACACATCTAGAGGCATGTAGGAAGTTGAAAATTCATAAAATATCAATTATGAGTGATTATGAGACTTATACGTTAGATAGAAGTGTAAGTAGGAGTTACATGCATGTGAGTTTGAATTATGTGAGAGGCGGGTGTGTGGATTATTATTCCTCATGGAGAGGATGAAGGGAAAGATGGAGTAAAGTAGAATGAAGCATTTTTGTATGAAGACTTGCAATGGAATAGAGATATGTCTCTTTTTATGTGTGAAGTAGGTTTAAAGGCTTTAGGAGCATTGGTGGAGCTAGGGAGCACAAAAGATGTATGACGAGTTGTTGTCCACTCAAAATTCCCCTGCTCTTAAGAAAGTGAAAATTTAAAATTTTGAGTTTAAGTGTTTTCTCTGTTGTACTGATAATGTGAAATGCCAAAGAAATTGAGAAATCTGCGTTTTTGGGTCATTTTGTGTGTTTTTCGGGCCTGTCGGACATTTTTGTCCCACGTGTCCCAAGTTCAATTGGGCCCTCTGTTCCCCGATCGGCCGGTTCACCCGAAGTCTGTTCTTTTCGGGCCCGTCGGAACTTTTTGTCCCAAATGTCCCAAGTTCGCCCGGACCAATTGTTCCATTTTCATCCGATTCGGCCGAGCCGCGTACTTCGCGTACTTTTGTCCCGCGTGTTCCAAGAGCATTTGTGCGTCTTTTCCCCGCTTCGCCCGAATCGGCCGAGCCGCGTACTTCGCGCTTTCGCGTCCCACATGTCCCAAATGAACCAAGTGCCATTCGTGCTAATTTTTCCCGCTCTACCCGAATATCTTGCTTATTCAATTTGGTAGGTATGTATTAAATACACATTCATTGCCTTTCTCTCTCCTAAACGGCTATATAATGAGTGAACCCCCTATGCGTTTGCACTGCTTTGCTTTCTCTATCTTTTGCTTGAACCTTTGCAATCTAAATTCTTGCGCGCGTATCCATTTTCCTCTGCAATTCCTTCCCAAGTCTAGCTTGCAGCTTCACCCTCCGAATTACTACCAACATGAAGATCAAATTTCAGGGGCAAGAACAAATCTCACCACTAGAGTCTGCCGTTCCCGATATCGGGGACAGTGAAGTTTGCCATCTTGACTTTAGTGATTTTTGGTCGAGGATGACAGACACAAACCCTACGCCAATGGCACAGATGATTCATGACAGCTGGTTTGGCTTTCATTGGTGGTTTCCCAATCTCTGTGCAATGTGTAGATACAGTGCTTTCATGCGGAGCTCATTTCAACCCTGATTCGAGCGAATTGACCAATATACACGTGGCAGAGACATAGCCGAGGCATTGAAGAGATTCAGGCAGTGGATTTTGAAGTCAGTGGGTCCCTCCCAGTCATAAGCACCTGTCTTCTTCTCCTTATTCCTCTCTTCTCTTCAATTATTTTTCTCGGATTTATTGTAATAAGTTGAGGTATTGCGATTGGCAATCCTTAACTAATCTTTAGTTAAAAGAAGTAGTTACTGAGAGTAACTGAATTGTAAACTATATAATGGCCTCTCCTCGCCATTTTGAAGGAGGAAGAACTTGGCTTATTTTCTGAAAGTGTAAATAAATCATAAAGAAATCAATACAGAAGGGCTTTTCATTCTTCATCTATCTGATCTCTTTTATCCCTAAGCTTTTCATTTAATCTTGTTAAGATCATTTGTCTATATTATATTAAGAAGCTTTGTATTCTTGCAGATGTTATTGATAGAACTTTGTGTCTTTCAAATTTCATCTTATTAGTATGATACAAATGATCTTGTTTCAATTCACTGTACCTTCGCATGCATAAAGAATTACTCTGTCATCTATAATTCTAAATGGTGCCTTTCTGCTCGTTCTCGTTTTCTCATTCCTCAGTCCTTTTGTAATTGATGATCCTTATAGAAAACACTTTTGTAAATATCCAAGTTCCACAAGAAAATCATGTTTTGTATATGTGTAAATAGGTTCGTTTCTGAATAAGGGAACCTCTCCCATTAAAGAGGAGGGACTTCTTGTCCCCTGACTGTTGCTCTTTGTGAAGTCCTATTTGACGACCAACACGAGTAAAGGAATATAGTCAAGAAACCAAAAGGGATGAATGAACAAGGTGGGTACAAAGTGAGTATGAGTGAAGAGTAAACTCTTTGATGGATGAAATTATGTTATATGGAGCATACAAAGTTGTGTTGAAACCAAACATTGAGATGGTAAAGTTCCTTTAGTTAATATTAGTTAGTTGTGCAAGTTTTTTTTAAGCCATTCTAGGCTTGTATGGGATCCTCTATTGAGAGATAAGTAGTTGTTGTTGGAACTCTCTTGTTGGTTGAATATATTAACAAGACTTGTTTTTGTTCTCCATCGGGAATGAAAGAAGTATTCATGCTTGTTGGGAAATACTCTAGTGCTCACATTATTATTGTGAGAGTTAGATTATGATGTGATGTAATTGAGTTGTTATTACAACTCATATTGTTATTTGAGCGTGATTTGGTTGTTAAACCAAACTCACGTAAATAGTTTATTGTGAGTAGTATTGTTAAAACAATTTCCTAAATTATAGGAGCTTTCTCTCCTATATATATATATATATATATATATATATATATATATATATAGTGTAATATGAAAATTAATTATGTGAATATACAAAGATTATTGTGTTCTATATTTTGTGAATTTGTACCAAAGTCATTATTTGGTATCAGATAAAGTTTGAATCCTATGTCTATCATAAAGTTTATATGAATATATTTGTGAAGGGGAATATCTCTTATCTATTTCCCTGAATAATGGAAATACGTGTTTGAAAAAATAGTTTTTAAACTCCATTTTGCAGGGTACAATTCTTTCGTTTCTGTGTGGTTTCTCCATCATCCCATAATTCTGCCATGTGTTTGTCTATCCAGTGATATGATAATTTGAAATCTTAGTTGGCACTGAGAGTATTTCGAGAGAAATAGAAACGGTGGTGTTTGTGGATCAGGTTGAAGTGAAAGAGTTTGTTTCTAGTTTATTTGACTCTTCCACTTGCCCATGCATGCAAATTTACCATATGTTGCGCACACATTCATTCGATCTATGCACGGTTCTTCCAATATCCGAGTTCCTGATCTTCGTCAGCAATATACATTCCCATACACATTGATTTTGATCTCTTCCTAGCTCCTGTGCATATGATCCGCTTATCAGTCCTCGGCATTCAGATCCGCCATCTCATACCTCCACGCCTATGCATCCAGTGATAGCGAAGTTATTCTCTACCGACGTCTAGTGAAAACCCAAGTTTTCGGCCTAATGAAGAATCAGTTATAGATGTGTGAATAGAGCTCAAGTCATGATATATACCTGTTAATATTTTCTTCCACAAAGAATTATACACCATCAATATCGTATAACTCCATAGTATCCTTGGCTTCCTGTACGAGTTCCTAACAACCGGAAATTCCCTCCATTACTGAGATCAAAGTTCCAACTGCGTGTCGATTTGGGTTTCCGAAATGTCTTCTCAACTCAGCACGTTATATTAATATATGGTCTCCTCTGCATGTGCACAATTCAATTGTGTGCGAATGATTCAGGTTTGTTGGTGAGCTACTGAAGTTGAGCATGGATCAAAAGATAGAATTTGTGCATGCATTTCAACATCATATGGATATGCTAATAGAGGCACGTCATTCAATGGTACATGCAAGAGTACAATAATTCAAGTTATCTTTAAGTTTATTTAGGTATTTAGCCTTTACGGAAAGTTTTAGGTGTCTTTTATGTATGTCACGTGGCAGTAAAATTTTTGTGTGATTTTATGTTCTTTATTATGTATAAATGTCTTTCCCAAAGAAAAAGTTAATACACAATAATAGGGTCATTATTTTGTGTTTTAATTTCCGCAGTTTTTTTTTTTATAAATAGTCAATTTATCAATTCATTAGTGCGTTTTAGGGGTTAAAAATTTGTATCTATTGTCAAAGTTATGTAATTGTAAGTGTCATTTTATGTCGCTAAAAGAGTAAACAAAAAGTCAAATGTCTTTTTTTGTCAAGATTCAATCATTGTAAAAGTCTAAAAAATTATTTTTTGTCCCACGGATGCATTTTTGGTGTTACTTGATGTCCAAAAATAAAGTGTTTCACATTGCAAGAGGGAAGAAAAGAATAATAACAATTTGGAAACAACTGAGCGACGTGATCATATTTAATGAGTAAGCAACATCATTCACTAGAGGATGGAGGCATAGGAGGTTGGAGGTCGATCAACGACCTCTCGTTAGTCACCAACAATGGGGCCGCACGAAGCTATGGTGACTGTGTGTGTGTGTGTGTGTGTGTGTGTGTGTGTGTGTGTGTGTGTGTGTGTGTGTGTGTTTTCTTTTATTTTAGAGTTGCAGTTGATTTTAGTTGTATGTAGTATGATTTCAGTGTTCTTGTTTTGTGTTGAATAAGTGGAATGTTCACATTGAGGGGGGGAACATGGTCTCAATGTTCCATTTTCATTTTCCCTCTTTTTAGATATGTATTCAGTGAGCAGTGTTTCCTACATAATTCCTTGAAGAAAAAACATAGTGGACAGACGAAAGCAAAAGGAAAAACAACATCATGATATTGAGGTTGTTCGTTGTCTTGTAAAATCATCCTTTGTTGAGGTTGTTGGTTGTCCTATAAAACCATCCTTGTTGAGGTTGTTGACTGTCTTGTAAAACCATCCTTGTTGAGGTTGTTGGCTGTCTTGAAAAACCATCTAGATCATGAGCACGCATGGGCGAAGATGCTTTGCGAAGGAAGTGCGATTGTTTTTCTCCCATGTTTGCACTAAGCGGGTGGAATGTTGGGAAATACTATAGTGCTCACATTATTATTGTGAGAGTTAGATTATAATGTGATGTAATTGAGTTGTTATTACAACTCATATTATTATTTGAGCATGATTTGGTTGTTAAACCAAACTCACGTAAATAGTTTATTGTGAGTAGTATTGTTAAAGCAATTTCCTAAATTATAGGATCTTTCTCTCCTATATATATTTATATTGTAATACGAAGATTAATTATGTAAATATACATAAATTATTGTGTTATGTATTTTGTAAATCATGTACAAAGTCATTAATGCCCCTTGTATTATACACTAAATTATGTCATCTATGTCTAAATTTATCCCGAAGTGTGTAACTATGAGTGAGAATATAAAAATAATAATATTTTATGTGTATTTCTCCAGGCCATAAATTTATAGTAGGTTTTATACCGTACTATGGTCAAAACCTGAAGTATACGATTATGACTTGTATAGATTTCTTCCACATGTTTGTATTTATACCTATTGTTGACAATCTTTACCTTGTAAAACTGGTTCTTGTGTAATGTTGTAATCTTCAAACATGCTTTGGCGTTATTTACTTCTAATGAAATATACAATAAATGGTTGTTAAACACTAGGTAAATTTTTAACTTTCCCATTTTCCCTCTTCCCCTAATGGATATTTAACACTTGGAATTCATCACCCCAATCGTGCCACACAAAAATTTCAAAATCAATATTTTTGCATTATTTTAGAACCCATAATAGACGTGATACAAGTGGCACTCATCGATGCATGAGAATCTTTCAAACCTTTAGTTCAAGTCTAAAGTTTACATGATGTTGATGTGGGACAAGTGTCTAACGGCACACATCGGCGCAATTAGCGCACATGACTATCTCATGCCCTAGTCCTTTTCCCACAGAAAACAAAAGTTTGATTAGTGGAAAGTGGCATGATGTATATGTGGCAAAAATAGGTGAAATATAAGATTCGTTAATAATGTTTATATACGAGTTAAATTTGATAGTCTCGTATAATGGAAAATGAAGCTTGGGGATGTCATGACCAAGACAAATCTCTACTTTTCATTGATAACTCTTGATAAAGAGCTCTAAACAACAAGTGGTTGGTACTGTTTGAAAGGAAATCAAGAGATATTTATAATGAGCTTGGTTTTGAGGAGAATGGTTGAGAGATATATGAAAAATTCATGATAGAGTCTTCTCGGATATTTTATTCGTATTTTCATATTTGATGGTTTCCAAATCATTCGCAGAGGCTTCTAAGTTGATCTTTCTCATCTATAATATACTTTCAAACTGAAATTTTCATTCCGAATCTATCCAAACATAAATTGAGAAAGTAATTTTTTTGAGAATAAATAAATAAAATGTAATAGTGGTCTCGTGGGTGAAATCATGACCTTTGACCAAGTAGGTACTTAATCTCCATGTGTCTTTCTCGATCACATGGACATGTATTGATTTTTTTATAGAAGATCAATTTGAGGATACATTTTTTCGTATTCCTTGCAAATAAAGGCATCTAATCAAACACAAATTAAATAAACTTGCAAACACTATGATTTTTGTATATAAGGTTTTTTTGCATGCCTTTTATAACTATAATTCATGTTTAGAAAATCATCATTGCACATGCAAAGATCATAGAATATGCCTAGAGGTGATTTTGAGGTATATTATTTTAGTTAGCAACCTTTTTGGAGGCCTTTGATCATTATGAAGAGGATAGATATGAGAGAAGAGATATACTCCAAAATATTCTTCATCATATTCCTATCTCTTTATTCCCTTTCTCCCTTCTTTATTATTTAGCTATAAATAGAAATAAGAACACATTGTAAACATTTCATCTATCTTGAATGTAAATTTACTATGCTCTTTTGAATGCTAATATTTTTGAGTGCCTCTAACCTCTAGTTTTGAACATTTTAAATTCATATAACCCTTTGATTATGTTGATAAAAGACTATGTATATTCTAGTTTTCAATATAAATATGATTATGGCTCATAGCTTATATTTTTTTGTGTTAATTTTCTCTTACCTCTCTACGATATTTTTGGTTTATTGTGTGTGGAATTTATAAAGTCTTGATTTATTGTGTCTAATATTAGTTAAGAGTGAGAGTTAGATAAAAATATAGGTTTATTGTGGCTTATATATGCCCTTTTTGATATGTGGTTTTTGCTCTTTCTACTAACTCGGATAGGGGTGATCCTAAATTTCTTGGTACATCCCCATGTTTTTCTTTCATGTTTGAATCCCATTTCTCTTCTAATTGGTGGAGTAGAGTATAATAGTGGTAGCATATAGTAGTTAGGACAAGATCCATATTTATCTAGAGGTATACCTCAAGGAATCAAGTGACACACACATTGGAGGCATTCCCATTATTGTTGAGATACCAAGCTCTTCAAGTTAGTGATATTATGTGTGCACATATTAGATGGTCAATGGTGCACATTACTCGAGGGACACCACCAAGAGAGAGATTGTGAAACTCTATAGTTTTCAAATGCACCACTTTGGGATGGAAGTGATAATATTTCCCCTAGTCCGAAACGTGTTGGGTGGCGGTAGTATCGACATCCTTTTCCTCGGAGGATGGGGAATTGAAAAAACAAAATTTCATCATAAAATGGACATTAAAAACATAATTCAATGTTAATTGAAAATATAACAAAATAAATTGATAAGTAACATACCTTGCTATTGAAATGGACTATATTGTTTCTGGTTGGTGTTTGTTAAAAGTTTAAGGTTGGTTATTGTGAGTAATATTGATGAAACATTTATGTGGACATTATAAAGATTAAATGTTTGATGATTAAAATAAATAATGTACAAATTAAAATTTGAAATAATGTATGGTGTTTCATTATTCATAGCTTGTAGGAATATTGGCAACTAGTGAGGAAGTTTGGTGAATGTCCAATAGAGGGGGCACAATATAACTCCTCATAAATTTTTATCTGGGATATGCATGAGGAGATGATTCTACATCCATGTCTAAATCTATAGAGATCTCGGGAGGTTGATGACCTCTTACTAGAGCTTGACTTCTTGTGTAGGATACGGTGAAAAGAATATTAGTTTTATTAAATTCAAATAATTACATGGAATCATTGAGGAATAGTTTAATTTAAAGTAAACTTATCTCCCGACTTGTAATTGAAAGAGATTTTATTTTCATATTGTCATAGAGTAGTCGGTAATATATGTCTTCTCCTTGATACTCATAATAAGCCTCATAGTACAATTCAAGTACAAATTGGTACATGAAATTGTAGTGTTGTCTTTACTGAATAGAATATGTCAAAACATTTTTAATCATGTTGGATAAATATGTACACCAATCATATTGTTGGCCACTAAGAGAACAAAGGATGTAGACAACAATCCAAAGATGGAATGTCTATTGGTCTTCCCTATAGACTATTCTTTCCCAAAAAAATTCAACCATGGTTTGCAAAAATGTATGTATTGGAATTTGCATAGACAATACCCTCTTTGATTGATTTTTATTAGCTTTACAAATGAAAAAACTTGTTATTAGCATTAAAAAGGAAGGATAAATTCTTGAAAAATAATTGTAAAGAAAAATATTACCTTCGATCTATAAGCCATAGTGGGACTCCGATTTTTTTCCTTGATCTAAAAGTGATGGTTTTGTTATCATATTCATATGTGGCAACCCAATTAAGTTGTGGATGTATTTTGGAATTATTCCATATGAAAATTTCCATGACAGGAGCATGATGGTGGACTTTGACTCTGCATTTCCATAATTGGATAACTGAAAAATTAAAAAATAGTATCCATGTCATATTGATGCATGCAAATAAGTCCTCAAAATGAATTTTTATACCGAGTCACTAAATGTTTCCTTCATTTTAACAGGTTGATGATTTGTGGGCACATAAGATTTTTAAATTGGATTTTTGATTTGATAATATAGGCGGGGTAGCCATTTTTGGTAGGAAAGTGAATTTTATGAAGGATATGTTTACAAGTTTCTGGGTTAAGGAGGTACAAGTGAGCAATGAATAAAAATTTGAAAAAATGACAAATAAAGAGCTCTAAATATATTTATAAGATGACAGGGACACAAGGCAACATATGATTTCCATTTATATCTAGCTGAGTATGGATCCATCCAGTTAGTTTTTTTTGTATTTGGTCAGTTATGTCTGCATCTAGACAGTTGTAAACACAACTATATAGATGAAAAATGTTTCCAGATAGTAGCTAGATGGCATATTCCTGTCTCTAATTGTGTCTTTACAAACAATTTCTTATGCCACAAATGACTAGCTAAATTCTTGCATACACTCGTTTAGGTTTGTTTCCGTATATATGTTCATCTACATTTTTCACCATACAAAAACATTCATTTTATTTATACATCCATATACTTTGATGCTCTAAAATAACACCACATTTTGCTTCCATTTTGTGATTCAAAATTTTGATTTTCCCGCGTGACTATATAATTGTTGTTCTTATTTGCCATGAATTCAAAACCCATTTTCACATATCCACTAAAACAAATCTAAGGGGATTTTGGTAAGAGCTCTTAAAATTGTCCCCGATCCACCGCTATATACATCATCTCTATCCAAACAAAATTAACCTAATAAACTTGCAAAATCATATAGTTGATACCAATAAGGGATATCTAGAACATAGAAATTTCTGAAATAGTTAAAGTGCGTGAAAATACTAGAGAACTAGGATTTTTAGTAATAAATTCGAGAGAGAAATTCAAAAATAATAAACATAGGATAATAATCTTCTATTTGATTAATTTAGGAAGGCATACAATATATAATCCCTTGATCTCCTAAATATGAAGAGTCAAAGCTAACGAACTAAACAACTCACAATACGTAAAATTTCTCCTAAATAAAATTCCTCTAAGTTAAGTGAGTTGTTAAAACAAATCACGTAACTCTATCATCATATTTTTCATCTTCATCGATAGATTTCATCCACCAATCTTGCAATACAAAAATATGATAAGAAATAATCTATATTTATCTTTTCCTTCTTGAAATTTAATCAAATCACAAGGCTTTGTAAATGATGGAAAACCATATCATGCCATGAATTTATCATTTACAAATTTCTCCATATAGCTAATAACCATCTCGTATCTTTCCCTTTTCGATTTCCCAACATTGATGATCATCTCTAACATTAGATCCATCTAATACCATCAAGATGAACAATATGGTTGAAATGAATGGTTAATCATATCAACATACTAAATTAGCATTTTTTCCTTCTACCAAAGTATGACCACCTAATATACCTTTCCATTTACATGGACCACCATTGTTATCGCTTGGAAATCTACGTTTCTCACAACATTTCCATTGTAACTTCAGGGGAAGCATGGAAAAAAACCAATGATCTAGTACCCATAAAAGGTATTAAAATAGGAAGGGAGGTCACATATGTGAATTACAAGGAGGCAATCCATGTATTACTTGTACAAAGGGATCAAACATTGAAGGATAGGGGCAACCTATATTTTTTTATTTATGGTAATCCTAAGATGGCGAATTCTCATTCATATCATAATGATCTTATAATTATGACTTTCATGAAATTATTATCATTGAGACATTATGTCAACCAATTCATGGACATTCACCATGTAAAAGGTTATATATAGCTTAGTGTTATTGAGATTTAAATTTGAATATTGTTGTTTTTGGAATAAATCCAATGCGGGATGAGAGAAACCAAAAAATAGAAATATTGATGCTCTCGAACCATATATGTATCTCCAACTATGTTCATAATGATTTTGATGTTTGAAATTTTCACTTAGTTTGAACATATGTCTTCAAGAGCCAATATTTTTCTAGATTGTGCCCCTCATAAGATTCTATGCCCAAAGAGTATTTCCAACCACTTTCTAACCTTCTTGTGAAGATGAAGGAAAAATATTGGTTTGTGGATAAATCCCTCAAGGATATAACTCCTCACTCAATCCATCTTGATTTATATGCTCAGTTTATCCTTCAACCCATAATGTATTACAACTCTCTTTCCAATCATATGTATTGGTTACTTTCTTCATCTAGATATATACAGGAAAGATCTACACCCACTTAAATGTAAATTTCAATACTTGTCGATGTATTCTACCCACATCAATATTGTTGTTATGACCAATGTGCTCTCAGAAATAAAAAAGTAACTCAATGTAACCATTTATCCAAACATGTGATGAATTTACTCTTATCCCCTTTGATGGTCTCTATCATAGGAGCAAAAATGCCATTAAATTTTCTAATGACATTCTTATAAAAACTAACAATATAATGAAGTGTTGGTGAAATAATTTGTCGAGGGAAGATTATTGGTTTTCACTAATGATCATGGGACTAGGCTGCTCCTTCTTTGGTATGGGGAGGATCCCTTTATTGAATTTAAGGATTAAATAAACTATGAGGTTTTTGTTAGGTCGTGGATCACATAGGAATAAATTTCTTGTACAATGTACAAGGGAGGAATTAGTTTGGAGAGGTGTAAAGGGGAGTGGGAGAAATAGAGCGAGAGGGTTGATGTTATGAGTACACACTAGTAGATTCTCACCAATAATAACCGAGTAGGTCCATATTCAATTATAATAATTCAACCATGAAATCAATCACAAGACTAATGAATTAGAGACACAAAGTTCCATGAATTCATTAATCAAAGACACAAATTTCTTCCTTAGTTATACAAGATTACAATGCTTGAAAAGTTGAAAAGTAGAGAGAGAGAGAGAGAGAGAAGAACATAATAAAGGAAAGGAGACAAAATAATGTAGCTCTTATTTCTTGAATTTGTAGTGAAATCCAACAACGTACAACAATCAACAATTTCCATCCTTTTTGGAATTGAGAATCCATTCCAATTTGTATATTTACAATCTTAATTTTCATCTTATTCCCACATGACCTTTCAATTTATCCTAAACTTGAGTTAATACATTAAATTGGGACCACGTACATAATTATAAAATTAAATTATGAAATACTCGAGTTTAGGACCCTTCATATTCCTCTTCTTGGCAAACATTTGGAAGTTATTGTGAAAATCAGCAAAATAGTTAGCCCATGCGAGAGATGGGGAGAACTAGAAGAATAGAAGAGTAGTTTCTCTTGGGACTTCAATCACCAACTTAATAAAAATTCCTTTTTCACGGATGGGGTGTAAATCAAAGGATAAAGGGAACTAAGGATCAATTCTCTCTATTCCACGGTGGGTCTACTTAACCACTTGCCTTGCACTTTTTCCCTTCTAACGGCTTAGATGAGATCTTAGAGAACTACCAAAATGAGGGAACAACTCCATCTATTCCCTCCACATCTGACTTAACCGATATTTACACAAACACTCCCTATGAAGTGATTTTGAGTGTGTAGGCCATGGAAGGAACAATGTAATTGTTCCTACAATTCCGTGAAAGATCGACATTTCTAACTCTTTGCCCCCTTCCTTTACTTTTGGCGATGATTGCAGGTATGCAGGGCACAAAAGCAACGATGGAACTATTCCTAAAATTCCATGAAAGATAATTTTTTTGAATCTAATCAATTTCCTTTGGTTTTGGTGGTGATTATGGGCCACGGGGAACTAAAGCAATGGCGAAACTATTCCCTCGATTCCATCCTTTAAAAAGTTTACCAATTTCCCACTTTCAATGTGGCCAAGGTGGAGATGAAGAGAATATGTGGAATGGAGGAACAATTCCACCTATTCCTCAAAATTAAAATTATTCCTATATTGCCCCAAAAATTTCAAAATTTGATTAAGCTCATTTTGGTATCAAGGCCCAACAAGATGGAGGACAATGCCTATAACACTTTGAAATTTTCTCATGACTTGTAATTTTTCAATTTTTCACTAGTCTTATGAAAACATACGAGTGTCTCATCCATTTGGTAAAATACTAAGCTTTATTAAATGTGAACTGAAGGTATGAAGCTTATAAAAATGAATATGATGAATTGGTTAAGCCAAAACCCCGTGAGAGCATTATAATAAGGCTCGTGTGTAAATACCAAACTTAGATTGACACAAAATATTTTCAAGACTTAGAAACAAATTTATGTTTGTATCATGCATAAGATTCAAATGGATTTTTGATGACTATTTGTTTTCCTCCCAACTCCTCCTGGAACTCCCAAAATCATTTGGGCAAGTTTGCTTTCACAATTGGAGTCTTCATTCGCTATACTCAAAATAAACCTAATATAGCACAAGTTGTTCCTAACTTCAATTTATTCCACCAAATTTCCATAAATTAAATTGGATGACTTCATTTTTCTCTGAAACAACTCTCATATGACTTTAATCTTCCTATAATCTTCTTACTTGGTTGTTTACCGAGTTCTAAAATGACAAAAAATGGCACTTTCTAGGCCTCTCGAGGGTAGTTTTCTTCCTTGAATCGAATGGTTTCATCAACCAACTTAGGAATATATCCCTACACATTAAACACACTTAAAAATATTTTTAGCATGTTCCTCTAAGTAAAAATGAGGCTGGAACTATGGATAAGTTGAATAGAGGAAATGTATACAATGATCGGGAAGGGAAACTTTCAAGTGGGGGCTTAGTTGTCATGGCCAAAAATTTCAATCTAGTATGCTAGACATTTTACATAATTTTTTTGGCTTTATCTTCTTGGGGACATTAGAATGTAATGGGTAATGAATAACCTTAGGTATCTCATGGAGTAACAAACTAGTTACTTATCTATTGGGCCTCGAATCCTTCTTTCACCAAGTAACAAAAGCAAAAACACACAAGGGAAAAAAACATGAACACATGACACAAAAGGGAAACACACAAAGAGTGGAAAGGAAACACACAATGGAAAGGGAAACTATGGTACATGGGAGGGAAATTTTCAAATGTGGGGGAATAATATACAAACACCTGGAAATGGGTTGAGAGAAATAGGTACCATCATGGAATAGTGGGATGAATTCATACAACTTCAAATTCAAAAACAATGAGTTGTTTTGACCACACTCTCATGATGGCTCTACATGGTTTCAAAAGAAGGAGAGAAACCAAGTTTCCATTCTCATACTTGATATTACACAAAAACACATTTGCATCCAATGACCACTTCATTACTAGTTTGAAATTTCTGCTCTTTGTGGTCTTTGCTTGATGTTTTATGACCATAAGACGCCATTATTCCATGTTTTGAAAAATGGAGTCTATATTTTCAACATGAAAGTAGCTTCATCATTGGGTGAAAATTGTAACATTGATTCGGTTCCAAGATTTGCAGGGAATTCGGGAGTGATGAGAACAATTTGTATCTGTCTATTAATAGGTTTCTTCTAGCTTCTAATTTGTTTTTTGTTCTAAATGATTACTTTCTATACATACTAGTTCAACCTCGGTTTGGTCGATTCACATGCTGCATATTCCTCATGGAAACATCGAGGAGAAAATATCATATTTACACCATGGGAGTAGTCACTTATTCCATCCTACACATATTCTAAAGAGTCTTCTTCTTTGTAGGGAAAAGAGAAGACTCCATACTCACAATTATGATTGTTATCACACTCTCTTGGTGATGACAGGGAAACAAACTCATCAAAAGGTTCATGTAATCTTTTCTCATCAATGAATGCTTCAAGAGGGAAATTGAATTCTTCCATTTTCTCCATTTCACTATTGGGCATTGTGCATCAAATGAAGAGCCAAAATTAGAAATGAAATCATCAATAATTACCTCAAAATCATTCTCTTGAAGAACTTGCAGTGAAGAATGAGGATTGATATTTTGAATGTATTAATGGTTGATGGAAGTCTCAAAAAGCATTGGATCATTTATTATGAGACAAAAATTCTCCTCTCCTATGCACATTACTTCTCCAAAGGATTGTGCTTCATGACAAAGTGTAACTGTGGATGGAGACTCAACTTCCATGCTTTCTTCATTATCCTCCAAGGTGTTGAGTTGAATTTCATTGGAATTATCAAGAAGAGGAAAATCACGAGAAACATCAAGACTCTTCTGGAATAAACAATTCGTAGTATAGATAATCATTAAAATATAATTATGGAAGATGGCTCTCCTCCTCCTCACTATGGAGTGCCTCAAGCTACTCATACTTTTCTTGCATAGCCACAACATATATTAGAATTTCAAGATTGGTTTGAGGGTCAAAACTTCCTTCTACAACTCTCAAAATTATTTGCACATACTCCTTTTTCAAGGCTTTCATTTCTTCATCTCCATAAGCAAGAAAATCATCCAAAGGAAGAGAAACAAAAGACAATGTTTTTATTTTTTTTCAGTTAGTAGTGTATAATTCAAAACATTACCTTCAGGAGATTCCTCTTTGCTTACTTCATCTAGAGATTCATCCTCATGTTGTTCATACAACATTTCATATCTTTTCTGCATTCTTCTCATCAAGAACTTAGATTCTTGATCATCAACTAGTGCAATCCCCATTTTCTTTCCTCTAGCAACACTTTGTTTGAATTGAATTCAAGAGGATTTGATAGTAGGATCTTCATATGCAACAATTTTATCCATTCTACATATCCTCTCCATAACTTGTGGTGGAATATCACCGAACTTCTTTCCTTTTTCTGATTACATATTTTTAGTTGAAATGAGAGACCTCTTTTTGTGTTAGAACACACATTTTTGTAAGAGCTGGTCCAAGATAATGGTTGATATGAGATTTGGATGTTTTTATGGTCATCGTTAGATTCATTTTTGATTTCACTTATTGGTGTTGACTACAAATAAAAAAATTCATCATTGTGATGTGGGAAATGAATGTGACATGGATTCGTTCCTTGATAGAATCACCTTTCAAATGTGATTTTTATTTTTATATCTATTTTTTTTTGGATTTTTAAAGATATTTAAGGGTATACAGGGTAGATATATCCCCAATGAAGTCACCAAAAACTATTGGTGAAATAATTTTTCAAGGGAAGATGATTGGTTTTCACCAAAGTGATCATGGGGCTAAACCCTCCTTTATGGGTATGTGGAGGATACCATTATTAAAAGTAAGGACTAAATAAATTATGGGGTGGCCTTTAGGCAAGGAATCACATAAGAATTCTCCACTTAACCTATGAAAAATTTATTGTATGATGTATAAGGAATTATTTTGGAGAGAGGTAAAGGGAAGTGGGATAAATAGAGAGAGAGAGAGTTGATGTTGTGAGTAGGCACTAGTAGAGTCTCACCAAAAGTAACCAGAGTAGGTCCACATTTAATTAGAAGAATTCAAACATGAAAGAAATAACAAGACTAATGAATTAGAGACACAAATTTCTATGAATTCATTAATCAAAGACACAAAAAGCTTCATTGGCTATAAAATATTATAGTACTTTAAAAGTTGGAAAGTAGAGAGAGAGTAGAAAAAATAGTTTGAAGTAGTAGTGAAATCCAACAACTTACAACAATCAATAATTTCCAACCCTTTTGGAATGGAGAAACCATCCCAATTTATAGATTTACAATATGAATTATCTTCTTTCCACGTGAACTTTCAATTTCTCATAAACTTGATTTAATACATTCAATTGAGCACAAATACATCATTAAAACATCAAATTAAGAAATATTTGAGTTTATGAACCTTCATATTCTTCTTTTTGATGAAAATATGGAAGTTATTGTGAAAATCAACAAAACACTCATCCCGGTGGAGATCTGGAGAACTGAGGAACAATTCCTCCTAAGCCTTTAATCAAAGAAACTCAAGAAAAATGCCTTTGTTTTGTGGATGGGGTGGTAAATCGAGCACAAAGGGAACTAAGGAATAGTTCCATCTGTATCAGTGGAAGGATGACTTAACCATTTTACTTGCACTTTTTCCATTTTACCGGCTTAGGTGGGACTTGAAAGAACTGCCGGAAAAAGGGAAAAATTATCTATGTTCCCTCCATGGCTGAATTAACCAATCGGTGCACCAACACTCCATTGATGGTGATTGCAGATATACTTGGGAAAGAAGTAACAAACAAACTGTTCCCATAGTTTTGTGAAAGGCCGACATTTCGACTCCACCCCCTTTGTTTGCTTTTGGTGGTGATTGCGGGTATGCGGGGCATGGAAGGAATGACGTAATTGTTAGCTTAGTTCCAAAAATACTGAATTTTTGACTCTTTTCCTTTCTTTTTCTTTTGGAGGTGATTTTGGAGTGCAGTAGGGAACCGGGGAACAATGAAACTGTTCCCTTAGCTCTGTCCTTAACTATTTTTTTGATTTCCCAACTTAATGCACCAAGGTGGAGATACATGGAACATATGGAAGGAAGAAACAATTCCTCATTTTCCTCAAAATTCCAATTCTTCCCAAATTTCCCCTAAAATTTCTAAATTTGATTGAATTTTTGACAAAGAAGGCCTAGCAAGATGGAGGACAATGTCTAGAACACTAAATTTTTCCATGACTTGTAATTTTTCAAAATTTCATTAATCTTATGAAAACATACAAATTATCATCCATTACATATGAGAATAGACTTTATGAAAGGTGTACCTAAGGTATGAAGTTTATGAAAAATAAAGATGATGAAATGGTTAAGCAAAAACCCCGTGAGAGCATTGCAAGAAGGCTCGTGTGGTAGCTGCAAAAAAAGGATTGACACGAAATATTTTCAAGTCTTGGAACAAAATTGATGTTCCATTATGTATATGATTCAAATACCTTTTTGATGACTATTATTTTCCACCCAACTCTCATAACTCCTAGAATCATTCGGGAAAGTTGTCTTTCACCATTGGATACTTCATTCCATGTACTCAAAATATTCTTGATATTGAACAAATTGTTCCCGACTTCAATTTATTCCACTAAATTTCCCTAAAATACCTTGGATGAATTCATTTTTATCCAAAAAACTCTCATATGATTCAAATATTCCTGTAATATTCGAAGGGTGTTTATCGATTCTGAAATGGCCAAAAATGGCCCTTTATAGGCCTTGAAGGGCAATTGTTCTTCCTTGAATCTTAGTGGTTTCATTAATCATCTTGGGCATATATCCTTACACATTAAACATACTTGAAAATATTGTTAAGTACGCTCCACTAATCCAAAATGAGGATGAAATTATGGAAAATTTGGATAGAGAAAATGTTTATAATGATCATGAAGGAAACTTTCAAGTGGGGGCTTAGTGTCATGGCCCAAAATTTCAATCTTGCATGCTTATACATTTTGCATGAAAATAGGAAGATTATTATCTCAAAAAAATTCCTTGGGATCTTCCAATCCAATTAGGATTTGAATTTTTCTTTATCCATCTTCAAACCATCTCTTGAGATCACAAATCCCAAGTATATCAACTCTTTCTACATGAAGGTATAATTATTGAGGTTCACCATCAACTTCTCCTCTTGTAATCTTCTTAACACCAACTTAAGATGATGAAGATGATCATCTATTGAATGACTAAATATTAATATGTTATCTAAGTAAAATATCAAAAACT
Source organism: Taxus wallichiana var. yunnanensis (assembly GCA_018340775.1). Taxonomy (NCBI): domain Eukaryota; kingdom Viridiplantae; phylum Streptophyta; class Pinopsida; order Cupressales; family Taxaceae; genus Taxus; species Taxus wallichiana. The sequence continues at coordinate 593,588,017 of CM031238.1, read as the reverse complement.
TACCTATGAAAGGATTCAAGACCTCATTCATCAACCTCATGAAGGTTATTGGAGCATTAGTGAGTCCAAAAGGCATTACAAGCCAATTATCCACCCTTCATTTTTTCTTGAATGTTGTCTTCTACTCATAACCTTCCCTTATTCTAATTTGGTAGTATTTGTAGAAACCCTAAAATTACATACTACCCTTTACACATTTCTATTTGAATCAATATTCACACACATCTCACTAGAATTAATCTAATTAATTCGAAAATACATAAAAAATACAGTTACACTCCTTATCTAATTTAATTATCTATTTAAATAAAATTAAAGATAAATATCTAATCACCTTCCACTAATCTCCACTTTACTAGTTCACTCAATCAATTTTTATAACCCTACAAAAGAGGAAGATAAATTGAACGTCAATGAAAGAATTCAAGAGCCAACTATTCGATTAAATATTATTAAATTCTTATTCAAACTCATAAAAATGCATAGACCAAATCAACATGATTTATCAAGAAAATGTGTTGATTCACCCGCAACTCAGTCAAATCTTGATCCTCAATCCATGATATCTCCTTGATTATAAATAATTGTTGGGGCGATGAAATATTACCTAGGTTTTAAAGGCGCGAGATGATAGTGGCACGGAAGTAGGGGGCGTGTAAGTAGGCAAGAGGGTGTCACATATTTTTTCCTTGTGGTTTCATGCCTAGAAGGAGAAAGTTCAAGACTTAGCCATTTTTCATGTTACGGGCTGAAAAAAGGATGGAGTAATAAGAACGAATTATATCGAGGACATCAAGACTTGGAGGACACATAAAGCTATTTTGGGAATAAGAAGAAGTTCAAGCATCATGAAAAGTTGAGCTAATAATAGGATGCGGATCTAGTGTAATTAATAGACATGTTTTACCAATAAGTTTTACACTTTCTAGGATGAAACAGATATAAGGTAAATGGTTAAGGAGGAATACCTATGAGGTGAAGGTGGAAGGTAGAATGCGCACATTGTTGACATTATCCAAGCTGATCATAGAGAAATCATTTTTTCTGGAAAGGACTACCTATAGATGTAAAACAAGACCACAAAAGAGTATTAAATAGCATATGATAGTGGACTGCCTAGTGTATGCTAGATCCAGGAAGCATTATGCTTCCTCGAGAGGTTATCAATCCAATGTTTAATAACAATTTAATGTGAATAAGTAATTGAAATAAATAAGTCCTATTACAATGTAATGATTTAGGTTTCTCATACACACAATACACTATATTTTATGCTAGATATCAAAATAACACTAAATCTAATTAGAACCAGGGTTTTTTTAGGGGTCCAGTAAGGGTCTCAGGGATTTTGAGGTCATACAGGGTGAGTGGGAAGCTTTCTCATCTCGAGAATATAAAATCACAAAGTATTAGTGGGACCCGTGTTGGTCTGGGATGATTGGTTGAGGTCTAGGTTGGTTTTGGGTGAGTGGGAAGCTTTCTAGTCTGAGAATATAAAATGACACAAAGACCGATATTAGTCAGGTGACCGATGTTGGTCCAGGATGAAACCAACAACGATAGGGTAAACCGACAGACATCGAGAGGAAATTGGTAATAACTTAATAAATATGGTTTTTTGTCTTTGTGATTACACATAGAGTGAGGATGGTGTGGTTTAGGTCATAATATGGTTGAGAATACTTAAGAATACTAAGAAGGAGCTTTAAAAGGGTGAAAAAACTTGGGGTTGTTGAATAATGGGTTGATGGGAAAAAGATGATGTACGGATAACAAAAGAAATAAAATACTGAAAGAAGTAAGAGATCTACAATGGGATAAGAAAAAATGATTAAAATCAAAATACTTACTTGGTATTTTGTAGATCATGTGAGTTGAGATGGTTGATGGTTGATCGGAGAAGAGGTGCTTGAGTCCAGTTCCCTAAAATATAACCTATGTGATCCTTTGAGTATTCCAATGCTCTGGAAGGAAAACCGGTTGCTTGTCTTGCTTGTGGTTATGTGTGTTCATCATCTGGATGCATGAGGGATTGAAGATTTGTGCTTGAATGTAATGAGGCTCCAATAACTGAATGAATAACCTGGGTAAAGGGTTGTAAAATTATATATAAAGGAACCGATGGTGGTTTAGGTGACCGACGTTGGTCGAGGATAAACCGACATCGGTTAGGGTGAAATAGTCTAAGTTACCAAAAATAGCTTGATATTTACTATTTTTGGCATGATTTTGATTGTTGGGTCCGCTTAGGGAAGTAGAGTTCACGTGAGAGAAGGTAGGAATATCTTAGAAGAAGTCCAGTTAGGTTTAGGAAGAATTCTTAGTTAGTTAGGTCAAGTAGTGACTCAACACTGGGAGTTACGAATCAATGTTTAGAGTGATGACTTGGTCACTATGAGTTAAATGCCCCTGAATGAGTCTAGGGTGAGGTGTCACGATGAGGTGGAGGTGAGAGGATGAAATTAACTTAATTAAAATAATAAAAATTAATTAATAATGTGATGATGAATATTAATATGGGGTGAAGAGGTCATGATTAGTTAAATGTGTTACATTAATTAATTGAAGGGGACCAAGGGGAGTGTGACTCAAATTTGGTGTGGGGTGGGGGTAGGTAGGGGTGAATAAATGAGTAAAGTAGGTAAGTACTTGACATTATTGAGTTTCCTAGATGCAGGCATGACATTAGTTGACGATGTGGGATATGGTCCCACCATTGTTAGTGGAGATGTGACCCAACGTCACTGAGGATGAGTGGACACACATGCAAGAGGTTGGATTGGTTGGGATTAGGTGGTACGGTGGATCCAACAGGATCATAGTCTCATGGTCACTCTCATCGATAGATGGGATGCAACGACCAATACCTTCCATCTACCCACCGGTGAGATGACAATCACACTGGAGGATGTTTATAGGATTATGTGGCTACTGATTGTTGGTGAGCCTATTTACTCAGTGTCAGTAGATGGGGATTTCAAGGTGATGATTGCAGCTATTTGGGAGATGGCGAGTGACTTGACTGACCACAATACCAGTCTTTTTTATGGGGATTTGTATGCTGCACACTCGTGGGAGACGCAGCTTAAAAGTACTTATGATAGTAGCGGTGGGGTGCTATGCACTTCCAGATTCAAAGGCTATCTGATTTCCTAGAGGATTGATGGGAGTGTTGTGAGATATGATCAAGGATCGGGTCTGCTTTGCATGGGAACCTGCATATTTAGTGCATCTATACGGGAGTTGTGGGCTTACTAAAGGATGTGACACTACATCATCATCTGTATGTTCCTCCTACACTACCGGGGGCGTATGAGCATATTGTGGTAGTGCGAGACATGAGGAATATCAGTACCAAATTGGCACCACGGGGAAAAAGGGTAGTTTACAGGAGGTGGGTGGTCGTAGGTGGTCATCCTCAAGTAGAGGAGGTGGATCATGATGTAGTATACTACATTCGGGAGATGGAGGTCTTGTATGTGATGGACATAGTCTGGCGGCCCTATGTTGGTTTTCCCACTTTTAGAGGGATGACACATGAGCTATATGAGTTACATATATTGTGGTGGATACTGAGCGGACATGCCGGTGAGCATGAGATGATCCTGGGTCGATAGAGTCGATGCCGCTTCGATTATAATAGGATGTGCCGCTACCCTTCCCACAGATCGCCAGGATGATGTGGAGAGACCTTTGTCTCCCCCTCGGCCCACATACCCCACATAACATGAAGAGGTACCATTAGATATGATATTGGACAATTCGGGGACCACCGTGGCATACAGCAGTGGGTGGGAAATAGAGTTACAGTAGCACCATTATGACCTTAGCCACAGTGATGGTTCAGAGGGATGCCCTACAGGGACAGGTGACCATGTTGGGAGTTTAGTTGATAGTGGCATAGGCACAGGTAGTTACTTTGACATGGCAGTTGACTATATTATAGGGTCAGCTAACTACTTCCTGTGCACATGCACATGTATAGGAACATGCTCTTATAGGGGATGGTGTATAGGTAACACTCGCTACAAGTGAAAGTTACTAGTTTATAGGATGTTTGAAAGCCACAAAGGCACAGTTGTAGCCTTACAGACAAGGTAACTACACAAGTACCAACACATGCACCGGGATAGGGTCCCATAGTATAGACACCGACACCAGGACAGGGTCCTCCATTGGTAGGGTAGAGTTCACAGGTGGTAGTTAGGCCGATGACACCACCCCATACCATATCTATGGTGAGGTTTAGGGATGCCTTGAATGAGGCCCACTATTACCAAGACCATCTAGCCACTGCAAGTATTGATGTTCCCTCATATGCCAAGCACAGGGCCCAACAAACAGTGAGAGAGAGCAGGTCTAGGACTCATAGCTCGGGTAGCACATGGGGTCGTCGACCCCAAAGACAAGGTCAGGGTGAGGTTACTAGCTCTCGCATACCGGCCCAGTGAGGGCTAGGAGGAGAACATGGGTGAGAGTGGAGAGGAGGATCTCAGGTGGGGTTGATTGATCATGATATTTGATACTTGTATGATTATTTTTATTTTGGTATATATACAAACTTGCGTGCTAAAGATTTTGTGAGATTGTATATGAGAGTTTTTGAGACACTTTGATTATTTATCCCTATGTATATATGTATTGATATAAAAACATTCTCATTTATATATTTGATGATTATTATTGGATGGATGATATCCTCTTTCTAATTTCCATTGTTATTGTGTAACATGGGAACTAGGTGAGTTAGGCATGATGGAGTCGAGGTATATGCATTGTTTGGTTAGGTTTAGGCATGGTGGAGTCGGGTATAGTTATGGTTTGGTTAGGTATAGGCATAGAGGAGTCGGGTATAGGTATGGTTTGGTTAGGTATAGGTATGGTGGAGTCGTATAGGAATGATTTGGTCGGTATATGCATGGTGGAGTCTAGGTAATTTCAAGTTACTAATCTTATGGAAATAATGTATTGTATGTATGTTGTGGTTAAATTTCCAAGTAATTAATATCATGGAAATATGAAATGATTTAAGTAGAATATGGTCATCGTGATCAAATGGTAGGCATGTATGTGTTTATGATATACTAATTTCAAGTTATTGTGTAAATGGAAACTAACTAGGGTAGAATGTGAATGTAAAGGGGGAAAATTGATTAGGGGTAAAAGTGGCCAAGCTAACCTCCAAGGGCCCCATGCCCTTGGAGTGTTGCCTACATAGCCCTAATGAAAAGGGGCCTCAAGATGATGTAGTTCTCCCATAATCTAGGGAAGAATATGATAAGGGAGATGAATGGGTCGGTAGGTTTTAGGCATGATTGAGTCTAGGTCATTTAGGCATGGTTGAGTATAGGTTGAATAGGCATGGTTGTTGTCTAGGTTGAATAGGTGTGGGTGATTTTGGTGGAAGAGGAATTCCCAGAATGTAGGTGTCGAAGGTCTGGTCCTGTGAAGGAGGATTAATAAGTAAGAAAAGAGGTGAATGGTAAGAGGAGAAAAAAGCCACCTAATTGGTAAGAACCATTATGAGTCTATCATACCAAATATTGGCTTATGAATGTAAGACCCTAAAGGCGTTACATGATTGACTATTCTAAGGGTGAAGAAAGTCACATGATCATGAAATGTCACATTTACAACACATTCCTTGAGTAGGTAGAAGATTAGAAAGGAAAGATGGTGAGGTGAAATGGGTTGTTTAAGTGTAACCTTGGTATGAGACAACGTGCCTTTTCTCGCAAGATACCCAAGACCAAAATAGGCAAGTCCATGAAGAAAAAAGTTATCTTTTTTTTTTTTTTTTTTTTTGTTTTATAGACTGATCGATGTGGGAAGTATATGTGGGATGAATAGAATATCTCCTTGAGGTCTTCATGAAGTTGATTGACGTGGAAAGCTTGAATATTTTTATTTTATTTTTGCATAAAAAGTCTTCTTTGTGGATAGACTACGTGCAGGTATGACTAGCTTTTATAGTTGTCATTTGAGAGAGTAGTCTATTTATAGTAGAGCTAGATAGAAATATAGATGTCCTTTTGAGGGAGTCATCTATTTGCTAGAAGTTTGACTCAAGGAGTTTTAATTTGAAAATCCCGTATATTAATTTTGAATTGTTTTTGGACTTTTAGGTCATGGACAAGACTATAGAGAAGTATAGACTTTTTTATGAAGATGAAACCATAACACACAAGGGTTAGCTATGAAAGAGAGGTTTTAAGTGACGAAAAACCATGGGATTCCATCTAAAAAAGGAAAAAAAAATCCATGAGAATCATGCCATGAATAGAACTATGGTACTCATATTGAAGATAAGGCTGAAAGGTGATGGGTAATCACATGATTCTTGTTTAGTCGTTGATCCTTAAAATAGGTAAGTGGAAGGTGAATGTTGCTCAAGGGACAAGCGTTTAATAGACATAAGGTGATATAGGACTTGATTCAACAATAGAATGGTCGAAGATGCAAGGCATTAAGGGGCTCAAGTTTAGGTTTACCTTTGAGTGAAGATAAACAATAAGCACCTGATCCATAGGCATGAGTAATGATATAGGGTCCAAGCCAATTAGGAGTGAACTTTCCCTGTTTACTTTTCTCGATTTTCTTACATGTCTATTTTCCTTCAGGATGAGGTTGCGACCTTGAAGGTTTGTTCTTGGACATGTTTATCGTAGGAACGTTTGATACATTTTTGGTAGATTTGAAGGTGATCGAGAGCATTTAGACGACATTCATCTAATAACTCAAGTTGTGATAAAAGGTCCTGGAAAAAATCATCATCATTGAGAATATCTTAGAGCAAGACTCAAGAGATGGAATTTGGAATTTGAGAGGCAAGGAAACCTCTATACCATAGACCAAAGAGAAAGGTGTGGTAATAGTTGAGGTGTGAATACTAGTGCGATAAGCCCATAAGGCGAAAGGAATGTGTGTGTACCAATCCTTACCAGTATCATCAACCACTTTCATAAGAATTTTGTTTAGGGTTTTGTTAGTTGATTCACTTGGACATTTGTTTGAGGATAATAAGGTGAAGAAAAACTGAGTTGAATGTCGAAGGAATCACAAATTTTCCGTAGGGTTTTATTTTTGAACTATTTTCCGTTATCAATGATGAGGCGGTGAGGAACACCAAAGTGATAAATTATGTGATGGTTGATGAATTCACATATTTTCTCGATTTTGTAGAAATAAGAGGTATGGATTTAACCCATTTAGTCTAATATTTTGTAGCGGTAATAATCCATTGATGACATTAGGAGGAATGAGGGTTGATCTCTTTGAAGAGATCCAAATCCCATTGAGAGAAAGACCAAAGGTCTCAGTGTAACCTATAAGTTGTGACTAGGGGTGTGTTGAAGACTAGTATGTTGCTGAAACTTCACACAACGCTTGACATAGTCATAAAAATCATGGTTTAGGGTTGGCCAGTAATAGCCAAGGTGAAGGATGTGCTTAGCTACACCTAAGCCACTGAAGTGACCCCCACAAATCCCGTCATGAACTTCCTTGATGGTGTTAGGTTGTGGAGCCTATTTTCATGTGAGAAAGTGTTGAATATTGTAGACTAAGAGTACTGTACACTTTCCAGAGTTGTCTCACTGGGGTTTGGCGGTGCAACCCCAATAAAAATATTTTTGGCCTTAAAATGTGCCTGATATACTGAGGAAACATGATTTTCTCATATGGGCAAGATTTTTTGACCCATAGGTTTATGGGACAGTTTTGGCCCATGGTTTTGATACCCACAGTTTTGTAAAACTGCTTAAGTAGTTGTCTACTTATGTGGTTTTGTGCATATGGTAGGGTTAATGTAACATTGCAGATGTGTTTTGAATTCAGTGTGAATTCTATAGAGTTTGTTGAGCATAGCTCCAAATAGATCTGGGTATTGTATTGAGAGAGCGATGGCTTGTAATAAAATATGAGCAAGTGATTCTTGGTGGACGTAGCCCAAATTGGGTGAACCACGTTAAATACTATCTCTTTGTGTTGTGTTATTTTATTCTGTACTTTTATTTGAGATCCGTAATATTTTATGCGTATTAGTTTCTCTTTTATGCTGCGATTCTATGAGGGATTATTCCACATATTTTATCCCTTATTTCCTAACAATTGGTATCAGAGCCTGGTTTGGTTTGCTGAAGTGTTGAATCACGGGAAAGTTTTATCTTGAGTGGGAGCTATGGCAGATGATGAAAGATCAAGGGTTGATAAATTCAATGGGAAAAATTTCAGTCTTTGGAAGATGCAAATGGAAGATTACCTTTATTAGAAGGATATTTATATTCTGCTATCTGAGAAGGTGAACAAACCCTTGAGAATGAAAGATGTGGAATGGGATTTGCTTGGATAGGAAGGAACTTGGGACAATTCAACTGTGTCTTGCATCTTCAATATTATTTAATGTTTCAAAGGAAAAGACTACAAAAGAATTGATGGATGCATTAGGAAGTTGTATGAAAAACCCTCGTCCTCTAATAAGATATTTTTAATGAAAAATTGTTTAATATGAAGATGTCGAGAATGGTTCGATATCGATCATTTAAATGATTTTAATAAGGTTGTAAATATGCTAGCTTCGATTACAATAGAATTTTATGAAGAAGTTAGGGATTTATCATTCTGTGCTCTTTACCCGAGAGTTAGAATAGCTTGTAATGGTGGTAAGCAACTTGGTTCCGTATAACTCAAAGTTGAAGTTTGAGGATGTTGTAGGGGTGATTCTAAGCAAGTAAATGAGAAGAAAAAGCTCTGGGGAATCTTCTACTTCAAGGAATGGTTTGACACGGTGTTAGGTTTCATATTTACACTTGGAATGAAACCAAATTTAGGGGACAAACGAGTCCCTCCTCTTTAATGGGAGAGGTTCCCTTATTGAAAGTAGGGGAAAAACCTATGTACAAATACACAATATTTCATTCAATGGTGGTTTCCTAATATCTTGAAATGTGTTTTATGCATGGAAAGTTATCAATACATGAGGATAGAAGAATTGAAGAGAGGAGGGAGGTAGAAGAAGAAAATACTTTCGGGAAAGAGATAATAGAGAAAACCCTTATATGTATTGAGAAAATGAGATATAGAGTAGAACCATTCAAGTTTATAACGGACAAAATCCACCGACTCAAAGTTCTGAGATTGTATAAACTAGAACACAAAGTTTCTAAGAATGCAAAGATTAAATGATTCACAGATCAGAGCAAGAAGGAAAGAGAAAATAGAGAAAAAGGGGAAAACCCTTGTATTGATTTCTTCCGATTTGAAATTATAGTTCCAAAATATCAAAATCCAAATGCCTTTGACAATGGATTTGAAAGCCCATGAAATAGCTCACAAGAGATGGTTACAACTTCCTTGAAGCAAGCAAGAAATAGTTACAACTTCCTTCCAACCACTTGCACCCTTTTGAATTATTGATTCGCAAAGAAACGTTAATGGCGAGAAACTAGGTTTTAAAATATACAAATGTTACATTATTTCACCAGTTAAAATATGGGCGATTCGATTTGATTTTACAACTTTAAATTTGGGCTGCCCATGTGGAGGAAATTGATTGGAGCGGGCTTGTGGATGCCCTTTGCATTTTTTTCCTTTGAAGTTGTTAAAGGCTAGGTGACACGTGGAGAGCTCCTTTGGTTTTTATACTTAGTCGATTCGAGCTATTTCTTGCTTGACTTATGTTGACCCCTAGACACATGGAGAGCTGGTGCTCATTTGAGTTTTTGCTTTGGAAATGGTTCCTGAAATTACGCCGAGATGGCGAGTGGCTCCTTCCTGCCGGTCTTGTACTTTTCAATGGTCAACTTTGTCTCTCCATTGACTTTGACCATGTGGCGGTTGATGCTCATTTAGAGATTGACCCTTAGGTTTCACTTCCAAAATTTCTCTCCGTTGAGGCACATGGAGACTTCCTCGACCCGCCCATACTTAGTCAATTTAAATAATTGGCTCTGAACCTTTTTAGACCTGGGACACGTGGAGGACTGGCGTAAGTTTGAGAACCACCCCTAGCTTCAACTCTCAAAGTTGTGCCGATGAGGCACATGGCGCCATCCATTGAACCTTCCATACTTAGCCAATTTAGGCTTGTTTTGTCTTCATTTTGGACCTAGGACACGTGGAAACCTGCACTTAATTGAAGATTGTCCCTTGGGCCCTACCCTTGGAGTTGTGCCATTTGGACGCATGGAGGCTTCCGCTATTTCTTGAAACATGGCCATACCACATCCAATCAGAGATGTCCACATACTACCCATGGATGCTGGGGAAAAAATTAATGGGGATGATACACTGTCATTCTTGACTACGGGAAGAAATAAAAAGAAGGGAAAAACTTCACCATTACACCCAAATTTCAAATTTTTCTCCATGAAATGGGAAAATTGCAAACAATGCCAGGATCAACGCGATCCAATACTCTAAGGTACCGACTCAAAATTTTCAAAACTTGACTTCAAAAGAGGGGAATTTTGAGGGCGACAACAATTGGCTCTTTCTGGGGATGACTTGGCTTGGAACAAAGACACAAGGCAAGATCAAGAACTGTAGATAACTTTGGGAAAGAGGACCAGTGCCTTATCCATTGGGAAAAGGAGTCAAAATCAAAACCAATACAAGGCAACACACACAAGATGGGAAAATAAACAAAACAAACCAAAAGGGAAGACCCAAAACAAAACACACCACACAGCAAAAAGAACAAGAAAGGGACACAAGCCAAAAACCAAAAACCAAACGCAATGTATAAAAGGAATTCCTAGCCACCTAAGACTTGAACAACTTTAGTACTGCCCACTATAAGGAAGTGGGAGAGGAGATCCATCCATGTAATCCAGATAAAAAGAGTTCTCTCCAGCAAAATGTCTGATTCTAAAAGGACCAAGCCAAAGAGAATCAAACTTACCATGGCTTCCTCGTGGCTCATGTATTTTGTCCCAAAGCAGCACAATGTCTCCCACTTGGAAAAATTTGGGTTTGGATTTCTTGTCAAATAAAGCTTTCACCTTCAGTTGATGAGCTGATATCCTATCAAAAACCTACAACCTGTCTTCATCAAGCTTTTGAAGGTACAAAATTCTCTTATCCAAAGAGCTACTAAAACTTGAATCTTCAATGGTTTTCATTAGATGCAAGGCTAGAAATTCCACCGTGACTGGCAGTTGAGCTTCCACACCATACACCACTTAGAAAGGAGACATTCTAATTGCTCTCTTAGGTGTAATTCTATCAGCCCAAAGTGCATCATATAGCTTCTTATGCCAATTCCTTTGAGAATCATTTACAATATTTCTAACTATGTTCACCAAGTTCTTGTTTGTTGATTCTTCCTGTCCATTCCCTTGGGGGTAGTAATCTGAAGAATGAGCAAGGGATATCCCATACCCATAGTAGAAGTCCATCATCTTAGCAAAAGAAAATTTGGAAGCATTGTCAGTCACAATTTTGTTTGGGGTCCCAAACCTGATCAATATGTTCTCCTTAATGAAGTTGTAAACTACTTCGGAAGTAGTTCTCTTAATTGGGATGGCTTCCACCCACTTGGTGAAGTAATCTGTGGTAGTCAACACATGGGTATGCCCAACACTAGAAGATGGATTGAGTGCTCCAATGAAGTCTAAACCCCATTGTTGAAATGGCTCTTCAATCACTACAGCTTGAGAGGAAAAGCAACCAACTTAGGTCTTCCAACAAACGTTTGGCATGCTTCACATTTACCAACCCATTTTGATGCATCTCTGAATAGAGTGGGCCAATAATAACCAACACGAAGTATTTTATGAGTTATTACAGTAGAGGAGAAATGACCTCCACAAGCCTGGTCATGAAAAGCAGAGAACAACTTCTTTGTTGCTCCTTATCTACACACTTCAAAAACCTTCCATTTATGCCTCATTTGAACAAAGCATTCTCCCATAGCACATATTGTGTAGACCTCAGTTTGATGGCTCTCTTCTCTTTAGAACTCAAGTGAGATGGACACTCTCCATAGGTTAGAAAGTGAGCAATGTCAACATACCATACATCTATCGAGATAAGGAACAAAACAACAGGGACATCAACTCCATCTTTGACAACTCCTTGGAAGCTCCCTCAAGCAATGAGTTCACACAGGCCCTTACCCTGAACTAGATTTGTTGGCACTGATGTCAAGATCATACTCTTTCACCTTTGCTACCCAATTACCTCTCTTGGTTCCAAATTCTTGCTGAGTAAGAATGGATTTGATTGTTGTATCAGGCACCAACACTACAAAATGAGAATTAAGGATGTAAAACCTAAACTGCTTGAAAAATTTAACAACTACAAAAACATGTTTCTCCATCATGGTGTACTTCAGCTCATGAGTTTTCAAGACATAACTCATGAATGCAATTGGGAGCTCATGATCTTCAACGATTCTTCTGGGCTAACATAGCAATAGCTAGGGTATTTTTAGTGGCATAACAATAGATAATGAAATATTTGCTAAAGTCAGGGCACGCCAAGATTGGAGTCTTTGCAATAGCCTATTTAATGTCCTCAAATGATTTCTTCCCTTCAGAGGACCAACCAAAATTTTTCTTCCCTTGCATCATGTGAGCAATGCTCATAGTAAGTTCTACAAAATCGGGGATGAATCTTCTTAGGAAATTGATCTTACCAAAGAAAGAATGGACACCTTTCTTACTTGATGGAAGAGGAATTTGGATGACCTGAACTCTCTCCGAGATAAATCTTGATCCCTTCCTTTGAAACAATGTGTCCCAACAACTTTCCTTCTATGACACAAAACACATAATTCTTAGGGTTTAAAGAAATCCCATGCTCTCTACACTTCTGCAATACTATTTCAAGGTGTTGGAAGTGATCTGTTCTTGCTTTAGAAAACACTATCAAGTCATCCAAATACACAACAATGCATTTCCCTTTCAAACTACCAAAATCCAAGTCCATGGCCCTCTGGAAAGTAGCACCAACATTGATGAGACCAAATGGCATCCTCTTATATGTAAAGGTTCCCCAAGGAGTAGTAAAGGTAGTCTTATGTTGATCTAGCAGTATTCACCTCTACTTGATTGTACCCTAAGAATCCATCTAACATAGATAGCATCTCCGAGCCTGTGACAACTTGTAATACTTGGTCCATCATGGGGAGAGGGTAGTTTTCCTTCAAAGAACCCTGATTTAGATTTCTAAAGTCCACACAGATCCGATCTCACCATTCTTCTTTTTGACAGCACTATATTAGCAATCCACGTTGAATGGTGGATGGGGAAGATGATCTTAGCCTTCAAAATATTTTGTATTTCTTGGAAAATTGTATCATCTATCTTTGGATTATATTTCCTTTGCTTCTGTTTGAAGGGTTTGATCCTAGGCTTAAGAGGAATGAAATGTTGCATTTCTTTAGGCTGAAAAGCCTTAAGATCATCATAAGAGTAAGCTAGAACATCAACATACCTCTTCAACAGATTCACCACCTTATTTTTCTCTTCATGAGTGCAACATTTTCCAATGTTGACCATTTTGGGATCATCAAGACTCCCAATATTCACTTTCTTAGTCTCAACAGATTGCTTTAGGATCCTTGGGAAACTTTAGACTTCATATATCTATCATGTTTATCAAAAATATCCTCCAAACTCACCATCCCTTTAGGGATTTTGTTTCCTTTCAGTTTGATGCATCCATCTTGATCCATCTCTTCTTTGACACCCTCTTCATTTGATGACACACACTCTCTAGGAAGATTGTCACTTCCTTCAAAGTACAACTAATCAAAGTTGTCTCTGAGCTCCAAGAAAGAAAGAAAATGCTGGTCATCATTAAAAACTTGCCAATTATTTGCATTGTTAGGCACACTGGGTCTATGGATCATCTCAATGGTGAATTTCTCTTGAGGGAAATCAGGATGAGGAATCAACAAGGACCCCAAAACAATAGCTAGAGAGTCAGCCCTAGTGTTCCTTTCCCTTGGCATAGCTTCAATGGAAAAAGCATCAAGGAATTCAATGGAATCCCATACCAGATTCCTATAGTGCTTCAACCTTCTGTTCTTTACTTGATAAAGGTCTCTAACTTATTTTACAATTAGCTCTACATCTCCATGAGCAAGAAGATTCTTCACTCCCATCTCCTTCACCATGATCAACCCAAGAATGAGGGCCTCATACTCAGCAGTATTGTTAGTATTTTCAAACTAAAACTTAAAGGAGAAAGGATGAACCTTACCCCCAGGAGAAATGAGCATTGCACCAGCTCCAGAACCAGCTGAAGAGCAACTCCCATCAAACTCCAAAGTCCACACACCATTAGGGTCAAACAACACTCCCTTTGGCAGACTTTCCTCCTCTTGTGACATGATCATGTAGTTCCCATGTCCAATGTCTTCATATAGTATTTGTGCTTTAGGATCATCTATCTTTTGCACAATATACTCTGCTTGTTTCTTAGGCACAACTTCTTCATCTTCCCATTGACAGGGATCAAGGCATGTGACCAATCCATTTGGATTTCCCCTCCTACCTCCTTACAGAAATTTCTACTCAGCAACATCCCATATGAAGGAGGAATATCAGCTACCAAAATGGTGGCTAAGACCCTTTTCTCTGGGAAAGTAGCAAAAGCTACTTGTGCATCTTTAATTCTGCCAACCAAAGGTACTTTCTTACTCTCCATGGAATAATAGAACCAAAGGTATGTGTTAGGGTCAGACCCAAAGCATGGGCTACCTTTGCAGGCATTACATTATTTGATGCTCCTGAATCTATGACATAGTTACTGAGTTTATGGCCAGCTATGAGAAGGGTCACATAGAATGGTTCAATTTTCTCATTAGGGGAAGTGACTGTGGCCACAAGGCTTGATTGAGGTGAGGAAGAGGGAGTGGGAAAAAGGCCTTTAGAAGAATGGGCTGGGGTTTTAGATTTAGAATTTACAAAGTTAACCATTTTGGCAAAGGCTTTAGGATGGGTTTGATAGAACTCGCCTCAAAAATCTGAATCTTGGTCTTTTTAAGATGGTCTATAATGTCAAAAGATCCATATGTGGATGGGGAATCACTACTAGGAGTAGGAGGAGATTTTGATCTATCAGCTTTATTATTTGTTGGACAAGAATTCTCAAAAGCAGAAGTAGAGGGAGAAGGACTAGCAAAGCTTACCTTTTGGGTGGAATTAGTAGGAATAGGAGATCATCTTCTTGCAATCATCGGGATGGTGATGGGGTAATCTTTAGATATTTTTGCAGGTTACACCACTTTTTCCTTTTTGTTGGTCTGCTCCCAGGTCATAACAGCATATGACTCACTATTCATCTTAGCCACTACATCATCATAATCATCTTTATCATCCACACCTTCAGTGGTGAGGAAATGAACTCGAGAACCACTAGGCTCCTCCAGTTCTTCATCAGCTTCCTCTTCTTGTTCATCATAGATCCCATTTTCTTCCTCATCATTAGGCTCAAGAACCTCACAAGTAGCATTGACAGGAACCTTGAGGGGTGGACCTTCAATGGCCAACCTGGTTTGAGAAGAGGGCAAGCAGTTCCTAGGCTGAAAGTTCTTCCTTGGAACATCTTGATATGGAGCATGCTGAGCCAATTATTTCTTGATGGCAATGAGGCCATTAGCCAACTTTTGCACCAACTAATCTGCATTACCTCCAGATACGACCAAGTCATCTTTGGGTTTGAAAAACTCCCTTTTCAGCTTTCTAGACACAATCAAGTCATCTTCCACACTAACAGCCAATCTCTGATCAACATCCAAAGTTGCAAGATTTTCTCTCCTCAGGGCATAGCTTACTTCTGGAAATTGAGCATTCAAGAAGAAACACTTCTAAATCTAATCAATAGGCCTAGTATTTAGTGGAATATTGTTAATCAACTTGTTGAACTTGGCCAAAAATTCTCTCATAGGCTCATGTGGCTCCTTCTTGATTTGAGAAATATGAGCTAGAAAAGCATGCACATCTTTAGCAAGTTTGAAACGCTGCTCAAATCAAATTCAGTCCTCATAGTAGTCTAATTGGTGATGGTCCCAGCAGGAAGATGGTAAAACCAATCTGCAACATTATCTTACAAGGTCTCCACAAATAGCCTAACAGAGACATCCTCATGTTCAACTCTAAGGACCCCACATGCAACAATGAAGGCTGCAATGTGTTCATCAGGGTGCACTTTTCCATCACCTCTAAACTTGGGAAAATTCTTCCTGTTACCCCTAGGTAACTCATGCAATGGTTGAGGAAGATCCAAAGGCCCAACTATTTGTCCCTAAGGCCGAGGTACTTTGCCATCCTTAGAAATATTACTTGAAGTGGAACTGAGACACCAACAAGAATTAGGGCATGAAGATTAGGGCTAAGTTGTGCTTGAGGAATGCTACTACTAGAAGCTCTATCTTTAATAGGAGGTGTGCTTGTGGAATGAGCTTTTCTATTTCTTCTTGTTGGAGGAAGTTGAAAACCTTGTTGATCTAGGAGTTGAAATTGGGGATCTTCAATTCCAAGAGCCCTTCTACCATTAGTGTATCTTAGAGTTGCTAGATCAAATAAATGATCGAATTAGTTGTTCTTTTTAGAAATTAAATTTATTGAACAAATCCCAGTAGAGTCACCAAAAACTATTGGGTTTCAGATTTTCACTTGGAATGAAACCACAATCGGGGACAAGAAATTCCCTCCTCTTTAATGGGAGAGTTTCCCTTATTGAAAGCAGGTGCAAAACCTATGTACAAATACACAATATTTCATTCAATGGTGGTTTCTGATATCTTGAAATGTGTTTTATGCATGGAAAGTTATCAATACATGAGGATATAAGACTTGAAGAGAGGAGGGAGGCAGAAGAAGACAATACTTTTAGGGAAAAGAGATGGCAGAGAAAACCCTTATATGTATTGAGAAAATGAGATATAGAGTAGAACCATTCACGTTTATAACGGGCACAATCCACATACTCAAAGTTCTTGAGATTGTATAAACTAGAACACAAATTTTCTAAGCATGCAAGGATTAAATGATTCATAGATCAGAGCAAGAAGGAAAGAGAAAATAGAGGAAAAAGGGGAAACCCTTGTATTGATTTCTTCCGATTTGAAATTACAGTTCCAGAATATCAAAATCCCAACCCCTTACAATGGCTTTGAAAGCCCCTGAAATAGCTCGCAAGAGACAGTTACAAATTCCTTGAGCAAGCAAGAAACAATTAAAACTTCCTTCCAACCACTAATGCCCTTTTATATTATTTATTCGTAAAGAAATGTTAATGGCGGAGAAACCAGTTATAAAATATATGGCCATTACATTATTTCGCCGATTAAAATATGGGCCATTCATTTTTCTTTTACAAATTTAAATTTGGGCTGCCCACGTGGAGGAAATTGATTGGAGCAAGTGTGTGGACTCCCTTTGCATTGTTTACCTTTGAATTTGTGCCAGGATGACATGTGGAGAGATCCACTGGTTCTTTTATACTTAGTTAATTCGGGCTATTTCTGCTTGACTTATGTTGACCCCTAGACACGTGGAGAGTTGGCGCTCATTTGAGTTTTCTCTTTGGAAAATCTTCCTGAAATTGTGCTGAGCTAATGCATGGCTCCTTCTACCGGTCTTGGAATTTTCAACGGCCAACTCTATCTCTCCATTGACTTTGACCACGTGGCAGGCTGGTGCTCATTTGGAGATTGGCCCTTAGGCTTCACTTCCAAAATTGCTCCATTGAGACACGTGGAGACTTCTGCTGACCCGCCCATACTTAGTCAATTTAAATAACCAGCTTTGTCCCTTTTTAGACTTGGGACACATGGAGGACTAGTGAAATTTTGAGAACTTCCCCTAGCTTTAACTCTCAAAGTTGTGCGGATGAGGCATGTGCGCCGCCACGAACCTTCCATGCTTAGCTGATTTGGGCTTGTTTTGTCTTCATTTTGACCTAGACACGTGGAAAACCGTGCTTAATCAAGACTGTCCCTTGGGCCCTACCTTTGGATTTGCGCCATTTGGACGTGTGGAGGCTTCTGATGTTTCTTAAAACATGGCCATACTACATCCAATCGAGACATGCCCACGTATTACCCATGGATGCTTTAGGCAAAAATTAACGGGATGATACGCTGTCATTCCCGACTACGGAAGAAATAAAAAGAAGGGAAAAACTTCACCATTATGCCCAACTTTCAAATTGTTCTCCATGAAATGGGAAAACTACAAATAATGCTAGGCTCGATGCGATCCAATACTCCAAGGTACCGACTCAAAATTTTCAAAATTGACTTCAAAAGAGGGGAATTTTGAGGGAGAAAACACACTTGAAACTAGAGGGAGACAAAATAATAGAGGAAGCCATGGAAAATAAAAGGATCGTAAGGTCAAAATCCAAAATCAAGATAGTATCTTGCACCTTTGTGGAAAGTCCTGGGCATATAAAGAAGGATTGTTAGGAACTTCGGACAAGAAGAAACAATAGGAAGAAAACAAGGAGGAAAATGTGGCAACGGGTAATGTATGTCGATTATTTGATTCTTTCTTTGCACAATATTATCAATCTTGGGTTTTAGAATCGGGGCTTCTTTGCATGCTACTCCACAGAATTATTTTGTTGATTATGTTCAAGGATATTTTGGGCTTGTTTTTCTTGGTAATGATGAGCCTTGCAACATAGTTGGAAAAGGTTATGTTCGGGTTAAGATGCAAAATGGGAATACTTGGATATTAAAGGATGTTAGACATGTGCCTACATTAAGATGAAATTTGATATCGATAGGGTAGTTGGGAAGTGATGGTTGTACTGTAATAGTTACAACAAGCTCTTGGAAGGTTACCAGGGGTGCTCTTGTGGTGGAAAGAGGTAAGAAGGTTGGAACCTTGTATTTAACCACTTATAGCACTAATGTTTGTAATCTTGTGGCTTCAGAAGTAGATACAATATTGTAGCACTATAGGCTCGATCATATGAGCCATAATGGCATGAAGATCATAAAGAAGGATTTTTTTGGATATATAGAAACAAGTTTGGAGTTCTGTGAGGAATGCATATATGGGAAAAAAAAAAAAGCAAGTAAGGTTCCTCAAGATTAGACCTACAAAGAAAGAGTAAGTTAGAGATGGTGTATTCTAATGTATGGGGACCGACTCAGTATCATCTCTTGGGGTTCAAGCTATTATTTTACTTTTATTAATGATGAAACAAGGAAATTTTGGGTTTATTGTATTAGAAACAAATATGATGTATTTGAAACTTTTGTTAAATGAAAAGCCTTGGTAGAGAATGAAACAGCCTTAAGCTAAAATTTCTTAGGTCAAATAATAGAGGGAAGTATTACAACAATGAATTTGATGATTATTGTTCTAAGAATGGAATTTTCAGGAAAAATATGGTTTGAATTCATGTGTCACTTTCCCATGCTAGGAGCATGAGGTTACATGTATGACTACCTCTTTCTTTTTGGGAAGAAGCAAGCGGTGAGCAAAACGTGTACTTGATAAATAGAGGACCCTCAAGTGACTTGGATGAAGGCATACCGAGGAGGCTTGGTATGGTAAAAAATTGATTATTCATTTCTTAGAGTCTTTGGATGTGAGGTGTTTTTCCATATAGACAAGGATGATAGGACAAAACTAGAGGCTAAATTAGAAAAATGTACTTTCATTGGTTATGGTGGTGATGAATTTGGATATAAATGTTGGAGTATTAAGGATAAGAAAATCATTCGATCTAGGGATGTGGTCTTTAATGAGAAAGTCATGTATAAGAAATAGTTGTAGGAAAATAGGGAAGAATCCAAGAAAGAATATGCAGCAGTAGAGGATCTTCCGGATGGGAAAGTGACACATGAATAAGTTTAGGAAACTCCTCAAAAAGAACCCCAAACTCCTATATTGAGGAGGTCTTCTAGGGAAATAATTGAACCTGAAATTTTTCTCCTTCTCTTTATTATTTATTACTCACTAATAGTGGAGAGCCAAAGAGATTTGATGAAGCAATGCATGTAGATGCCATGAAAAAGTGGGAGAAAGCCATGGATGAGGAGCATAAGGCTCTCATGGAGAACCGATATGGGATTAAGTGAAGCTTCCCCAAGGAAAAATAGCATTATAGAACAAGTGCGTGTTCAAATTCAAAGAGGAAGAAGGAGGCAAGAAAATATACAAGGCCCGGTTTGTGGTCAAGGGGTTGCACATAAAAAAGGTATAGATTTTAATGAGATTTTTTTCTCCCGTAGTAAAAATGACTTATATTAGAACTGTTCTTGGAATAGTTACAGAAAAAATACTTGCACTTAGAACAACTTGATGTAAATACTACATTTCTCCATGGTGATTTAGAGGAGGATCTATATATGCAGCAGAAAAGGGCTACGAGGTCGAAGGTAAAGAGGAGATGGTATGCAAACCGAAGAAGAGCTTGTATGGCTTGAAAAAAGCTCCACGTCAATAGTATAAGAAATTTGATAGCTTCATGATGGAGTAAGGTTATATTAGATGCCATTCGACCATTATGTGTATACAAAGAAATTTGAGGATGGAAGTTATATTATCCCGTGTTTGTATGATGTTGTCATGCAGTAAAAATATGCAGAAATAAAAGTACTCAAGAAGCATCTAAGTGAATCCTTTGCCATGAAGGATTTGGGGAAGCCAAAAAAATCTTGGTATGCCGATATCTCGGATTGGAAGGAACAGAAGCCGACTTTATCTCGTGAAGAGTACATTAAGAAGGTCTTGGAGAGGTTTAATATGCAGGATGCTAAACTGGTTGGGACTCCTTTGGCAAGCCATTTCAAGTTATCAAAGGAGCAAAGTGTCCCAAGATAGAGCAAGAGAGAAACCAAATGTCCAAGGTACCTTACTCATTAATGGTTGGTAGTTTGATGTATGCCATGGTGTGCACCAGGCCTGATATTGCCCATGCAGTGGGAACGGTGAGTAGATTTATGAGTGATCTAGGTAGAGATCACTAGTAGGTAGTAAAGTGGATCCTTCGGTATTTGAGAGGGACCATGTGGGAAATTTTGTGCTATAGTGGATCGGCACCACTTTGTGTGGTTATGTAGATTCAGATATGGCTAGAGATGTAGATAATATGAGGAGCATGATAGATTATGTTTACACTGTAGGTGGGACAACAACGAGTTGGATTTCACGACTACGAAGGCCGGTGGCTTTGTCAACCACAGTGGTCTAGGTATGTTGTTTCCATAGAGGCAAGAAAATAAATGATTTGGTTACAACAATTGCTTGAGGATTTGGGGGAAGGAGGAAGCGAGGAGGAAGGAAGTACATAGTGATAGTTAGAGTGCTATACACCTAACTAAGAACTCTACTTTTCACTCTAGGACGAAGCATATATAGTTAAGGTAACATTTCATCAGGATAGCTTTGGAGGAAGAGAAGTTGAAGTTGGAGAAGATTCATACCAGTAATAATCCTGAGCAGACATGATGACCAAGGTGGTCACAAGGGAAAATGAATCTGTGTTCAACTTTGGTTGGTATTCACGAAAACTAGTGAAGGGTTGAGAAGCTTTCTCAGAGGAAAACTAGTCTCCAAGTGGGAGATTGTTAGGTTGTGGAGCCTATTTTCATGTGAGAAAGTGTTAAAGACTATACAATAAAAGTAGTGTATAGTTTCCACAGTTGTCTCACCGGGGTTCGGGGGCGCAACCCCCGAGAATTTTTTTTTTTGGCCTTAAAACGTTCTCGATATACCGGGAAACATGCTTTTCTCATATGGGTGGGATTTTTGACCCATAGGTTTATGGGATGGTTTTGGCCCATGGTTTTGATACCCATGGTTTTGTAAAACTACTTAAGTAGTTGTCTACTTATGTGGTTTTATGCATATGGTATAGTTAATGTAACATTGTAGATGTGTTTTGAATTCAGGTGTGAATTCTGTAGAGTTTATTGAGCATAGCTCCAAACATATTTGTGTATTGTATTGAGAGAGTGGTGGCTTGTAATAAAATATGAGCAAGTGATTCTTGGTGGACGTAGCCCAAATTGGGTGAACCACATTAAATACTGTCTCTTTGTGTTGTGTTATTTTATTCTACACTTTTATTTGAGATCTATAATATTTTATGCATATTAGTTTCTACTGTTATGATTACTGTGAGGGATTATTCCACATATTTTATCCCTTATTTCCTAACAATCACGGTCAAGGGTTGGCCAGTAATAGCCAAGGCATAGGATGTGTGTAGTGATAACTAAGCCACTGAAGTTACCCCCACAAATTCCATCGTGAACTTCCTTGATGGTGTATGGAATTTCAGATCTTGTAAGGCATCATAAGAGGATACCGTCAAAGCCACGTTTATAGATAATACCACCATTGATGACATAGCAAGAGAAAATTTTGAATAAGGCTCATTTTTTACCGTGAGTAAGATCCTGGAGGCGAAATTGAAAGGGAAATGTAGTCAACAATCTACTTATACCAAAGGTCATGTGGGTCCATTTGAATCTTTCCTACAAGGTTAAGGTCTTAGAATAGATAAGAAGGTGATTACAACCTTTTTATTGTGACAAATAGTTTTGAGTCGAAGGTGAAGTGGGGATTTAAGAAGTAAGTCGTGGGCCATGGTGTCCACAAATTTATTAGTGGAACGCAGGGTGGTTTGAAGTTCATAATGGTTAAAGGTAGTTAAAATCATGTCAACATGATGTTTATAATTTTTAAGTATCTCGTTATGACACTCGGTATATACCATTAACTTGGTTCGAACCATTGAGAGTCACCAAAAATATTAATTTATTTAACATCTAAGGTTATGGCAGTTTGAAGACCTAACACGAGTGCTTCATATTTGGCAATATTGTTAGTACAATCAAAATCTAGTTTGAAAGATAATGACATAGGCTCACCGTCA
Source organism: Taxus wallichiana var. yunnanensis (assembly GCA_018340775.1). NCBI lineage: Eukaryota > Viridiplantae > Streptophyta > Pinopsida > Cupressales > Taxaceae > Taxus > Taxus wallichiana. The sequence goes on along the minus strand of CM031238.1, from coordinate 593,565,163 downwards.
AGAGGAATGAGGATAACTCTAGCACCACCCCACGCTGACATTTGGAACCATCAAAGAATAAGGTCATCTAGGTAAATGGTATCATCCAAGGAGAGGGTAGCGATGGATTCATCAGGAATTCAAAGTTAGAATATTGGTTTTTGGAAGAGAGGTGCATCTGCGAGCTAGTCAAGAATGGTCGATAATGAAGGTTTTGTGGTTGAATATGTAATAGTGAAGTTTAGTGGTGAAAAGAATAAGGCTAGGAAAAGTTTTTGGTGTGAGTATATCTAGTTTCATAGTCTAAAAGTGTACGACTTATATAATAAACTACGTGCTCCCTGTGTTGCTCGTCACGATGAGAGAGCATGACACCCGGGAATGATCTGTAGTAGAAATGTAAAGGTAAAATGGTTGGTCATCCTCATGTTGAATGAACACCGGTGGTTGGAGGAGGTATTGTTTTAAGGTGTTGAAGGATTTATGGCATTCATCATCCCATTTGAAGGAGATATCCTTTTTGAGAAGATGATGAAATGGATGGCAGTGGTTAGAAAGCTAAGAAATAAAGGGATGAATAGATTGTAACTTGCCTTGCAAACTATGGAGTTGATTTAATGTTAGTAGGTGGAGGCATCTCAAGAATATCCTTGATTTTATCGGGATCAACTTCAATGCCACACAAAGAAATGATAAAACCAAGGAGCTTTCTGAGAGAATAGTGAAGACACACTTCTTAGGTTTAAGGTGAACACAGTATTTGATGAGATGGTCAAAGAAAACCTTAAGGACAGTAAGGTGTTCGGCCCGATGTTTAGATTTGGCAAGAAGATCATCAATGTAATCTTCCAATATATTATGCATGATGTCATGAAAGATATAAGTCATATCCCGTTGATATGTAGCATCAACATTTTTAAGGCCAAAGGGTATGACATGATAACATAAGGTCCCCTAAGGAGTGATGAAGGTGGCTTTGCGTTGATCTTTCGGGGTGAGTAATATTTGGTTATAACCCAAGAAACCATCCATGAGTGATAGCATCTCATGGCGGTGGTGAGATCAATGAGTTGGTCAATACTAGGTAGAGGAAAGTCATCTTTTGGGAAAGCTAAGTTAAGGTCATGGAAATCCATGCAAATGTGGAGTCCCCCTATCGCTTTTATGACATGAAAGATGTTAGAGATCCATTGGGGATAATCAATGGGTCGAATGAAGGAAATCAAAAGAAGGAGCTGGAGTTATTCTTTGATAAGAAGGACAATGTGAGGATGCATTTTTATAGCTTTTATTTCATGGGTTTGGCATTAGGAATGGTTACAATATTATGGACAACAATGTTTGGGTCAACTCCGGGCATATTAGTGTAGGACCAAGAAAAAGCATGGTTATGATCCTAGAGAAAAGAAGTGAAAGCTTCTGTTCAAAGTGAGATCTAAAGATTGGCCTATTTTTATAATGTGCGGGTTGTCCTGAGTGTGAATATTGATTTTGATGGTCAATTCATTCAACATGGTTTACGTCTCAGAAGGTAATGATAGATGAATATAAGAATCTTCCACACCAAGGTAGGTGAGAATAGACTCATCATCCTGACATTGAACAACGTTAATAGAAGGTGTATCATCATCGATCATGTTAGGATACATGAAGGGAAGAGAAGAGGGAGCCTTTCCATCACGTTGATAAGTTAGAGGTCCCAGGGAAATGGTGTTCATGAAAACAAAAAAAAAGTTTTTTTTAGGAGGAATGGATTATGGATCCATAGACTCTGTAGGTGAAGGTGGTGAGTTAGGGGAATGGGGTGGGGAATATTTATCATCCTCAATGATTTTGACTCGAGCCTTCTTGGAAGGTGATTTTAAAATCCAATACCACTATAGTCTTTATGCTTATGAGTGGTGTAAGGAATGAAAATATGACGGCCTTGTTCATAGAAACCAAAGCCAAAGCCCTTCCAAGAACAATGATGGGGGAAGGTTTGGTTGAAGTGGAGATTGGTGAGAGATTTAAGGTCAAAGGAAAATGGTTGGTTTGGGAAGGTGGCTTGGGTGAGTAGGTAGAAGCATCATTTCCAACATATGTTAAGTTAGTGTGAAGGTGGAGAGGCCCATAGGGAAAACATTTCCTATGCGGTGATCATAGTGGGGATGTTGGTGAAGGTTACCATACTCTCAAGGAGTAAGGAATGAGTCAATGTTATAAAGGTAGTACTCCCACAGGTGAGGTGTTGAAAAACACCTTCTAAGGCATTATTAGTTGGTATGGGGGTAACGGGAATGAATGACTCACCGAAAAACTAGGAAGAAGAAGTTTTGGATGTTTGAGAAGTAGATGGGTTGGTTGATGGATCAGCCACAGAAGGTTGCAACAAAAGAGTGGGAATAGAGGATTTAGCCGTGGAATATGTAGCAGCAGTGCCAAGTGGTGGATGAGGTGGAAATTGAAGAAGAAGTGGCGGTGGTGGTAAATGCCTTAACTGGTATAAGGACATCATTGGGTTGATACAACATGTTATAGGTCTTGAAAGGTGAAGGGTCGATGGAATGGTATAGTTGTGCCCTTCATGTTCAAATTTTAAACAACGGTGTAAGGTTGAAGGAACACAACCCATGACATGAATCCAAGGTCGACCAAGCAGCATGTTGTACTAGAATTCCCCCTCTAAGACATAGAATAATTCAAGAATGGTACAGGGGCCTACACAAATGTGGAGAATGATGGTGTTGAGGGTGGAAGTTATGGCATCGTTAAATGAACGCAACATAACTAGGTTATTATGCATGTAATTAGAAGGGATGCACATTTGGTTGTACGTATGGGAGGAAATGATGTTAATATTGGCACCACCATCGATCATAACACGTCAAATGCATATATTATCAATGTAGATGGAAATAAATAGCACGGGTCAGGATCATCCGATTGGAGAGGTATAATCTCATCGTCAGAGAAACTGAGAGTAGCTACTTGATGAGTGGTAGCAGGAGTAGAGGAAGGGGAAAAGTGGTAAGAGAGGCCACATGGCGAGGAGTGATAATGGATGTAACATGCATAGGGTTGTTAGGTATAACCTCAATAGATTACAGGACCTCAATGAGGGCCTAATGATGAGACTTAGAGGTTTGGATGAGGTCGTACAAAGACATTTTGAGAGGAGACTAGTGAAATTATTTAAGCATTGTACGATGGGAAACCCCATCAGAAATAGGATATATGGGTCCATAGATGGTGATTTTGGGTGCAGGTGTAGATGGAATATTGGGTAAAAGAGTAGTGGATGAGTTGGTTATTTTCTCCTTTCCTTTGTCCTTCTGGGCTTGAGTGGAAATTTGAACCATATTGATCTGCGGTAAAGGAGAAAGTGAGTCATGATAGGTGTAGTGACAAGATGGGAAAAAAATATGGTGAGGGAATATACTAGTTTTGTGAAAACAATGCAGCACATTGGAATTTTGGTGGAGGTTTGGCTATCTCTCTAATGCAAACCATATTGATCTCAAATTTTGGAGGAGGATAAAAGGGTTGTGGAGGGGGAGATTAAGGTCACTTTGGATAGGTAAGGGATGAGGATGTTTCATGATAGGTGCAAGTGGAATAGGGTCCTCATCTAAAAGATCATCATCATCAATGTTTTCTTCAAGAGAAAATAATTGGAGAAGAATAGTCTTAAGAGATTTATAATTTTCCACATCATTCTATGACACATGATGACAAGCGCAATTTTGGTATCATCAATCCCTTTTGGTTTAGGCTTGAATGGGTTGTAAGGTCTAAGTGGTGGCAATGTGATAAAAACGGTTTCCAAAAAGGTTAGCTAAGATGTTGGCTTAAGACCACGCCAATGGATGGATCACAATGTGAAGTAAGTGTGGGTCTGGATGGAAGTGTGGGTGAATTTGGTGGGAGAGGTGTCATTGGAGATGGAATCAGAGGTTAAGTAAGTTTGACTACTTTTTTGGTAGATAGTACGGTTTCGTGGTTTTTAATGTACCTTCTTGGGTAAAGGTGTAGTAGGAAAACTAGTTGTTGAAGGTGGTGTAGGTTTAACTACCTATTTGGAAGGTAGTGGGTATTTGGGATTTGGTTGCACCTTCTTGGGTAAATGTGAAGAAAAATTGTTTGATGTAGAAGGGAAGGCAGATGGTAGAAGGGGATGGGTTAGCCAAGGCAATAATGGAGGTGCAGTGAAGGTTGTAGTAAGAGGAAATGTGGAAGGGACTGGTTGAGGAGAAAGGAATGACATGGGTAATGATGAGGATACTGGAAGTGGTGTAGGTATAGGAGGTAGAAAGGATGTAGGTGACATCAAAGTGTAAGATGTGTAGGTAATTTGGGTGTAACAGAGGATCGTGACGAGGTGGGTTCTTTGTGTTTTTATTTTACTCTAGGTAGGAGGCTACTTGGCCAAGGTTAATGGGTGGGGACCTAGGATAGATGGAAGTGGTGAAGGTGACAGAGGGGTAGTGGGTGAAGCTAGTGTATGTGGCCTAAGGGGTTGGGTATTCCTCTTAGGTGGGGAATAGTATTTGCGATGGCTTATGAGGATGTGGATAAATCTAGTTTGACAAGAGGATGGACTAGACTTAATGTCGGCATGACTCCTAATGTGGTAATGGGTCTAGACGTGGAGGAAGGTATAGGTGCAGGTAAGGTTTTAGGCATAGGAAAAAGTTCATTTATTGGTAAAGGTTTAGGTGTGGGTGAGGGTGATGAAGAAGGGGCTGCTACAAATGGCATGGGCATGGTGGGTTTGGTTGTCTAAAACACCTTTGGATAGATCATGAAAGTTTCAGAAGATAACATCTGCGCATTTGAGTTGAGACATGCATTTGAAGACGTCCCTAAAGTATGGAATTGTCAACATAATCTAAGTGGTCAGCAAAATGTGAGAATGAAACTGATGTAGGTGGGGATGATGTTGATTTGGTAGTAATCCTGTAAATAATGTCTATGAGACAAGGAAATGGTTGGCTTGAAGTGGGTAAAAGAGACAAGAGAAAATCAACAAGATCCTTGAAAGCCAATGGAGAATTGTCACCAATAGGAAGGGACACTACTAATGGATCCCCTGTGGGTAGGGGAGATGGAAATTTGGGTGAGGTAAGTTCATCTTTTGGCGAAGAAGAAGGTAAGAATGACTCTCCTATGGGTAGAAGAGTAAGTACTATGGGTTGTTTATCAGGTTGAGAGGTGAGTGGGGAAACTACATCGACAGATATGGTGGAATTCTCCATGGGTGAAGGAGAAGATAAGGGAGAATCCTCTGTGGGTAAAGGAGAAGATGAAATAGGTCCCTCCATGGATGAAGGAGCTCATGTAATAATCTCCTCAATAGATGGAGTAGGAGGAAATTGAGCAGGAAGAGCTGGTATGATGTCGAAAATAACATGAACCTCACAAACATTACTATCATTGGTCAAGGTTTTTCTAGTTTGGTTAGATAATGTGGTGTGATTTGGGAATGGATTCTTGAAGATGTTAAGGTTTTGATTAGCTGGTGTGTTAGGATTATCCAAGATGAGATCTCCATTATCTAACATTTCTTGATGATGTTTTTGAAATTTATACAATTACCGTCGCTATGACCTCTAACATGATGATAGTTGCAATAATAATTTTCTTTGTACCACATAAGAATAGGATGAGAGGGGTCAAAACTACTATGTGGTTTGATGGGTGGAAGATTTTTTTATTAGATAGGGTAAAAAATAGGGATAGGCTCCCAGAGGCCGAGTACAAAAGATTACATTGTGATAGAAGCAAAGTGAGAAAAAAAGGAAAAGGACCCCCAGAGTTAAATAGAATTAACTCCAAAACAGAGAAGGGGGTCCAAGAAACAATGAGCAAGAGAGATAAAGCCATTAAACAAGAAAAAAAGAAAATTCCCCAAAATTCTGCAGACAGTTGAAGAAGTTCTGCTAGGAAGCTTTACTTTTATTTTTTTTTTTGGAGGGATTATCCTCCTTGGTCTCCTTTTTCATGCTAGAATATGAATTCAACTTCATCTAAGGGATTTCCTTGACACCATCTTCAGCTTCCTCCCGAGTTTCCTCCTCCTCATCCTCCTCCTCAGATGAGTGGAAGAGTGACTACTTCATATTTTAGAAGCTTTTCTAAAACTGGAGAGTAGGTTTCTCCTATGGGAGTATATTTTCGTTACTCCCGCTTGAACTAAAAAGCCTAAATAGGAGAAAGATTGGAAGAAGGATTTGACTGGTTGGATGAATGAGATGAGCCAACTTTCAAAAATACTACGTTAGTAGATCCTTTTTCTTTAGAATAATTATTTTACGATTTAGAAGAATAAGAGGTATCGTTTGATTTAAACACAACGTTCTTGTTACACAATTATATCTTATTCTCTTCAATGACATGAATTTAAAGTTTTCGAGCCATGGTGAATGCCTCATAAAATGTGTGGAAGGTTTGAACTTGGATAGTTGGTGAGATGTGTCTAGCACAAGATATGATGAACAAATCTATTAACTCGGTTTGAGGAAGTTGGAATGTGAGTTGCTTGATCATGCTTTGCAAACGAGTGACAAAATACGCTATAGATTCATCTTCCTATTGGCATGTCACATACAAGTCGTCATGGTGACCTTCTTAATAATGTTGATAGAAACATGGTCTAGAAAATCCCGAGCTACCTGATTAAATGAAAATATGGAATGCCTAGGTAGAGAACTATACCAATCTAAAGCCGTCCTATCAAGGACATTGGAAATGTCCACAAGAGAAAAGCATCATCATGAGAGATAAGATAACACACATGTTTAAAATACCGCAAGTTTTTTTGTGGGTCTTCTTTGTTGTTGAATCAATTGAATTTAGGTATTTCCAAATGGGGAGGGTATGGATGAATTAGAATCAACGGGTGAATGGGCTCATTGCAAATCTTGTCATATGTCGAGTGTTATGTGAGCTAAAGATAGATGCCTCTAATGTCTACATATTTTCCATCATCATTTTGATTAGATCATTGGTAGGTTGTGATGACTGGGATCCCCACAGTATAAGGGGTAGATGAGGCAAGTATGATGTGGTGTCAAGTATGAAAATTGTGAGGAAGGAACATAGGCCGAAATAGATGTAAATGGAAAGTATCCTGAATAAGCGGTAGATGAAATAGGGGATGTTGGTGATACGTGTAGGTAGGTGGAGTGGACTTAAATACTCTCATAGAAATCGAGAGGAAGAGACTGGTATGGAGAGGAGGATGTTTTGGAAGGGAGTGTGGGCTGCTTGACACCAATGGTGGCTGATATGTAATAGGTATATGAGAGGTGGTGGGTGCAAATAGACCTAAACTCAAGGTGGTTGATAAAGGCACGGTTGAAATCATAGGATCGAGAGATGTCAAAGGCGCGATAGATGCCATACGTGCAACAAATATGAGTGATGTAGTGTCAAGTTGGAAAACCATAGGTGGTAAGGTGGAAGAAGGTAAGGCCAAGCTAGTAGTAATTGATGTAGAAGTGGGTGTGAGGGTAGTAGGAATGGACACATGCATGCCATATAAAAGTTATCTTGATGAATTATGGGTAGATGAATGAGTGAGATAGTACTATAGAGCATCGAGGTTATGATCAAGGAGTGTCAAAAACTCCTCATCACCAGTGGGTATGGTAAGAGGCTGATTGGGGTCCATAGGTGATGATATGGAAGGGGAAATGGGCTAGGTGGGATCAGTTGATGGCTAGCATGAAACATGAGAGCGTTATCTTGTTTACAAGTCAAAACCATGTGACTAACAATAGAATAAGTATTCTAAGCTTCACTGATAATGTAGAAAACACATAAGGAATGGAGAAAAATGGGTTTAAAATGTGTGATTTGATCACTATTCTGATTGGAAAATCAGAACACAGAGACCGATGTTGGTTTGGGTAATCGATGATGGTATGATGGGGTAACCATCGCGGTCGACTAGACCGATATTAGATTCTTATGGAGAAATGAAATATTTGTAAATTTGGAAATAAATGATGAAGATGAAGTAGAACTAGACTTTGAAGGTGATATCAAGGACTCAGAGATATAGTAAAGTGATAGAGGAAGTCACAGAAAGAAAAGAAATATAGATTGAATGCTACTTTGGCAGAAATGACCAAAAAAACATAAAACCGATGGTGATCAGTGAACCAAAATGGTGAGATGATGAAACCGATGGCAACATGCTCGCTAGACCGACATCTTGGTTACTTATAAAATCTATGAAAAATGGAAAAAGTGAATTTTTGGTGATTTAGGTCAAATAAAAAGACCAACTTAGAGACCGAGTATGGAAATGATTAGTCCTAACACACTCGAAACAGTTGGAATACACCAACTATGATTGTGGAGTATGTAGGGAGAGAAAAAATGAAGAAAACAAACTCACACCTCAAAAAACAAATCAAGCAAAAGCTAGCAAACACGAAATCCTATGATGTAGATTTTATGTTGTGGCTTATGCCATTTAGGACTGACTTGTGAATAGAATAGAGTTTTTGGTTACCAAAGGTTCCCTACGGAAACTGACAACTATGGCTAGTTTTAGGTAAGTTTTGGCATGGGGGATCCTTATCTGATATGATAATCGGCCGAAAAAACAGTGGATCCCACTATCAATCCTTTGATCGTGTGATCATTGGCAACTTCTTCCGGGAAAGATGTTGTTTAAGAAATTTGTAATTTGTTTTCAGTGATTTGGTATAAAGAGTGTGCAAAATGTGAACTACGATTCAATTTTTCAACCATCAACTAGGCATGACTTCCAACATATAGGTTGCCCAAAATTTAGATGATCTAGAATGCAAACATATAACAATTAGATGAAAAGATTTTAAAACCCAAATCCACAATAAAATTTGATGAGAACAATAATGAATAGGTAAGAGTATGTCTTTCACTAATGCAATACATGATAAAACGAAGTGTTATTTTTAATCCAAAATACAAATTTCACTAAGATTAGTAGGAGAAGAATAATGTTTCCCAGGTAGAAGATTTTAATGTGAAATTTATTTAAAAAATAAATAAACAAAAAATTATTCCCTAAGAATGACTAATGCAAAGAACCTCGAATGGGTCCCACCGGGTGTGCCAAAATGTTTCACCAATAAGTTTTATGCTTTCTAGGAAAAAAAAAGATAGAAGGAAAATGGTTAAGGAGGAATACCTGTGAGGTGAAGGTGGAAGGTAGAATGCACGCATTGTTGATGTTATCTAAGCTGATCATAGAGAAATAATTTTTGTCTGGGAAGGACTACTTGTAGATGTAAAGCAAGACCAAAAAATAGTATTAAATAGCATATGAAAGTGGACTGCCTAGCGTATGCTAGATCTAGGAAGCGTGGTGCTTCCTAGAGAGGTTGTCAATCCACTATTTAATAAAAATTCAATGTGAATAAATAAATGAAATAAATAAGTCCTATTTTAATGTAATGATTTAGGTTTCTCATACACACAATAAACTATATTTTATGCTAGATATCAAAATAACACTAAATCTAATTAGAACCGGGGTTTGTTTAGGTCGACAGTGTCATAAGGGTCCGGTTGGTTTTGGGTGAGTGGGAAGCTTGCTAGTCTAAGAATATAAAATGACATAGAGACCGATATCGGTCAGGTGAATGATGTTGGTTTAGGGATAAAACCGATGGCGGTAGGGTAAACCGACGTCGGTAGGGGAAATTGGTAATAACTTAATAAAAATGGTTTTTGGGCTTCTCATGATTACACAGAGAGTGCGGAGGGTGTGGTTTGGGTCATAATATGGCTGAGAAGACTCATGAATACTAAGAAGGAGGTTTAGAAGGGTGAAAAGGCTTGGGGTGGTTGAATAGTGGGTTGGTGGGAAGAAGATGATGTACGAGTAACAAAAGAAATAAAATACTGAAAGCAACAAGAGATCTATAATCACGCTGCTTACTTGGTATTTTGTAGATCATGTGAGTTGAGATGGTTGATGGTTGATTGAAGAAGAGGTGCTTGAGTCCAAAGATTCACGAAAATATAACCTATGTGCTCTCGTGAGTATTCTAATGCTCTGGAAGGAGAATCGACTGCTTGTCTTGCACTGTGGTTGTGTGTGTTTGTTGTCTGGATGCAGAGGGCTTGAAGATTCATGCTTGAATGCAATAAGGATCCAATAACTGAATGACCAACCTAGGTAAAGGGTTGTAAAATTCTATATAAAGGAACCGATGGCGGTTTAGGTGATCGATGTTGGTCAAGGATAAACCGATGTCAGTTAGGGTGAAATAGTCCAAGTTACCAAAAATAGCCTAATATTTACTATTTTTGGCATGATTTTGATTGTTGGGTCCACTTAGGAAGTAGAGTTCACGTGAGAGAAGGTAGGAAGATCTTAGAAGAATTCTAGTTAGGTTTAGGAAGAATTCTTAGTTAGTTAGGTCAAGTAGTGACTCAACACTGGGAGTGATGACTTAGTGTTGAGAGTGATGAATTGGTCACTGCGAGATAAATGCCACTAGAATGGGTCTATGGTGAGGTGTCATGATGAGTTGGAGGCTTGAGGATGAAATAAAATTAATTAAAATTAATTAATAATGTGATGATGAATTGTTAAATGTGTTACGTTAATTAATCAAGGGGACCAAGGGATTGTGACCCAAATTTGGTGTCTACAAGATGGTCTATTATTAGGAAAAGCTTCCATACTTCCTTAGTTACTTTTGTAGCGATGCATGGCTATTTTGAGCATGCAACCTATTTTGAGTGTGCATTGGAAGTGAAGGGCAAGTCCCCACCCCTATATATATGTATTGATTTGCATGGTTAGGTAAGTGCTTGGATTGTTATAGAGTTATGCTTCTGCTAGAATGATGCACATGAATTTTTATTGATACTTTTAGTGTATTCAAATAGTATGTTTTATGGTGGATTAATATGATGGATCATTGTGAATGGTTATTGGTTATTGTATGGTGAATCTAGTATTAATCCTTGTGTGATCTATATGTTTACTTATTATGCATGTTTCCAAATTGAGTTCATGGATCTGATTGTTAGAATGGGATATGCACTTTGAGATCTGGTTATTATGAATATGCATGCTAACACCCTAGTAAGATAGAAACAAAGAGGGGCTTGGTACCTTTCCTGTTTTGGGTAAGCACTCGATCTGTTTGAGTGATGTGCCAACACGCCTAGGGTTATTGAGTTATAAAACAAGACTACATTTTGGTTCTATTACTCGGGACATATTTTCAAATTGTTCACCACGATGATGTGTGATAATGGAATATTGATTGATTCTTATGTCCATTAAAGATTGGGTTATTGATGGACAAGATCAGTTTACACAGAGATATAATACTAGACCTAATTTTAATATATGCACATGGGTTGAAGAACATATTTATCATGAGATTTATGAGAAATTATTGTGTTATTTTCCAATAGAATTAGACAAGTGGTCATCACCGTATGCATCAAAGAAAAGATGGAGTTATAGACCAAGGACTTGGACACAGGAAGAGTATCATTCTTTTTTGATGTAGATGAACCTTAGATGTGTGTTGTAGATCATTGGTGGGCTAGTGTTGTGAGAAGTTATACTTTATAATACACTATGTCGATGTATTCTTGTCCGTAAGTTGCTTGAGTTTGTTTTTTGCGCAATACTAGAGGATCTTACTTACTCGCTATCCTTTTAGAGATTAAAATCTTGATGGTGGTGCTGAGTTTAAAGAACCTCCCTATGACTAGTTAAACATCCCACCATGCGCGAGGACAAGATCATGTGTGGTGAAAGATGACAAACCTTACAACAAAAAGGTAGAGAGAAGAAAGATGACTTAAGTATAATGAAGCATGGGAGAGGGAATTAATGAAGAAGCATGATATTGAGGATTCTATGGAGTTACAGAGGATGATGTATCATGAAGGATTTGAAGCTCATGTGGAAGATGTGGAACCAGAGCATCAAGCTCTCCCCACTTAGGAAAGTGTAGTAGAGAATCCCCTCCAGCTTCTAATGAGAGAGTATGTGATGAGGAAATATTGAGGATCACGAAACACATCTCGATCCCACTTGGCGACCTAGCCCTTGCACTTGGTGTTTGAGTTCCACAAGTAACTTGTTGTTGCAAATCAGCAGTACCCCTGGATGTAAATCAAGGTTCTAAGTTGATGTTTAGGGCATCCAGTGTGATTGCACAACATTGAAACCTCTCTCTAAGTGTGGGACTTGCAAGATGAGAGAGGAATCTCTAGATTAGAGGTTGGTTCCTCAAACTCCTCTGATTAGATCTATTATTTGCACAACTGCAGAGGTTTAGATCCTAATTTTATCCTAATTTGCAAGGAGACAGGGATAAGAAATGCAAAAATTAAAACTAAAATGATAAGGGTGATACACCAAAGGAGTGGTGAGCACTTCTTGCTCATGAAAATTGACAAAAATCAGAAATTGCAACATAAAACATCATGCACAGGTTGATAAGCTATAAACAAGGGTTTGAAATGAAGCAAACAACACATACAAAGGACTGAAAGCATTCATAGAGCCTGCATTGTGATTTTCAACATCAAAATCCTTGTATTCCAACACCAAAGAGGTAGAAAAACCTATTACAATCCCTGGAAGGTCTGATACTTGCCAAAATCACTTGTTGAAAGTGAAAACAGAAGCTTGTTGTGCAAAAAAGTGTTCCCCTTTGAAAAATGAGCCAAATCTGGTTTACATAGTGCATGGGTCGAACCCAGGAGAGAGAAAATGTGAAAAAACGTGGGAGCCATTCCTCATTGACCAAAATGCATTAAAAATAGCATGGGTGACCTGACAGACCCATCCCCCGACATTTTTGACCATGCTGGAGAAGAATGCGACCCATTTTGCATTAAAATTGGTTGTTAAAAGCGTCGATTCTCTCCATGGGTGCGTACCAAAAGCGTTTTTGATTTTCTCCCTCCAAACTGAACCAAAATTCAAAATTGACAATGAAATCATGTAGAGAATTTTACCAGATTTCCATTGATATAAAGAACATGAAAATCCGAGCTCTGGATCGAAAGTTATGGCCGTTTGAAGATTTAGGGCAAAAACAGGCCCAAAACGGATCGGCGGGAAAAATTTGAATTTTACCTCTTTTTTGCATTTGGAATTTTTTTCAAAATCCCCATGCTCCACCACTTGGATGCCATGTGGCATGATGTGATTGGCCATGGGCTCATCCTTGAAATTTTTCTTACGGGCCCTTCCTTAAAAATTTTTGCAACATGGACACGTGGCGAGGTTTGATTAGCTCGCGCCCCGGGGGCAATTTTACCTTTGAAAATTTTGCATTTTTACTTTTGGGAAAATTTTCATTTTCCCCTGTGCTCCGCCCTCCCGGGACACGTGTCGGTGTCTGATTAGCCATGGAAGGGGCCGCGGGGTAAACCTTTCCCTTTGAATTTTTTGGCGAAACTTAGCCAAATTTTGAAAATCTTTCCCGAGCTCGAACTCCCCTGGGACCATAGGACACGTGTCCTATTTTCATTCGCATGTGGGGCTCTCTGCCCCAAACTTTCCTTTTGAAAACTTGGCAAAAACTTAGCAACTTTTCCATTTCTCCCCCGCCGCTCTGATTGATGAGGACACGTGGCACAATCCAATTCACCGCGGGCCATGCGGGCGAAAATTTAATTTTGAATTTTTTGGCAAAAACTTGGAAATTTTCAAAGTTTTCTCTTTTCTCCGCCACCTCCTGGGACACGTGGCAGCTTCCTATTGGCTGCGGGCTTCCAAGGGGAAAATTTCCCACAAAAACTCCGTCGAGCCATAACTTGAAAAATATGAGGAGTTAGGAGGAAAACTTTACCTTTCTGGAAAGCTGAGAGAGAGCTCTATCCAATGGTGCCATTTCCAGAAAGATTTGAGTGCCTAAAATCAAAAATGGAGACTGAGGCACAAGAGAGGTAAGAACACAAGGAGTTAGCCATCCAAAATGAGTAGGGGCACATTTTGGATAACAATTTTGGTGACTCAGAGGGGTCATCTGCCTGCTAGATGAAAATACCAGTTGCCTGAAGTAGTCCATTGGGCATGGAGTCATCAAATTTTCTGTTTGGAACCCCAACTGACTTAGAATGTTGCAAGGAGGAAGATGGAATATCACCTGATGGAAGCAAGGACTGCAAAACATCTCCAGGGACAACAAGCTGTGCCAAAGCACTTAGGGAAAGCAAAACTAACCTACAACAAAACAATGTGCACAAGCACTTGAAGGAATGGAAACCTAAGCTAATATTTACAAGGTGGAGAATTTCCCTTTAGAAGCAATGCTTGAGATAGATTCCATTGACTGGAATCTGCAGTTCTTCACCATCCAATGAAGACAATTGGAAAGCATTGCTGTTCTTGCACTTTGTGACCATGTATGGGCCACTCCAAATGGCATCAAATTTTGAATGCCTTCCCGGTTTTGCTCTATCTGCATCCCATTTTAACACTAGATCTCCAACCTGGAAAGATCTACTCTTGGCCTTCCTGTCAAAGGTCTTCTTGATCAAAGCTTGATCCTTCTCCATTGCTTGGGATGCCTGATCTCTGATCTCTTGAAGCTCCATCAACTCTGCATATCTCACCTCCATGGGCTCAAATTCCAACAGCTCCAACTGTTTCATGAGTTCCAATGTTGGCAACTCAAGAGACATGGGCAAGATTGCTTCTCTTCCATAGACAAGCCTGAATGGAGAGTTACCTGTGGATCTCTTGGGAGTTATCCTATCAGCCCATAAGGCTGATTTCAGTTTGGTATGCCAAGACCTCTGATTCTCATCAAGAGTCCTCCTAATGATCCTCAACAAGTTCTTGTTTGTAGACTTAGCCTACCATTACCTTGAGGGTAATAGTTTGATGAAGTACTTAGGTAGATCCCGTTCTTGACAGCCCACTTAGTCACCTTGGATCCAATGAATGCCAATGCATTATCTGAGATTATTGTAGCAGGTATGCCAAATCTGGTTACTATGCCCTCATAGAAGTCTAAGATGCTAGACTCATTTGCCTCTTTGAGTGCTACCTTCTTGATCCACTTGGTGAAGTAGTCTGGTTTCAAAAAATCCATTTGTGCTCTTGGCTTGAATTGGGATTAATGACTCCAATGAAGTCCAAACCCCATTGCATGAATGGCTGGTCAAATGAGATTGGATGTAATGGAAGGGCAGAAAGTCTCTCTTTTCTTGTGAAGAATGCACAATTCTTACACCTCTTGATCCATGCAAAGCAATCACTGAAAATCTTGGGCCAATAATAACCAGCCTTCATAATTTTTAGAGCTATCACTCTTGGTGCAAAATGACCACCAGCTGGTCCACCATGGAACTCTTCCAACACCCTATGAATCTGATTTGTGCTAATGCATCTCAGCAACACTCCATTCACATCTTTCTTGAACAAAACTCCATCAACAATGGCATATGGGACAGCCTACAATCTGAAGTATCTTCTTTGGGTCTTGTTCATCTCTGGAGGGCATAGGCCTGTGCTTAGGAAGTGCATTATACCTTGGGTCCAGCAAGGAGTGGGGACAACATTATTTTCTTCTTGAGTGCCACTTGGCTCATGGCTGTCTTGAACTGTCAAAACAACCTCTTCTTCATTACATACTTCTTTTTGCTTCCCCAAAATCAGCTACTCACACAATCCTTTTCCTCTTACCAGCTTGGTGACCTTGATCTCAATGTCATACTCCATGACACGAGTGATCCAACCTACCCTTTTCTCATTCAAATCTTTGTTGAGGAGGAAGTCTTTAACCCCAACATGAGAGACCAACAACTGGACCTTGTTGTTTGAGACTAAATGCTTGAATTTCTTCAAGCTTCTGATTACTGCAAGTACATGCTTCTCAATAAAAGAATACCTCACCTCATAGTCATCTAGGCTCTGGCTGAAGAAAGCAATTGGCTGCTCATCATTGTCCTTGTTCTGCTGTACCAAAATGGCAGAAATAGTATCATTACCTCCAAATGCATAGAGGATGAAATCCTTGGAGAAGTCCGGGTTGATGAGGGTTGGTGCTTGAGAGATGGCTTCTTTGATTGCTTCAAAACTCTCCTTGCCTTCTGCTGTCCACTTGAAAGCCATGATTTTCTTTAACATTTTGGTGATAGGTTTGACAAGGGCTACAAAATCTGGGACAAACCTCTGAACAAAGTTTATCCTCCCCAAGAAACTCTGAAGGGCTTTCTTGTGGCTTGGCAATGGTAGTGCTCTTATGGCTTCAACCCTCTTTGGATCAATTACTAATCCTTCTTTGGAGACAATATGGCCAAGGAGCTTTCCTTCATGTGCAAGAAAGATACACTTCTTAGGATTCAAAGACACTCCAAATCTCCTGCACCTCGTGAAGACTTGTCTCAAATGAGAGAGGTGGTCTGCTGCATTTTTAGAAAAAATAGTGATATCATCAAGGTATATCAGCACCATGTTGTTAATCAAACCTTTGAATGCCATGTCCATTTCTCTTTGGAAGGTAGCACCAGCGTTGGACAGCCCAAATGGCATTTTCCTGTATGCATAAGTTCCCCATTTGGTTGTGAAGGCTGTCTTGAACTGGTCTTCTTCCTTCACCATAATCTGATTGTAGCCTGAGTAGCCATCAAGTAGTGAAAACCTCTCGGAGCCAGCCACAACTTGCAAGATTTTCTCCATGGAAGGGAGTGGGTAATGGTCCTTGAGAGATGCTCTATTCAAGTCTCTGAAGTCAACACACAATCTGATCTCTCCACTCTTCTTTCTGACTGGAACCAAGTTGGCAACCCAACTAGAATGCTTGATTGGGAATATGATCCTTGACTCAATCAGCTTGTTCAATTCTTTCCTCATGAGAGGCTCCATATGTGGATTGAATGGTCTTTGTTTCTACCTGACAGGCTTAGTATTTGGATCCAATTCAATGGTATGCTGAGATAAGTTGGGATTGAAACCTTTCAAGTCTTCATAGCTCCAAGAAAACACATCAGGGAACTCTTGACACAACTGCATGAACTCATACCTTTCTTGTTCAGTTGTCATCTTTCCAATTTGTAATGGTTTGTTCTCTTCCACCAAGATGGATACTGAATCCTCTCTCTTGACCTGAATGTTTGCTTTCTCCTTCCTAAACTGATCATTGGGATTAAAAATGGACTCCAAAGTGATAAGTCCCTTGGGCAGCTTGTTAGTTCTCAAATTGTACCACTTGGTCACCATACTTGCTGTTCCAATTTTCTTGATTCTTAGGCGAGAACTCAGCTTCTTCTTGCAAGAAATGGATGATTTGTTGGTCATTCTCAAACACTTGCCAACTTACATTGTTATCCGGAACTGAAGGACTCACAATCACATGGATGTTTGGCTATACCTTGTCTTGTTGAATGCTTTCCACAATGTCAAAGGCTTCCCCTATTGCTGCAAGCTTGTCAGCAGCTTGGTTCTCTTTCCTAGGAATGGATTTGATGCCAAAACCTTCAAAATATTCCATGAGGTCCCATACCCTATTCTTGTAGCACTTGAGTAGATCATTCTTGGCAGCATGTTGTCCCTTGACCTGATTTACAATCAATTCACTGTCACCAAAGACTTGCAAGTTCTTTATTCCTCTCTTTATTGCCCAATGCATCCCTTGCACCAAGGCTTCATATTCAGCAGTGTTATTGGAGCATGCAAACTGAAATCTAAAAGATGAATAGTACTTTACTCCTTGAGGTGAAACAAGCATGGCCCCACCTCCTGCACCTTGTCTACTCCTTGATCCATCAAAAAACAGCTGCCATACCTCATTGTCATCCTTATAGTTTGGCTTGGTGATGCTAGGGATGGGATGATCTTCTTCATGTATGCAATAGACCCCTAGCTCAGATTCTTCTACTTCTTGATAAGGATCAAAAGCATGTACCTTGTTTGCCCATTCATCAAGAGTTAGATCCGGGATGCTTCCAACCTTGGTGTCAGCTTCATCAGTGCTTAGGTGATCTTCTTGATCAAATGTTGAACAATTGGCATTGATCTGACTTGGAGTGTAGGGCTCAATGTGGAAGTTTGCAATAGGTTCAGACCTGATTGTAGCTTTGGTTCCATACCTCATTCTGAATAGCATGTGTGACCAATCAGTAGACAAATATCCTCCAATCTTGGCTGTGAAGTCCCTTGAAAAACATAGGGCAAAGAGTGGTGGAAGGTCTATAACTGATACATCTTGTAAAACAACAACATTTGGACATGCATGCAAGGTAAGACTCAAGTTTCTAAACACTCCAATCAAGTTGTTATTCTGTCCCATCCAAATTCAACTACCCCTTTGGATATGGTTTCATACTGGAGCCCTAGCTGATCAGCTATTTGTTTAGGCATCACTGAGCTACTTGCCCCGAATCTATCATGCAATTGTGCACTAACTGATTTCCAATGATTAATGAAACATAGAAAGGAGGGGGCTTCAACATTTTACCTTGTTGTCCTCCATGATTCCCTTCAGGCTGGGCAGCATTTGTGAGCACTTTCTCTTGCATCTGAACTTGCTGATTCAAAGTTGGCCAGTCCTTCATGGCAGCTTGTAGCAAATCTCTTTGGCCTGGGATAGATAGGGATTCCCACATTGATATATTTACATTTGTCTTCTTCATCTGATCAATGATACTGAATGGTGATGAAGGATCTCTTTGCTGTCCCTTGGTTGGCACATTCACTCCTTGCATGTGGGCAACAACAACTAGTATTTGAGTTGGTCTAGGAGTTGTGTTCTTTGGAGGAATATTTTCTCGCACATCATTAGGATAGAGTGTGCGGTGTGTAGAACATTGGAAATACGTCTGGAAGTACTACAACTTCACAGTGTGGGAGTTCGATTTAGTACTAAATTTGGGATGTAAGGAAGTACATCCATTGGTTTGATGCCTTCTTGGAGGATGAAGAGGTGGATCTAGAGGATTATGAGGCTTAGGATCTAGTGGATCTGGTAGTTTTGGAGGTAGAGGGAATGCTGGAGGTAATATAGGTTTTGGATCTGGTGGGCATGGTCTGTACCAACCACAAAAATTTCATTACGAGATGTCTCTTCACCTAGCAGAGTATAGAGGCATTAAGGATGTAGTGGAACATGTGCACATGTGTGAGATACTATGTCACGTTAAGGGAATCATATTTCCGAGTGTAAGGTAATTTAGTTTGCTACTAATTTGGAAGGGTGTGCACATAGTTGGTATATGAATTATGATCCAAGTCAAACTACTATGGATTACAATGCACTACATGATGGCTTCTTAGCCAAGTTCCATATACCTTAGTTTGAATGAAAAGCATTAACATGTTGAAGGAAATTAAGCGAAGGCATGGTTGAGATTGTAAGAGATTATGATGCATGTTTTAAAACCTTATTATCAAATTTCTCTTATGATATTCACATTAACCAACATGCATATTTGTTTGTTGGCGATTGATAACACCGTTTATAAGGGCACTCTCTCATAAGACCTTTATGGATTTGTGCAAGGCTTTGGAGGTAGCTCTGCATGATGAAGTAGTTGGAAGCGTGGATACCGAGTTAATCCATTTTTGGAGGCACGAGATAGCATCTATGGTGAAGAAGTTAGAGAAAATTTTGGCCAATTCAGCTCATGAGACATGCGAAGTGTAACACTCTGATTTTGTAAGTTATCTTGGTGAATATTTTTCATACTATTATAACTGCTGAAATGAAGGCAAACATGTTAAGATATATTCTGATCTTAAGAGAATGTGTTGCTAACTTGGATTCTTGCATGCTGTAATTTATTGCATAGGACAACAGTTATTGTGCTTGTGTGTTTGCTGATGTGACGACAAATTGTCGTATACTTGCTAAACTCTCTTTGCTGATTGACAGCACACCTTGAATCAATTTCATTGATCCAAAGTATCTGTGGTCTTCTTGTGATTTCTGTGTCGATTTACTCTTTAACCGAACCTGAGGATGATATAAATGTGCAGCGCCTGATTGCAGGTATGAGTAGCTGGCACGTAAATGCCAACGACAAAGGTTCGATTCTTGAACCCTGTACTGTCGAACTTAAGACCTCGTGAGACAGGAAGCGTCTGGACACGGGTGGCCTTGGCATGTGAAACAAAGGACGAAACGTCCTGCACAACATTGACGTGAGTGTCAGTTGGAAGACTGGGTGAAGGTTGGTTAGTGTTAGTGGTTAGAAGGAATTAAATCCTAAGCTAATCCTAAGTTCTAACATACATCCTAAACTACTATCCTAAGTGGATTTTTAAATTACAAAAAAAAAAGGGAAATAAACCTAAGTCCTATTAATCTAAAACTAAACTATGACCTAGGTTGAATAACTAATATACATCCTAAACTAATCCTAACCTAAAGGGGGCGCATGCAGACCCTTGGAGGGAGAGGATAAGGATGAAGGGGTATTCAATGGCATTAAATGAGAGTCCATACGTGGACAGCGCCAGTTTGGCGGGGGCAGGTAAGTGGCGGAGGTATTTAGTTGGACATGGAGCTAAATTTGGTTTTGCATGTGAAATTCAAAATTTGGAATTCGCCAACTCAAGTTGGCAGTGGCGTGGAAATTTGGAAAAAGGCAGAGCCTTTAATGCATTAAATGTTCTTGGTCCTCGTGACCAGCTCGCCTTGGAAGGCGTAGGAGGGAAATGTTGATTGTTATTGTGTCGATTTGGATTTGGTGAAGTTGCTCTGCATTTGGTTTTTTTGTTTGGTTCAGTCGAACCAGTTTCTTTGGATTTATCACTGTTCTTGGGAGATTTGGAGGCTGTTGCTGAGCCTGAAGAGGAAAGGAATTGTTGGAAAGCTCGTCTGTCACCGAGGAAGGAAATATCTTCGGAAAACATAGTTTTCTTCGAGTTTTGGAAAAGAAATTGCAGGCATGTTAAGCCCTTCTCTTTAAAAATACTTGCTTTGTTTAAACGTCTCATTAAAACAACCCTGCTCTTGGGTTTTGGGTTTATGTGATTGTTGTCATGTTGATACGATTTGGATTTAGTCGATTCTTGCTGTCATTTTTGGAAATGATAGGTAAATTCGTTTCTGGTTGTTATGCTTTGATTTGTCTTTGCATGAATCGAGTTGGAATATGAACTTGTTGTATTGGTTGTTGATGGTATTTGGGAATTCGAGATGGGTTTTTCTCTGCTTAAGTGTTATATAAAGAACCGCGATCAGTGTGGGTTGTTTTCATTGCTTTGTGCAATTGTTCTTTTGCTATATGAATTTCAGTGATGAAAACTGTACAGGATGTACGAGTTGTTGATGTTGTTTCTATACTGAAATCTTTAAAAGGAAATAAGATCCTTTTTCCTTCTGTTGTTTTGGATTTTGTTAGAAATAGCATATGGGTTTTATTGAGCTTATGAACTCGATTTAAAGGAAGAAATGGTAATATTTTATTGCTGTCCCTTTTTCTTGCATAAGAAATGAACGAATAACGTTTTGGGTATTCGTGGAAGTAGGATGATTGGTTGTGGTTATTGATGCTGTTTGGTCTACCGTTCGGACTGTAGACACGATTAAAAATCTTGGCTTTGCATTCCTGAGCAATGAATGAATATTTATGTACTGTACTTCTTCTTGCCTTGGAGGAAAGATGATTGTTATGTCTTATTTTGAGGCGGTTTGATCTTACGGCTCGGACTGTAGTCGTGAAAACAAGCTTGACTTGTATTCTGTGCTTTAAATAAATCATGTTGAATCTTCTTTGAAGGGATTAGATGATTTGTTGTGTTTCATTAATGCTTTGTTCGACCTTTTAGTTACATTGTCTTTGTGAAAACACATTTTACTTGGATTGCTGTACAAAGAAGGAAATGCTTGGGAAGTTGTCTTGCTGTTGGACCTGTTTTGATTATACTTTGTTGTGCATCTGATATTCTATGCGGGTTTTTAATAATAAGGGTATTATTGGATGAAAAATCGCATTTTTGAGTTCTGTACATCATTGTGAATAGAAAAATGGATTCGGGTAGAATCATTTATTGGTAAGGAATTCTTCTTCTGTCTGCTTTGTTTTGATTTGGTAAAATCAGTAGTCAGGTGGTTATTGAACTTTACCAGTTCAGTCGGTAGAGAGGACAGTGGCATTTAAATTGTTTCTGAGTGCTGAGTTTTCTGTACAAATGAAATAATTGAATGTTTCTTGTGGTCTCTGATTTTGCACAGTTATTTAGAAGAAATGAAACCGGCATGAATAATTCTTAGTGAGTTGAAGAAAATGGTTGTTTTCTTATTTGAATAGTTAAAGAACGAATTCTTCTCTTTAGCTGTCTGAGTTCTGGAAATAGCATTGAAGTTTTACTGTGCATTATGATTGGACTTGCTGTAGGTAACAACAATGAATAAATTTTATTTTGAACGGAATGCGTTCATAGAATTAGAAAATCACGTGAATAATTGATTGCATGATTGTATAACTGTTTATCTGGTTTACCATACAGTGAAAGAATTATGGTTTCTTCTAGTACGGTAAATATATAGTATGCATCCTTGTACTATTTGATCTATGATAAATACGACGATGTACTAACCTATTTTGGATATGCATATGAGCCTGATTTAAATGAAGTATTGATAAGGATGATAAATTCTTCCTTGTTTTCATTTAAAGCTGATTATGAATGAAATTACTCTTGCTGCCGGAAAGTGAATTCTGAATGGATTTTGTAAGTTTCACTCTGAACTGTTATCTTGATTGTGTCTCGTTTGGATTCAATTTTGGGACAGTCATGAGGAAAGAAATAGGGATATGGATGAATGACTTGGAAAAATGATCTTTTCTTCTTTCATTCAGTTGGAAATCTATAATTCGTTAATAATGAATCTTGTAGTGCTTAGATATGAGCAACTATCTGCATTGCTGTTCGCTTTCTCGTCTGTGCTTGATTGCTTGGAATCTAATATGATGCATGAACTGAAAGGAAAGTAATGGGTTTACGTTTCAGTTAGTTTTAACCTTTGCATTTATTATTAATGAAAGGTGTGGAAAGGATAACAGTATTTTATATCAGCAGTATGCTACTTGTATTCCTAACCTTACAAATATTGTAATTTGGAACTTGTAACGGTTATGTGGAAAATGGGACAACAGTTCTTTGGCTGATTGTGATGGTATTTTGATGGTTCAGTTGTTATGCTGATCATTCTTTGGTGCCTATTTCTTGATTGATGTCTTACTGTCGTTTCATAAAAGCAGGGTTCTTTTATTGAGACAGTTAATTGAAGCACCTCATTTTAATGACAAGTGCTTAATATGCTCGATTCATTAGGCCCGACCGTGCAAATAATTTTGCAGATGGAATTTGATTAGAATGAAGACATGGCTGTTTTCTGATGCTTCTTGATTGGTTGAAGATGAATTGTATTTGTTTACTTTTATTCCTCTTTGAGGAATTGTAAAAAGAAGAAAGTGTATTCTTCTATCTATGAGTTGTAATGATGTTTTATGTAAACAATGCCCATTCAGTTGGATTGGCAAATGTATGGATTATGACATGAATTAATGAATACAAATACAAGTGTGATATTTTAATGACTATATCAGTTGATATTGTTGATTAAATTGGAAACATAATGTTATTCCTGATTTGGATTTATTTAATTGTCCGTGGATGGATGCTAAATGGGAATTGATATCTATTCTTACCTTATTACAACTTTAAGTTGAAATGCGCAATTAGATCATACTTGGGTAAAGATGAATTCTTAATTGACATTAAAAAGGGTTAGGAAGAATATGATTCCATAACTGATAGGTATTCAGGATTAGCTTGGAAGCTAAGGAATATCAATTAACTTCGGAGTAATCGAACTTCGCTTTCGAACTCCATTAATGACCTCGTATGCTAATTTCAGAATAAAGGGTAGGGGATAAGTATATCCCTAACTAATGGACCTTAACTATGTAATGTTAAGGAGAATAAATGAATACATTTATTGGGAATTAGACCTCGTTTAAATGACGTCTAATAAGCTAGAATTCTGAATTTAGTTACAGTTGGGAAAATCTTGGTTAAGTTTAATAGGTTAAACTTATCACATCCGTCGGTAACGGGCTGCTTAATCCAATGATTAAGAAGAGAACCAAGTAGAGAAAATGCAACCCTTCGGTACGAAGAAGATGCATAGCAAGCTAGAAGATGGATTTAGTCTCTCTTAGCTATATACAACTGTAACGGGAACGAGGATAAAGGGATCAACATGGTTGCTGAGAGTTGATTTTTAAATACTAAGATCATATCCAAATCACTTGAGCAGGATGTGTACTCTCGATGGAAGGATTCCGTAGGACATTGACATACGCCAGCTACAACAAGGTGTCTTCATGAAGACGGGGTCTTCATGATGACACAATGTTATAGCTGACATATTACAATGCCCTCCCGAATTAAAACATTAAGAATACATAGGCTGAATGTGAAGTTCTTGGCAGGGGATAGGAGTATGATCAGGTATACGGAGTGACTCTGGGATACTAAAGATAACTAGACACACGGAGTCATGGGGAATGACACCGCATGTCTGCGTATCTTTAGTTACCAGGAGTGCCTTCCTATATTTGTTCATATTGCTAGTTAGAAATTGAAAGTTTAAAACTGATCTTAAACTGAGAGGACTGGTAGGAACCAGGAAAGACCATTCTAGATAACAGGTGAAGTGAAGTGAAGGACGTATTCCATTGATGTGTATCACATCCAGGAATATGATCATGCAAAGCATGTGAAAATCTTTGGCCAAAGTATCGCAAGTGCTGGTTGCGTTGTCCTTATCACTTAATTTAAGATGCAGGATGTCAGATGAATATCAGTAACAGATATTCAGATAGGCTTCTTAAATGGATCACTTCGATAACCGGAAACGGTTAAGAGAACTGGTATATATAATATACTATGCATAAATAAACATGAAGGATCGGTTGTTGCCGAGTCATGAAATGAAGGATCGATGAAACTCAGAGCCATGAATATGGAAGATCGGCGGTTCCTCGAGTCATTTGCAGCAGCATATAGAATCATTATAGGATTGAATGGCATTGAATGTGTGTTCCATATTGTAAATATGCGAAGAGAACATTAGTTTTAAAAGGAAATTGTGTGTTCCAAATCGTGTTGTTTGGGCGAGAGAACAATTATTAAAACTTGAACGTGTGTTTGAATTTTATAATTCATAACAGAGAACGTTATCAAATTTTTTTTTTTCCCTTGTTCTAGTATCTTAAAATGGGGATGTTACACAGTGGAATATGGTGTACATATTGTGAGGTTGAAGGACACACTAAGGATAGATGCCCTCATAAATCGGTGCGCGCCATGTTGTTGGATTGTGAGATCTATCACTTGGATCACAATTTGATTAGAAGCCCATTGTTACAGTGCATGATCTAGAAGAACCTATCTTGTTACTGTAAGATTTTTAAGTCTCACAGTCATGATACGAGAACTATAGATGGATTGATCATATTCATGAAGCTATTGAGACCGGTGTGTTCTAGACTGGTGTAGAAAGTGGATCTAAGGAACATAGAGAACAACATAATGAAAGGCGCAGTAATGGGGATTACAAGAATAAAATCTTTTGTGGTGGATATAGAGGCCATGGTAATAGTGGTGGTAGAGGAGGATTTCCTATAGGAACTTGTTTTACTTGTGGATCTCCTGATCATTATCATCGTAAATTCCCTTAGAAGGTGGTTTGCTCTTGGTGTGGAAAACAACATATGTTTGAAGAATGCCCTGACTTGTATGAGCATACGAGCAAGTATCACAAGAAGGACAAGGGAGAAACTATGATTAAGATACAAAACATGGATGGAGATAAATGGATGCTAAAGGTTAGGCTAAATTATGAATTGTAACAAGACTTAGTTACCACACGTGTTGGTGTGCACGCTCGTGAATCTCCAAAGTATACACCGACTATAACAAAGCAAGAAGTGATCAATGCAAAGTACCCTAATGCTTGAACATCGAAAGAAGTGTCTTGTTGATTAGTCGAATTTTGAGGATCTATTTTTAGAGATAGCATGCGGAGACAAAAAACTGATTGGAGAGTTTCACGTCACACATTGGCTATTTTTGGAGGATTGGCTATGAAGCGCTTTGCATGGATGTGGGCTAAGAATAGATTTATCTACTCTGTCGATTAACTAAAGTAGTCTATTGTTAGCACTCTTGCATGTAATCCTATTTTTTAAAAGCATGGCTAATAATAGCATGTGACCTATTTTGGGATTAGATAAATGGTGAAGGAAAGTCCCACCCTTATAAACATGTAGTAGTAGAAAAATATAATGGAATGAGTAGAGAGACAACTATATGTATGTATGTGTGTAAGACTGGACTAATGTATTAGATCTATGTGCATGGGCATAGAATGTCCATTATAAGAAGATTATGTGTAATTGTCATATTTAATATAATGGAGGATATTGGCTAAATCTAAGTGTTAGTTCTGTGTGTATTTGGATCTAGTATGTTCTTGATTTCATCATGAATAATACTTAATTCTATTCTCCCTTAGATATAGATATGGCATGCTCTATAGAATGATGTATTAATAATGGAACTACATGTATTAAGTCTTCATCATGCTAACATCTTGCAATAACAACCCTAAAGAGGGACTTGGTACCTTTGCGCACTTCAGGTGAGCACTCGGTCTAGGTGAGTGATGTGTTCCAACATGGGGTCTTATTGGGCTTGTATTATTGAATTCTAGGCTACATCATTGGTTCCATTGTTTGGGACCTCTTTTTCAGTTGTTTTTAGGATGGTTCATGATGAAGACATACCGGTTGACCTTAGTAAGTGTTGAAGAGTGGATACATGATATGGAAGAAGAATACGCATGGTGGTTCAACACTGGATCTGAGTTTAACGCATGCATATGGGTGGAACAAAACCTATATGACAGTTTATATGAGAGATTCTTTGTTATCTTTCCAGTAGAATTGTATGAGTGGCTGATTGTGTATGCATCTAAGTGGAATTAGAGGTATCACGCACTTGTTTGGACACATGAATAATTTCAGGCCCTTTATGATGCTTGATCTGATTTGGACTCGAAGCTATGGATACGTGGTTCCATGGCATTTTAAATAGTTATATTTTAGAGTAC
Source organism: Taxus wallichiana var. yunnanensis (assembly GCA_018340775.1). Taxonomy (NCBI): domain Eukaryota; kingdom Viridiplantae; phylum Streptophyta; class Pinopsida; order Cupressales; family Taxaceae; genus Taxus; species Taxus wallichiana. Next base: position 593,538,083 of record CM031238.1, on the reverse strand, counting down.
TCAATTTCCACTTATTCATGTCCAAAGTAGCTGAATTCTAGTTTTTACGATATCCAAGGGAACTTACCTATAAGGCATTCCACTGGCAATCAAGATCCTGATGGTAACTTTGAATTTGGAGAGTAAACCGATGGCTAACTAAACCCCACCATGCGTGGGGGTAGGAGTAGGTTTGGTGAAGGATGGCAGACCTAGTGGTAGAAAAAGGAAGAGAGAGGAAAGGTGGCTTAAGTATAATGAGGCATGAGAGGGAGATCGAGAAGTAGTGGGAGGTTAGAGAATTGCAGAGTGGATGGTGGTGTTGAGGAGAGAGATGGCTCATGAAGGATTTGAGCTCACGTAGAAGACGTGGAGCCGAGCATCATCAGGAACTCCCCATTTGGGAAAACATGATAGGGATCCCTCCTCGGCCTCATGTAGAAGCACACCAGTAGAGATGACATGGGCCATGGGCGCACATCTAATCCACCTAGAAACCTTGCCCTTGCGCTTGGTTTTCCAGCATCTAGTATAACAAATAGTCAACAAGCTAATTCAAGCAAGTGGAAGAGTAGGAGTGAGTCTTATGAAAGGCATAGTATGATGGCAGTGCACAAATGGATTTTGTTATATGGGAGTACCTTTTTTAGGTGTATCATCAGCACAAAATACAAGCACACTGATTTTTGGACTAACTTCTAGGAGTGGTAATGCTTCACAGACTATCGGGGTATAGTTCAGTTCTACTATTGGGACACAGGGAAGTACATCTTCTGGTCTAACCCTAGCCACAGGTTTGGGATCAAGAGGCATAGGTAGCTCTAGTTCGGTGGATCTGGTGGTTCTGGAGGTAGGGGAAACATAGGAGGTTCTGGATCAGGTGGGCAAGGTCTACACCAACCCCAAAATATTTACATGGAAATGTCTCTTCATCTTCTAGAGTATAGGGGCATAGAAGATGTTGTTGAACATGTGCATATGTGTGAAATATTATGGTGCACAAAAAGGAATCATGGCTTTGAGCGTAGGGAAAGCCAATTTTCTACTACATTACAAGGGCATGCACACATAGTTGGTATAAAAATTTGACCCTAATCAAACTTGCGTAGATTATCCAACCTTAAAAGATGCATTCCTTAAAGAGTTTCACATCCCTGAGTTTGAGCAGAAGAGTATAAGTGCACTCAAGGATATTAATCAAGGCACTACTGAGAGTGTTAGAGAGTATGATGCCCATTTTAAAATGTTTTTATCTAAGATTTCTTATGATATACATGCAAGCCAACATGCACAATGGTTCGTTGGGGGTCTGATTACCCATTTTAGAAGGGATTGTATCACATAAGACATACACTGATCCACATGAAGCATTGAGGTAGCTCTATGTGCTTGAGGCAGTTGGGAGTATTGACACTGGCATTAGCCCATTCTTAGAGGCACAAATTGCAGCTATGGAAAAAGTAGTTAGAGAAACTATCGGAAAATTCAACCCATGAAACACGCTCAGGGATTTGGTGTATAGATTGTGAAGTGGAAGGTCACACCAAGGATAGTTTCCCCCATGTAGATCCATACATTCATTGTTGTTAGACTATGAGATCTGTCATTTGAATCATGATGCTAGCCACTTGTCCTTTGTTACATGACGCATGATAAGGAAGAATGTATCTTGTTATTGTAAAATTTTCGGTCCATGACCCATGATACGAAGATTGTAGATTGATCGGTCAGATCCATGATGCCATAGACATTGGTGTATGATAGACAAGTGTAATGATAATTCTAAAAACAAGAATGAGCACCAGGATCGGATCATAGTCAAGCATGCTATGATAGGAATGAGGGGCATTTTGAGGGAGGTCATGGAAGAGGATGCGGTTATCGAGGTGGATATGGAGGATGAGGCCATGGTGGAGGAAGAGGTGAGTTTCCTCATGTAGAACGTGTTATACATGCGGGTCTCCTGACCACTATAGGCACGAATGTCCCCAGAATATTACATGTTCTTTCTGTGGAAAGAATCATAGCTATGAGGAGTGCCCAGGACTTGTATGAGCATCTTAGTAAGTAAGCATAAGTAGGAGAACAAAGGCACAGGGATGGTTAGAATCTAGCATGTGGTGGAAAATCAATGGATGCCCAAGTTATCACTAGAACCTGAGGCTTTCACCATGAAAATTACCACATGAGCTGAAGTGGCACACACAAAAGAGGTGTTGTAGTAGAAGCCTACAATCATTAAGGAGGAGGTTCTGCATGCAAGGTACCCAGATCCTGCTCATCAGAAGGAGGTCTATCAAGAGACCATGGAGGTCCTCAGAAATATTCAAGGTGAAATACAATGTCTAAAAGAGAATCACGGAAGATAGAATAGAAGAAGGAAGTAGGGGAAGGCCCCATCTGAGATGGATGACATAAAAGAAGTATGTAAAATGTTGCGCCAGGAGAATATTATTCCATTATTAGGGAATTGGTTGAAGGGAACACTCACACACAAGTACTGAGAATGAATGATAGATCCTGCATGCAAATCTTCCCCCTGATAGCATTGACTACGACAAGGAGATTACTTTGAATGTTGTTGTGGATGGATGGCTCTTGAGAAATATCTTGATTGATATAGGTGTGGAAGTAAATGTTCTTACATTAGATGCATGGGTGCAAATGGGGAGACCTCCATTACAACCATCATCTAATGTGTTGTTTATGGAAAATAGGACTAAGGCCACTCCCATAGGAGTTTTGAAGGATGCATCTATAACAATACAAGGGGCCAAATTCACTTGGAGATTTTGAGGTATTAGCACTCACGAAGTAGATAACTTTCGCTTTACTTGGGCACCCTTGGTGTTATGCAAATAATGTTGATTTAAGGTTCAACAAAGGATACATCAGTTTTGAAAACAAGGAGGAATGAGTTGTAATCCCCTTAACAGATGGAAAATCTACACCATATGTTGAGCCTTTGAGTGAAGAGGACTTAAACATAAATTTATGTGCATGCTTATTCAAGACCCAGAGGTCATTGAGCCATCAAAGGAGGGCATCCTTCAATGGGAAGACTCTCAATCTATTAGTGATACTATGAGTATTTCTTGTGACAATTGGGCTCATGGTACTTATGAACTAGTAGGGCATGAGGTAAGAAGTGTGATTGCATGGAAAAATGGACTTCACTCGGTTCGAAAATAGGTAGCTCAATACCTTGGTATACTGGGGGGAAGATCTTCCAATATTCTTGCAAGCCATGGAAGCATAGTGGATAGACCAAGTTCAGAGAAGGAACATGTTAGCATATACCCTACGTGGGACAAAACGCACTGGTGGGTGGTTCACAGAGATAATCTTATGGAATGGAATGAAATCAGGATCACACTATCTACTCGGTTCTTTAGAGCAATGCACCTACGTAGATCTGCACTTATCATGGTAATCAACCTATTCAACATCACATCCAATAGTGTGAGAGACTCTGGACAGAGGGACAAGAAGCATTACCACCTTCACTCTGGGTGCATAAAGTATATTCCACCCTACAAGGATGTGCACACATGCTTGGTATATATATGCAGAGCTACATAGAGAAACTAGAAATTGGCAGAATTTGATTACAGGAATGATCCAGACCTTTGACTACTTCTCTTCCAAACCTCCAGTAGAAGAGGCATTAAAATTTTCAAGCGCTTAACTATGGGGGATAGTGCAACAACGGAAAGAGCTCATTCAGGCATTATTTGGTGAAATAGAGTCGGGAGCACATTTTGAAGAAGAAGAAGACATGGACTCCATACTACTAGAATGTGCTTGCCTTGAGAAATAAAAAGGAAAGATGGTCTACATAGTGGATGATGAGGAAGTTGAAAATCTGGATGTCGATCATTCACAAGGAATGCACGAGGTCTTGGATAGTGTAGATAAGGATACACACACATATCATGAACCAATGAAGACAAAGAAAGTAAATATAGGGTCAGAAGTGAGCCTAAGGAGGCCATAATTGGAGACTACTAGGTCAGACTTGGAAGTGGCTAAAATTATTGAGTTATTACGGGATTATCAGGACTTATTCCCTTGGGGTATCATGAACTTAAAGGCATGCATGAATCACTAGGGGAGATGAAGATAAAGCTTAAAGAAGGTGTGCACCTAGTTAGAAAGAGACCTTATAGAATGAACCCTAACTTGCATGAAAAGGTAAAAGAAGAGATTGATAAAATGTTGAAGTCAGGAATCATTCGACCCTGGATGAGTCAGAATGGGTTAGTCCAATGGTGATCAATATCAAAAAGGATGGATGGATTAGAATCTATGTGGATTACAGGGAGCTGAATGTTACATGTGTAATAGACCCATTTCCTATGCCATTCACTGAGGAAATACTGGAAGGCGTGGTAGGGCGTGAAATCTATTCATTTATAGATGGGTTTTATGGGTATCATCAGGTTAGGATTGCCCAGGAGGATCAGGAAAAGACAAATTTTACTACTAAATGGGGCAGTTTTTCCTATATTGTGATGCCCTTTGGACTAAAGAATGCACCTGTTGTATTCTCACGGATAGTGGTTCAGGCATTCAAATATTTTATTCACAACTTCTTGCAGGTTTATTTAGATGATTGGAAATATATGGGCTTGTTAAGGATCATTGTGACAATCTGTGCTTAATGTTTGAATGATGCAGATAGTTGAGTATCTCTTTGAACATCAAGAAGTGCATATTTTCTACACCATTTGGAATATTGTTAGGTCACATAATCTGTAAGGAGGGTTTGCTAGTTGATCCAACTAAGGTTGCAGTCATTCTAGGCCTAGAAGCACCTACCAATCAGAGTGAGGTGCGTGGATTCTTGGGTCACACAGGGTATTATAGAAAATTCATAAAGGGATATGCCAAAGTTTCCACACCTTTGGAGGAGTTACTTGAAAGGAAAAGGTACATTTTATTGGGGAGAACCAACAACACACATTTGAGATATTGAAAGAGAAACTTACTACCATTCTATTTTACATTTTCCTTCATGGGATCAACCATTTCATGTACATGTGGATGCCTCTGGCATGGCCATTGGCATGGTGTTAGCTCAACTTGGAGAGGGTATTATGGATCATCCTATCTATTTTGCTAGTAGAAAGTGACTCTTGCAGAATAAAATTACACAACTACAGAACATGAAGCTTTGTCAATGATCTATGCACTACATAAATTTAGACAAGTATTTACTAGCTACACCATTTTTCTTTTATACAGATCACATGGCATTGAATTATTTGGTAAATAAACCTATTTTACAAGGGCACATATGTCGATGGGTGCTCTTATTTCAAGAATTTGATTTCACAGTTGTGGTAAAACTAGGGAAAAGTAATTATGGACTAGACCATCTATCAAGAATACAGTCAGGAGAAGAAGCATAGAAATTGAGGATACCATGCTAGATGCACAAGTTATACAGTTACAATGAGCTCATCAAAACTAGAGGACATTGTTGTCTTTCTATGAATAGGGATGACACTAGAAAATGGAATGAAGGCCTTAGAAAAGAAACAACTTGCTTATATGCATGACACCTTTTATGTTGATCAGTGGTGACTTGTACAAGTTAGGTAGAGATGAAGTATTGTGTTGTTGTGTATTGGAGCATGAGCACATGGATATTATGGAGGAGGCTCATGGTGGTATTGCAGGTGGCCACTATGTAGGTGATGCTACTACGTGCAAGATCCTACTCACTGGATTATGGTGGGAGACCATGTATAAATATTGTAAGGTATTGCAAGGCATGTGATCATTTTTAGCATCTAGGAAAACTAGGGCAAAGAGATGAGATGCCTTTAAGACCTATTTCTAGTGCGAACCATTTGAGAAATGGGCTATCGACTTTGTAGGACCTATTTCACCAGCCGCGCGTAGGACTAGATCACACTACATCATTACTTGCACAGATTATCTCACAAGGTGGGCAGAAGCAACACCTACAAAGGATTGTATGGCAGTACTACAACAGCTAGGTTTCTATGGGAAAATGTTCTTACAAGGTATGGATGTCCTCTAAGTCTGACAAGTGATAGGGGCACACATTTTTTGAATGAGACAATCAAGATATTATTAGATGAGTTTATGGTTGCACACCATAAGACTACACCTTACCATCCTCAGGAAAATGGAACTATGAGGCTTTCAACAAGATTTTGAGCCAGACCTTGACAAAAATTTGTGATGTTGGAAGAAAGGATTGGGATGATAAAGTGTCTGTTGTACTTTGGGCATATAGAACAACTTATAAGAGGTTGAACAAAGCCACACCATTTCAGTTAGTGTTTGGCACAAAGTCATTCTTCCTATGGAATTCATGTTACCTTCTTTGTGTATCACACACTGGAGAGGTCTAGCTGATGAGAAAGATTTAGAAGAATGGATTGAAAAGATAATCAAGTTGGATGAGTGATGAGCCATAACACGTTGGAGTCAAAAGCAAGAAAAGGCCAGGCAGAAAGCATGGCATGATAGAAACATAAGGGATAAGAAGTTTGAGATTGGACAAATGGTGCTTCTCTATGACTCTAAGTTCTTGCGCCATCCAGGAAAACTTAAGGTACATTGGTTGGGGCCATATGTTATCACTTACATCCTTGAAATAGTGCTTTTCCAGTTAGAAGCACTTGATGGAACATGAACTACCCGGTTACTTTAACGGAGTAGGTTAAAGCCCTATTATAAATAAGTCTTCTTGGTGTTTGTAATAAGGCAGTGTTTCCATTTAGATTAGGTTTTCAATTTTGTATTTCCTTAATGTATTTCCTTCTTCATCACTATGCTTTGTCAATTTAGTTGTTGTTCTTGTGTAATAAGCATGTTTGCACACATGAAGCTAATTACTATTTGAAGAATTTTTATGTGCAGAGGACTACACATAATTTTAGTGTGGGGTGGTTGTTGATATCTAGGTACAAGACTATTGGAATTGAATGATGAAAGGAATAAGATGTTATGGGTGCTATTCAAGTCAAAATATTTCTTCTAAAAAATGACCAAAGATGGAGATTAATGAAGGGACAATATAACGAGGTAAGCGGATGCCATAACAACTACCAGTGGAAGGTGTAGTGACAAGGTACTCGGGTGCAAGGAAGCACGTGCTGAAGAGAAGTTATGTGACCAGAGGGTAGGAAGGCATGCTAGAAGGTTATAGCTAGGTGTGAAGATGTACCACATGGAATGAATGAAATTGGTCAATAAATGAGAGGACATTAGGTAGGTGAAGGAGAAATAAATGCATCAAAAATTTGAAAATCTATATAAGGATGGGATGTGAGTTCATTCTTACCATTGTGATTAAGAGAATTTGAAAAGAGCTAAGTGTGAAGAGCCGAGAAATCATGTTGAGGTGTGAAGAGTGTGAAACTAGACATGGAAAGGAGGTTTGTGTGAAGGAGAAGCTTGTGTTCCCACAGGAGAAGGGTTTGAGTGAAGCAGATGTGTTACAAATGAGCTAGGGCACATGATTTCCACTAGGGCATGGAGATTTGAGCTAGGGTTTGAGTTGCATGTTGTAGAAGTCAAAAGATGAGTATTTTCAGAGGATTGTAGGGTAGAAATGGCACCAAAGAAGGTAGCTGTAGTGGGAGTTAAGGGAAAGAAGAAGGTGGTCATGGAGGAAGAAGAAATGACCCCTGAGAGAAATTTTTCAGAGATGCAATATCCAAAGGGGGTTATAGTAGGCCAAGAATGGGATTCCCACATTCGGAGAAGCAAGATAAGTGAGTACAACCATCGTACCATAAAAAAAAGGAGTTGGATGCACTTTGTTGAACACGAAGACAAATAAGTGCACGATGGAGGACATGCCGGTCTATGATGATGCTGGGGAGAAGTTATTGAAAAATATTGGAGTATATCAGTTATACGAGCTCCCCTACTTTGGAAAATATGAGCCCTTGTACCAATGGCTCATGAGCAGAGTACATGAAGACTTCTTCTACTTTGCAGGATGCAGAGTAAGGATTTCAGCCACGCTGATCTCCACAGTGATAGGGTTGAAGGCTATAGGTGAAGACCTCAAGGGGACTTAACAAAAAAGGCCACAATTTTGGAGACTAGGAGGGAGATGGGGTACACCAAGGGTCCATGCGTATGGACATGGACATAGATAAGATGAAAAAGTACCCAGTTGTGTAGGTAGCCACACACTTGTGAAAAAATTAAATGACCAAGAGAGGTGGTCACAAGTGAATACCATGTGGCTACACATTTCTAGAAGGATGTCTTGAAGGAGTGGTCTACAACATTTCAGGTTACATTACAGAAACTATCATCGAAGAAGTGTGTTTAGGAGGAAAGATCAGTTTTGGGGCTGTTTTGTTGTCTCTGGTATTCATGGAGATCGGGGTGCCGATGGACCAAAGGAGAAGATCTGGGAGTATCCCATGGAGAACAAGTCACCTACATAAATGATTCAACAAGTACTTGTGTGAAGGATCGATGACCGAACCAGTCAAGTAGAGGGCTGAGAAGTGGTATGATAGGCTCCACATGGCATTTGAAGAGGAATGGCACATCCCCAAAGAATTTCCTTCGGTGGTGGGTAAGGTAGTATAATTTGTAGTTTACCAACATTTTTACATCGCACGATTTGTGATGAAGGATGGGGCTTGGAGCCCATGGTGTAAAATTTCGTATGCCTTCACAGAGGTATTTTTAGGCATCGGTTCATCAGGTTCTTAGATGTGCACACCTAACATTCAATGCAAACAAGGTAGACTGTGACTACCACACACTGAGGAAGAAGTATGTATATCCAGGACGTAATGCATATATTGAAAGGCTCATCTCAGATGTGTTGAGCATAAAGCTAGTAAGTTTGGTTAGTTGGAGACATTGGAGCAGCACTTGTGTACCTCCAACTAAAGCCCAAGCTGGAAAATAACAAGTATGTGGAAGATGAGTTCATGCTCCTAGGGCCACCAAAGGGTAAGCATACCATGGAGAACATTCCAGTGCCTAAGCCCATAGAGACAATCAAGTAGAGATGAGGAGGATGAGCATGAGGATAGTGGTGGTTTGGAGCACAGGAGGAGGTAGCCATCAGATAAAAGAGAATCAGAGCATGTGACTACACCAACTCATGGGAAGAAGAAGAAGAGGATCTGAATAGTTCAAGGAGAGTGCCACTTTAAAAGAGTATTTAGGAAACAAGGACTCAAGGTGCTACTCCACAATCAATGTGTAGGTCACCTTGACTATCTCCACAGAAGGAGACAACTAAGAAAAGAAGAAGGAAGTTGAAGTTGGGTGAAGAGGTGGAGGAATCAAGGAAAGTCACACGGGGTCTCCTACACCACCTGAATATGAGGAGGAACCATAGAGCAGGGAGGAGCCATAAGAGGAATCAAAGGATGAAGGAAGGAAGGATGGAGAGGAAGGAGAAAAGGAGACAATAGAAGCCATGCATGAGACTACTTGCTCGGGGTATGTCAGAAAAAACTCCAAATCTTGAAGCTCCAGTTCCTAAGGGGCCTAGAACAAAGAGAATGAGTGGAGAACACAGTGCACCAATCATGGGCTACGCTGAGGACACATAGGTAAAATTATCCGCCCATTTTCAAAGCAATTGTGACACAAAAGGAGTTATATGGCTGGGAGTTGATGGATGAAGATATGGAAACCATACGCACAAGGAAGCAACTTTCGTGGTCGATGCACACGCATATGGATGAACCAAACTTTGATGTGTGTGAGGAGTCATGCATGTCGAGGAGGTTGAAAAAGACTCCCCAAGCTAGACACATAACAATAAAGCCTACTTGTTATGTCTAATGAGCAAGTAAGTAATGCATTGGTAAAGGTCTCCACAGAGGTGGCTCATAGGAACATGGATAAGGCCGCAACCATCAGGGCACTGTGAGGGAAATTAAAACAAAGGATGCAGAAATAACACACCTAATCCAGGAAAAGGACTTGGAAAAAAGAGAACCATGCCTTTATCAGCATGGTAAGAGACTATTGGGGACCATGTACTGAAGGCGCCCACATCTGAGAGTCAAAGGTACCAGAGTAATTTCCTTCAGCAATGCACTATGTCAAAACTTTGGTGGATTTAGTACTTGAAGATGAAACCATGCGAATGCCAACACCAAAGAATCCTGAGCAAGAGGAAAAGGGAAAGGGATGCAGTGAAGAGAAATATTTCATCTTATGAAGGACTATTGCAAGCACTGTGGGAAGAACTAAAGAAGGTAGACCAAGCCTTGAACATTTGTACAGCTCTAGAGGCGCTCATCAAATAAAAACCATTTTAGGAGGAAATGAGGTCTAGAAAGTGATGAAGGATGACACATTGGGCCGCGTAGAAAAATATTAGCACTAGTTAAACAGAAGCACGAGGCCCTTGCAGCAGCACAAGAACCACACAAGGATTAAGGATGGATGAGCTTGGGAAACTCATCACTAAAGATGGATTTGCTAGAGGGAAGGATGACTGCAATGTCCAACATTGTGTTGGTCTTGCAGAATGAGAAAGGAGAGATTACAAGATGAACTAGAGTCCATTTTTGGGACATTCCGAAAAAAGTAGAGGAAGCACTTTGAGTGGCAAAAACCTTGAGGCCAAATAAAGGAGGAATATCTGAATTAATTTTTCAGGTTGAAGCGGATGAAGATACGAAAAGTAGTAACATCATTATTTTATTCATATATTCATTTCTTATTCTTTCCATTCATATTCTTTAATTCATTTTTGAGACAACCATTTCCGGTGGAAATACAATTAGTGTGGGGTAATGTTGAGTAGAGAATACTTAAAAAAAGAACACAAAGAGGTCACGGGAAAATAGGGCATGTTCAAAGGTGTGAATGGATAAGGGAAACACGCACGTGAGAGGATAAGTTCATATTTTAGGACTTAGCCATTTTTACACATGAGGATCTATTTTTAGAGATGGCATGTAGAGCACATAAACAAAGAAGAGACTTGTGCGCAACATTGCATTGGCTATTTTTGGAGGATTGGCTACAAAGCACTTTGCATGGATGCGGGCTAAGAATAGGTTTATCATTGTCAATTAACTAAAGGAAGTCTATTATTAGCACACTTGCATGTGGGGCTATGACTGTAAAAAGTGCACGTAGCTAATAATAGCATGTGACCTATTTTAGGATTAGATAAGTGGTGAAGGGAAAGTCCCCACCCTTATAAATATGTAGTGAATTACGTAGTAGAGATATATATAAAAAGAATGAGTAGAGAGACAAATATATGTATGTATGTGTGCAAGACTGGAGATCGGATCTATGTGTGTATGAACATAGAATGGATTATCGAAGCTTATGTGTAATTTTCATATCAGATATTGGCTATCTAAGTGTGTTCACATGTATGGGCATATGATATACTTAATTGCTCCCCTTAGCTATAGAAGCATGCTCTATGTAATGATGTATAATAATTTCATGTATTAAGTCTTCATCATATAATAAAGAGGATATTTGGCTGAATCTAAGTGTTAGATTGCCGTGTGTCTATTTCTAGTATGTTACATCATGTTCTTGATTTCATATACATGGAGAATACTTAGAGTTTGATTCTCCCTGAAATGAGATATAGGTTGATCTGTAGATGGATGTAGAGGTTTTAAAGAATGATGTATTAATAATGGACAAAACTAGGGCTAATCCTATTGGGGTGTTAAAAGATGTAACTATTATGATTCGAGGAGCTAAGTTTACTAAGTAACTTGAGGTATTGGAGCTCTTGGAGGAAGATATTTTTCCAAAGCATTACTTGGGCGCCCTTGGTGTTATACAAATAATGTATATTTTCACTTCAACAAGAGGTACATGTTGGAACATAATGATTAAGTGGTCTCGACCAACCTTTAATGTATATGAGTCCATCACTAATATATAGGTTAATATTTAATAATATGAAATATTTCTATTTTTATTATTAAATATGCTAACCTAGGTATATACTTTAGGTTACATATTTAATATCATGAAATGATTATATTTCTAATAATAAATATTATAAATCTAGGTGTGTGTGTCAACCATTTTAGGTTGAAAAGGTGGGTCGGAGACATACTCGATCACCTTATATAAAAAGGACTTTAGGTCCTCATTTGATATATTCGAAATATATCAAAGGTGTGTAAATCAAGTGATTTAGTTTTACCATCGGTAAATAGGGTTTTAAAGGAGGAGGTGATCTTCTTGAATGTAAAATAAGTTCTCACGAAGTAAAAATTTATTTTCAAAGTGGTTTTTACCATATTGGGTTTTTCCACTATAAATACTTTGTCACTTGTGTTATTTATTTCATGTAAGTATTTCTTTATTTACATATGTTATGATGTAATGTTTATTTAAATATTTATTGTAATATTATATAATATGTAAGTTGTTTAAATCCATATTTATTAGAATCCTCAAATTCTAACATGGTAACCGAGCGAGGTAAATTAAATAAATTAAGATCAAATGTTTTGTATTTTATTTATTTAATTTGTATGGGTTTTTTCAACCAACTCGAAAGGGTATTTAAAAGTATCTCGGTCCCCTTCTTTTTTCCCAATTTATTTTGGCACTATATTTGTGCAATTAAACTCTTGGTAAAATTTTTAGGATTTTTTAGTTTTAAATCCCTAATTTTTTTGGGAGGAGATGTAATATGATATGATTCTTACTTTCATTTACATTTTGTAAATTATATGGAATTAATGTTTGTTTGGAGATTGATGTGTGCACAGTGAAAGGGGCTTCAAATATTTACCTGCGTGAAAATCACATACGAGAAAATAAAATGATTTATTACTATATGAAATAATTTTCTGTTTATTAAAATATTGCTAGTTATAACCATATAAAAGTTTTAAAGTTTTTAGCTTGCATATATAAAATATTTTACAATTTTCCATAGTTTTAAATGCTTGTAGGGTAAAATTAAGAGTAAATGAAGGGATGAGACAAGGTTAATGAAAATAGGGATTTCAATTTATTTCATTAGTCGTGAAATTACTCGTCCCTTCAGAAAATACGGGTTAATCTATACTCTCATAAATCTACTTGCACTTGGTAAAATTCTTTTAACTTGGTCTATGTCCTTTAAACCCCTTTAATAAGGGTTATGTGTTTTTTTATATAAAAATATACTATAGTTTATAATTTTTATGAACTATATGTTGTTTTTATTTACATTCTATAAACTATATACCTTTTTTTTAATAAAAAATTGTATATATTTTTACATTATAAATTATAATAGGTTATTATAATGTGTTAAAATATAACCTCCCTAATATTATACAGAAGAAGAAATTTTGGAATTTCACATTCTGGAAATACATAACAAGTTTTGGCTTCATTAAATTTGACGGTCAAATGATTGTCATGGTAGACCAAACATAAGACAATATGATGATCATTTAGACGTCAAATTTAAGCTCATAGGTTCTAGGAAACTTTAACTTTGTGTTAAAATTGACGGTCAAATGATCGTCACGTGACACAAAAAATAAGCCATTATGACGGTCATTTAGACGTCAAATTTAAGCTGGCCGGATTTTTGTCTACATTAATTTTTTTTTCAGAAATTTGAAGTTGTTATGCATTCTTAGGGGTCTCTTCTTCACTTCTATATGGTCGGAAATATTTTTATATAGATTTGGGGTATAATGCAGAGCCCTTTATATTGCGGGTTATTATTTTGATCATGGGAGGTTAATTAGTATGCATTGTAATGACAAAATTAGTTATGATCAAATAGTTTATTTAGATCTGATTCTATTAAAAGTGTTGTTTTTATTATTGATAAATATGTATCTAACTCTATGGTACATTGTATATTATAATGGGGTGTGTTTTACAAGTTTAGGAAAACAATGACGTTCAACTATTTCTATCTTGACAAAACCCAAATCCTAAATGAAACTAATTACAACATTTGGGTCAAAATAGAATTTATGGCAAGGAAAATCTAGATGATTGTTTCTGGATCCGAGGTTTCTCCTACAAGTCATCAAGTAATTGTAGATAACATGAATACATTCTTGCAACGAATGCAAGAGGCTCTTTCTATGATTCTACGCAATGTGAATAATGAGTACCTTCTACACATTGGTAATATTGAACATCCAAAAGAGGTATGGACACAACTAGAATCCATGCATGAAGGATACTTGGTATATCAAGGATAGTAATGAGAGTACAATAGTTAAGGAATTCAAAGAAATGGTCTGTATATTTTTGATGATTTCTCTTCTGCATCTTGTTTTATATCTCAAAGTTTGAATAATTCAAAACTATGGCATGAAATGTTAGGACATGTTAATTATTGAAGCTTATATGAAATGTCTAGATATAATCTAGTGAAAGGTTTACATGTGTTGTCTTCTTCTCTTGAAGTTACTTCATTAAATACTTCTAAATGATGGTTTTGATTCTAATTTAGTAAATGGTCATGATGATGTTTTGATGCTATAGATGTTTCAGAAACTCTTATCTCCTAGATAAGAAATTAAATTGGTGCAATCTATGTTAGAAAGTTCAAATCCTATTAACCTTAAGAAAATGACCAGAAGCCATCATATGTACCATGCATTAATTACCTTGTATGAACCTGAGATGCAAAGTATTATAGGGTCTAGGTGGATATACAAAGTAAAATATAATGTTGATGGTAGTATTAAAAAACATAAAGCTAGACTTGTTGCTAGAGGTTTCACTCAGAAACCTGGTATTGATTATGTTGAGACATTTCTTGTAGCTAAAATGAGTATTGTTAGGGCCTTATTTGTAATTTCCGCTCAATTTGGGTGGAAAATCCACCAAATAGATAAGAAAAATACTTTTTTGAATTGTGATTTAAAAGAAGAACTTTACATGTTTCAACCTAAAGGATTTGAAGAAACTGGTAAAGAAAATTATGTTTGTAAGTTGAGAAATCCTTGTATGGTTTAAAACAATCTCTTAGAGCTTGGTATGCGAAAATTATTTCCTTCTTTAAACTGTTAGGTTTTGTTAATTTTTCTTCTAACAATGATATATTCATTAAGAAATAAGGCTCACATATTATCATTATATGTATATATGTTGATGATTTGCTTATGATTGGTGATAATTCTGATTTAATTCATAGGATTAAAGAGAAATTGAAGCAATACTTTGAAGTGTCATTTGTTGTTTTTATTGCCCGCAAAGTTCCATGCATATGTGGTGTCACCGATTTCACCCCGATAATCCCAAGAGCCATATTAGTGGGTCTTTTTGTTTTTATTGCCAAATACCCGTGATGCCCAAAATTGTTTTATTATGTCGTCGGGATTTGTCTCATGGGAAATTTGTATTTAATTATTTTGAGCCCCGTATGAGGTCAAGCTATACTGCTTTAACTCTATTATGAGCGAATATGTTATTATTCCTATATACCAGAAGGATTTTAACTTATTTTAAGTTTTGGGCTTTATTTGTAACTTTTGGCAATTTTTCGTGTTTTTGTGGTGTCCCGTTCTGTTTTCTGTGAAATTTCTCTGGAACAACTCCTTCACGGTAAGCCCGATTTTGGCCTGAGCACTGGAAAACATACACGCACATTTTGCCCGGAGGAAGTCATCATCAGAGGTCTGGATCACTGGGAAAAAGCGAAGTCGTGCACAGGAAAGCCCCTGCGGGGATGGGCGCATTTTTGGAAAACAAAGGATTTGAGCTGCGATGGGAAAAATATAAGCCGCAGGTAGGATGGGAATTGTATACCTACCTTGCAGGGTACTTTTTCCCGTGTTATAAAAGTCACTTAAGCTGCAGTGGGAAAAATAGAGGTCAGAGGGTGGGGGAATTTATCGCCTACCTCAGCAGGTGAAAATTCCCATGATATAATAAAAGGAAAGTGACTTAAGTGAAATCATGGGATTTTAGTGCCTACCTCACAGGTAAAGAATCCCATCAAAAAGTCAAATCACTTAAGTGGATCATGGATCAGTGGTGCCTACCTCAGGTAAAGAATCCCATTATGGTGAAAATTCTTAAAAATAGAATTACATGTGCAAAAAAGTGCGCCCCCTTTGGTGATGGATAAAAATAATTAAATTGATTATTTTTATTAAATTCTATCCTTGGAAAAAGTGCGCCCAAGCTTGAGGAGGTTGAAAAGTCAAAGGAAGAATAAAAGAAAGGGATTAAATTAATTAAATTTAATTTATTTAGTGGCTGCCCCTCTCCTTGGAAAAAGTGCGCCCCATTTGGGCATTATTTAATGATTTTTAAGGCATTAAATCATTGAATTAATTTCTATTTTCAGTGGCTATGGTCAAAGCACACTGTGAGGCTAAAGTTAAGTGCTGTGTGGAGGATTAAATTGGATTAATTTAATTTATTGGATGGCTGTCCTTAAACATGCAATTTTTAAAAGAGAAAAGCATGATTTTTAATTAATTAATTGCCTTTAATTGTTAGGGCAATTATTAATTATAGAATTATGAAGGTTATATAAGCATGGGCAGCCATATGGATTTATTATTCAACACACAGGTAAAGAATTGCAGCAAGGAGAAAAAGTGCGCCCCCATTAGAGGAAGGATTTTGCATGCGTATAAAGTGCTAACAAAGGCTAAAAGCTTCCAGATTTGGCGCATGCTTTGGAAAAGGTTCATCTTCGTCTGCACAATTGTTTTCACAGGTGTTAAAGGAGCTCAGGTGTTGATTAAAAGGATTCATGATCTCTTTATGTGCAAATTAAACACCATTTTTTGGGGCAGCAGGCTTGAAAAGTGCAGATTTTTATAATTTAAATTCACTATTCATGCTCCGTGGCCATTTTTGTCTCGAATAAATCATAGAACTCATTACAGGTGCTTTATAAAAGAAAAGGAGTATTTATCAATGTCCAATACATTGCAAATATCCTCCGAATCTGAAGAATTGTCCAGATCTGCACCAGTATTGAAGAAAGCAGGCCAAATTAGAAGAAAAAGAATTATTCAGACAAAGATTGATAAAGCTATGGCGAAAGGAGATGAAAAAGAGAGCACGATGGATTCATGCATCATTTAAACTTTCGTATATGGAGACACTGATCTAGGCCCGTAACCTCTTTCTCGATTTGATCGATGATCCAGAGCCGAAAGACTTCACCATGCGTATGGGTCAAAAGTAGTGGAATTATTCGAGCCGCAGCTTTCCCATGTACATGCCAATTGCTGAGTTTGTGATGGAGTGTGCTAGATCTTACCATCCTTCATCCGATCAAGACGTGATGTCATGGGAAAGACAATAATTCGTTTGATGCGACTTTTCGATTATTGTTCAAGATTCCAAGATTTAAAGGTGGTGACTTCTATTAGCATTCGTGATGCCGACAGAGGGGGAAAAGCATAGAGCCGATTGTGTGAGCATCATGAATAAATGGTTCATGAAGAAGCCTAGATCCCCTTCCAAGTTCCCGAGAACTCTTCCACGATCCAATTTGGTGCAGAGGCGGATGATATTGTCAAATTGCATGCAGTCAATGGTGAAGCGAATGCCTACACTTTCCTGACATGGATGTATGCTTTCATCAGACTATCAAATCAACAAGGTTGATTCTATAATCACTTGTCGTAAATTATTAAGCAAAACATCGGTGAGCAATCATGAACGTAAAGCGACTTCACCTTCAAGATGACTTCATACTTGGTATATGCCGCAGCCTTCACAGGTGTCTTTTCCAAGCTCGGATAGATGTGGTATTCTTTCCAAGGATCCCATTTTCGAGTGCTACCCATGCCTTATCGCACCCGCGTGCGTAGAAGGACTTCAAAGTGATCAACGATGGTTTCTTCTACGATTTCATCCGCAGTTAGACAAAGACTCAAGACTCACAGAGTAAGCAAGGAAGCATGGGAAGCAAGTGTCCAAGATCGGGCAAAGATATTCATCCAAATTTGCAGATTTCACATACCTCGTGGTTACGAGCTTTTCAGTGAACCAACAAAGATGCCAAGGTACCCGAGTGATGATTGATTGCCATGGAGCTAAGCAGTAACTTGTGGAGTTACACGACCTTCAAATGGCGGCACAAGTCTACGGGCTACTTCCCACTCACCGTGGATATTACAACAGATCAAAGATTCACAGAGCTCGAAGAATGGAAGCACAAATGTTGTCCGAGTATGAGCAAGAGTTCTTCCTCGCACGGCTTAATTTTGATCCATTCGGAATAGCCAGAAGACAATCTCCCAGAGTACGCACATGTACCTTCGCTAGAAGATTTCTGATGAAGTGCGTATGAGTACGAGGTCGAAAGAAAGATTTCAGCAGTCAGCTTGCAAAGCAAGTATTTGACTTTGACTAGCGCGATACCGCGGATCTTAAAGATGATGGGAACGTGGTACTGACACTTACCATCAAATGGGAGGAGATAAAGCTCTACTACAGATAGCAAATGGCAACCGCAAAGACAATAAGAAAGATCCTGAGTCGTGTTGGTGAGTACTTCGAGCTGGTCACAACGCTAACGGGATACCGCTTGATGAAGTATCGATGAATCAAATCACGGCAACTTCGCGCAGAGATTCCTCAAGCCGAAAGCATGAAGGAGAGAGCAGCAGAAGGTCCGAGAAGTCAAAGTACGCAGAAGATCTCAAGAGAAAGAGGAGACCACTTCTACGACCATAGCTTTGACTCCGACTTCTCCAAAGACTCTAGTGGATCACCAACTATCGCACCACAAAGAAAGCAGGATGTTTCCATGCCTTCATCAAACCAAACGCTCATCTTCTCTCCGCAGCCACTTCGCTCAAAGACCCGCTCCAGAGGAGATGTCAAGCCGCAGATGACGGAGTTCGAAAGAGCTTTGTCCTCGATGTTTCGAGGATGGCAAAGCCATGATACTGTGGCACTTTCTCGATGGAGAGGATGCAGAGCGGGAAATAAGAGCGCACTCAAAGAATCTTCTCATTCTCCGAGAAGTAATTTCTGAATGGTTAGCTTGGCAGCTGGTTCCTAAGCAAGAATAGAGATGAACTTAGAGGAACATGACTCATAAATACTACTTCAGATCCGAGCAAAGAGACAAAGGCCTAAAGTTGCTAAAGCAACTTCTAGGCGATCATCGAGGATTCGGGAGAGAAGTTTGCCGAGATATTAATCCCGCGAAGGAAAGGTAGAAGAGGAACTCACTACAGTAAGATGTGACGGTGACCAAAATACCACTCTTGGTCAAGCTACCACCGAGGATCAAGCAGACACGCAGACGCTGCCGGATGCTTGCTCTTAGGCTTGATGTGAAAAGGCGGAGAAAGAAGAGCTCAGGCAAAATAACTCAATTATGTGAGATCATAGCCAAGGTCAAGCTAAACCTTCCGTCTCACCCATTTCAAATACGTGAGTGATCATCTTATGCAGAAATGGAAGATGCAAGCAATCAAGTAAAGGCTATCGACGAATGGAAGGATCTGATTATTCGCAAGCTTCGTGCAACTCGGGAAGTGCCACCGCCTAAAGGTTATGAACGATGCAGAAAATCAACTAAAGCAACCGATAAAGCATAAAAGGAATAAATACAACAGAGAGTAACCCGAGTGTTTTGGCCGAGATCAACAAGTCACGGAGATGTATCGTCAGCAGAGCAAATCAGTGCCGGATGGATCACCGAGAAGGGGAAGCAAACTAGAGTTTGCAGATCTTCCGCTTGAGATCTCGCAGAGTTTTGTCAAGAGGATGCAGTGCACTTCGAGAGCAGTAACATCGATTTGCCGGATAGTGTTATTTCTTTCACCGAGGAAAGAGTGGATGGAGGTATTACTTCATACGTATGGATTGCTTCTAACGAGGTGCATGATTCTCTGGAGGGTTCTCTTCTCGATGGTGCAAAAGAGGATTGATAAAGCCACCAAGCCTTTCACGATGAACTCTATCAGAGAGGGTCGGTGACACCGCAGTGCATATCATGAGATTTGGGCCAAGTTTGAAGAAGTGGAAGCACGCAAAGAAAGTGTCAATGAAGGATCGCTGCAATTCAGATGTAAAAGGAAGCAAGAGAGCTAAAACAGATGGAAAGATGCCGAACTATATGTTCGATAAGTATATCGATATCGTAACAAGAAGAAGATGTAGATGTTACACCGGCATGACTTCTTCTATTTCTTTCTTCTTCTATTTTCTATGTTCCTGATGAAATTGTAAACTTCTAAGTTATTGGTTTTGCAACCATTACTCAAGTCATGTGGAACCTTTCTATTAGTTAAGTGATACATGTGTCACTTAAGAAGAAGTTAGTTGAGGATGATCACAAATGTCATCTTTACTTGTTGCTCATACTTTAGTTCAACAGTCTTCTATTTGTACTTTCCTCCTACATTCTATAAGTAGGAGAAGAACCTACGTTAATCATCGATCGAATTTGTAAGAAGCAATCTTGTGTTCTAGACTTTGTGCCGAACCCCGAGAGCCACTTGTCAGAGGAATACAAAGAAGCAGTTTCCTGAGAACTTTGTGTCACGGTGTATTTTGTTTCGCTTCTAAATCTTAGATCTCTTAATAGACTTTGTGTTATTTTAGATCTAGATCTAGAGCCGCCTTTGCTTTATAATTCGTGTGTTCAAATCTATTTGAGTTTCTTCTATGTGCATGCAATTAGCTCGCAATCTACTAATCGGGATGCACATCTTCCTCATTTCTTCTCTCAGAATTCCTTTACTTCCTTCTTCTTTCATAATTTTCCTTTCTTAAACAAATGCTTACTTGCTGCAGAACTTCTTAGTTATGGTTCATGAACTAAGTTGTTAAAGTAAAACCCCTGATAGATAGAAACACATTTTTATTGACAAATCTGACACGGGAGCCTCACCGGTTAAATGAGGGAGATTTATCTCATGACTGCCTAGGTTTGATGCTATGCAGAAAATCTAGCCAACAGTTTTTGGCGACTCCGCTGGGGAACAACTAGCTTTGCAGATCAAAGCTTTTCTATTGAAGATCAGAGTGTTTTCCATACAAATCTCAACCTGGCTGAACGTCCGTTCACCAGATCCGTAAAGGCGCAAGGAAGGACGGATCATTTCTTCCGACTGCAGGAGCAATTCAATTTCAATCATCCTCCTCAAGTTAGAAGCCGCAGATCTAGTCTTTCACCAGTAGAGAGTACACACCCATCCGTATCCGGATCGTATTCAAAGATAATCCGCGGCTGGAATTATCCAACAAGTCTATCAAGTCTACACAAGGAGGAGACGTGCTCAAGCTAACATGGCGCACCAAATTGCACTGCTCCATGGGGGGCTTGACCTCTCAACTTGGCTCCACCTATGCACGATCCGCCAAAGGGATCCGTAAAGAATTTTCCAAATTTTTCGAGATGGAAAGCAAAACCCGATGATCATTTGCGGCCTTCTTCATATCTTGTGGTGTGCTTGCAGTAGAGCATGAAGATGTCTCAGTCAGGCTATTCATTGAGACCTTACATGACTTGGCTGGAGAATGGTTCTATCGGCTGGCTCCTGGCACCATAACCAGTTGGGCGACTATGCGTGAACAATTTATCAAAAGATTCAAGCCTGCAGAGGACACGAGCACGATGATCACCCAACTGACGCAGTTGAAGAAAGAGCCAAACGAGAACATGCGGGACTTTATTGCAAAGTTCCAAAGGATTTTGTATAAAATCCCCACTTCACGCCGATTGAGCGATGAAAATCAAAAGACGTTTTTTATAAACGCCTATCACTCAAGTCGATATCAGCTAAGAAGGGCAAGACCTGCAAATTTGTTGGATGCACAAAATGCTGCCGTGGAGGTCGAGGACGACTTGATCATGGCTGGAAAACTCAAACAACTATCTCATAAAGGTGATGGTGCTTCTTCTAGTACTTCTGATCCTTTGTTGCAGAGATTGGCTAATGACATGCTGCAGATCAAGAAGCAGATCTCTCAAACGGGGAATGCACCCCCCTCAAGAATAGCTCCTATCCGACCTTCAATGGTCAAAATCAAAATCAAAATCGAAATGTAGACTTGTCACCGCACTACGCAAATGCTTGGCAATAAGCCGCCCCAAGGAATAACTTGAAACTAATGAAGAGGATCTCGAATCGATGAATCATTCGATGATGAAGACTTTATAGATCACTTACACGACTCCAATATTGGTTACCCGACTACTTAACTGATGAGGGCTATTATGAATCTTTGAAGATTCTCGATGGTCACACTTTCGGTGTTTACAAGGTCTCGTACACGCCAAAATGCCGAAGCATCCACAAGCGGCCGGAAAGAGAGAGAAGATCCCGCCCTGGATGTTACTATCTTGAAAAGAGGTAGCATTCTTCCTTCTTCATTAAGCACCCAAGGAGAAATATTCTTTCAATCCGCAAAGAAAGAACCAACGCACATCCTCGCCAAGCAAGTCAAGCTTTTGACATAATTGATCACATCAAGAGAAATAAGGTCCAAATGTCGTGTTTCTAGTATTTGAGGGCATTTCCGATCAAATGAATAGATTGGTCAAATATGTGCAAAGCAATGGTCCTAGCCCAACGAACAATAATCCACGGGGTATCTTGTCAAGTCCAAAGATTACTCCACCTTCAAATAATGCTGCTGCAAGTTCTTCTTCCACCCCTTCTCCTGCTACATCGGAAAGGATTGAGCCATTCTATGTGTCTTTGCTCATCAACGGACATAAGCTAAGCAATCGTGCATCCGGATTCTCGAGCTTCGACAACGCCATGCCCGCCAAAGTCAGCTGATGCCTCGGGTCTTACATCGACAAAACCATCGAAGATGTTATTCCATGGAAAGGCAAGTCCTCTCAGGGCAAATCAAAGATGCGCAGCAAGATTGCTTCCTTCCTGCATAAAAAAGACTGAAAATGACTATCCTCAGAAGCAGATATTCCGGCTTCCTATGGCATGCTATCGAGTAGAAATTTTTGCAAGGAGCCGGGTGGAGAAGTGAAGATGGATTGGTCTTGTGCGCACATACCAATCGAGGAATAAATCGTGTCGGAACCCGAGAAGAAATCTAAGTACACAAGATTGTAATCAAGATCCTAGATCTCGATCTTGTTTCAAGAATCGGATCACTGAGTCTATTACCTAGAAATGGATAAAGAAGAAATTCAACCTAAGTGATTCGAGAATCACATCAAATTGATAACAAGATTTGGACTCGAATTTGATGGTAGCTGCTGCTCATTCGATCCTAAGCGCAGTGTTGTTCTTATCTCTCCTCGAAGGGAAGGTGCATGCGCACTCCTTCAAATTGATGTTCAAAATACTAACAATACGGCCGAGTATGAAGCATTTGTAGTAGGCATGGAGCAGCAAGAACAATGGGAATCAAATTATTACACGCAAGAGGAGATGCTGAGCTGATCAGAAGCGTATAAGAGGCCTCTACCAAGTCAAAAAGACAAACCGCGGCACTATAGAGATCGGGTCTACTCGCTATCTTGATTTTTCAGCTTTCTCAGTGATCTTACATTCCGAGAGAACAAAATTCAAGAGCTGATTCGCTGCATAGCTATCGCAGCCTTGTTGAATCCGGATCAGCCCCCTGCATTCTTTAGACAGGGAGATTACAAGGTGGAAATGGTTTTTCGCCCAAAGGTTCCTGACAACGTCCAGCAATGGCAGGTTTTCAACGATGATACACAGATTGCTGCATTTCTCCAACAAAGATAACTTCAAGAAATCTACTATGAGGGAAGCAATTCACCTCCTAGGCAGACCACTGTCGGAGAAATGGATGCTGACGTCTCAGGAGGTCAGGAGATTATCCAACTAAAGGGAAATAAAATTCCCAAAGGCTTGGTATCTCTTGAGGAAATGTTTGATAAGCATGATCGATGCTTAAGAAAATGAAGAAAATGAGGAAGGCTCTTCCTCCGACACACAATTACTAAATTTGGGAGCTAAAGAATGATCCCAAATTAGTAACTGGGAAAGTGTTGTTCGAAGTCGAAAAGGAAGCTTTTACTAAGCTTCTTAAGAAATACATGGATATTTTTGCCTGGTCCTATCAGATCTAAAACATATCAGCCATGGAAGTTCAACATTACATCCCACTTAAATCGTAATGTAAGCCTTTCAAGCAAGTCGCGCACACAATCCAACCATTTCAGAACCATCTTCGCAGAAATCCAAAAGTCATTAGATGCAAAGATTATCTATCCCATACACCATTCGGAGTGGTCAGCCAACATAGTCCCCGTAAGAAAGAAAAGTGGTGAGATTAGGTCAGGCGTGGATTTCCGCAACCTTAATCAAGCTTCATCAAGGATAACTACCCTATCCCCATCATGGATCACACTCAGTGGTCACCGGATCTCGAGATGCTTTCCATGCTCGACGGCTTCTCGTGATACAATCAAGTCAAGGTGGCCGAGGAAGATCAATACATAAAACGGCGCTCATCACACCTCGGGAACCTTCGCATACCGTAAGATGCCGCTCGCCCGATCAATGCCGGTGCTACATTTCAAAGAGCTATGGATCTAGCCTTTGCTCATCTCAAAGATATAAGCATAGTTGTGTACCGGATGATTCGACAACTTTTCTAAAGATAAAGCACACATTTCAAACTTGGAAGAGGTTTTCATACAATGCCGCAAGCATGGTATTTCTTTGAATCCTAAGAAATCTATCTTTGCTGTAACTGAAGGAAAGCTGCTTGGGCACATTGTTTCCAAAGAAGGAACAAAGATAGATCCAGAGCGTGTCAAATCTATTCAGACATTGCCTTTGCCCACATCCAAAAAGGGAGTTCACTCTTTCTTTGGAAAAGTGAATTTTCTCAGGAGATTCATTCCTGACTTTGCTGAGCTAACCCGTCATATTTCAAATATGATGAAGAAGACACAAGATTTTAAATGGAGCAGCGAAGGGAAGGAAGCTTTCGAGAAAATCAAAGAGGCCCTGTCGAAAGCACCAGTCTTGGTCTCACCTGACTTCAATAAAGAATTTATTCTTTATTGTTATTCTTCTGAACATACTATGTCAGCAATATTGATGCAGAAAAATCAAGAGGACGCAGAAACTCCTATTGCTTTCATGAGCACGCCACTCAAAGCCTATGAGTTGAAATACACTCCAATGGAAAAGCACGCATATGCGGTGGTGAAGGCGTGCAAAGCATTCAGGTACTATATTCTTTCCTCACATACTGTGGTTTTGGTTCCAGATACTGCAGTTAAATCTATCCTTACTCAGCAAGAGTTAGGATTGTTGAGAGGCACATGGGTGACAAAAGTTCAAGAATATGATTTGGATATTAAACCAACAAAGCTGGTTCGAGGAAGAGGTCTGTGTGAACTAATGACAGAGATGAAATCATCAGCACTCGGGCAAGCATCAGATGGATAGATGAAGATTTACCTGCAGTACTTTTTATAGATCTGGTAGAGGAATGGTACAGTAACATTGCTTACTTTCTAACGTATGGAGAATGCCCAGATCAACTTTCCAGAAAAGAGAAACGAACTATTAAATTAAATCCAAAGATTTTGTGCTTTGGGATAATGGTTTGTACAAAAGGGGAATTGATGGTGTATTTCTCAGATGCGTGGATAAAGCTCAACAGGATCAACTACTACAACAGTTTCATGACATGGCTTGTGGTGGTCATTTCTCAGCCCGAGTCACTGCACACAAGATCCTTAGAGCAAGGTATTACTGGCCCACCCTTTTTCAAGATACTGCAGAATGGGTAGCTAAGTGTCAAGCATGCCAACATTTTGTTGGGCGTGTGAAATTGCTCGCATTACCCCTAAAACCCATCAGATCAAGAACCTTTCCAACAAAGGGGGTATGGATTTTATCGATGCTTAACCCGCCTTCCAAATACGGTCATCATTACATTCTAACAAATACATCGATTATTTCAAGTAAGTGGGCAGGCTATTCCTCGTGAAGAATGCCACTTCGCCAAGTGTGCAATTTTATAAAAGAAAATATTATCACAAGTTTCATGCGACTCAAAGAAAAATTGTAGCAGATAATGCTCCGAATCTTTCTTCGAGGAGTTGGTGGAATTTCACACATTATGGGATTCAACTTGTTCATTCCTCAAACTACTATCCACAAGGGAATGGTCAAGTCAATCTAGTAATAAGAACTTGGTAACTATCGTGCGCAAGTCAGAATGTAAAATCAAAGGACTTGGCATAAAAAGTTGTTTGATGCATTATGGGCCGATAGATCACACCAAAGAGGGCGATAGGCATGTCCCCATTTCAGCCGCTTATATGGAAGAGACACAGAGCCGCCTCTCACCTTGAATTGCTCGCCCTACGACTTTCTAAAGCCCCGAAGATTCCACGCTCACGGATGCTATTGATAAAAGAATCATGTACCCGATCAACCGAGGGAAGTACAAACTCAAGTCAGCAGATAGGCGACAGAGCATCGAGGAAGGTGAAAGTCATCTTCGACAAAAATGCCAGGAAAGAAAGTTCAAGTTAATGACTGGGTCCTCTTATGGGACAAAAGAAGAGAAACAAAAGGCATGCATGGAAAGTTCGATTCACTATGGAAAGGGCCTTTGTAATCAAAAAGATCGCCGAGCAGATAGCTTCATTCTTGCTCATCGTGATGGAGTTGAATCGCCGCTGCCTTTCAATGGGCAACACTTGTAGCTGTTCCGAACATGAGAAGCAGGGTAAAACCTGTATGTACATAAATAAAACCTTTGTTTGTTTTTCCTTGTTTTGTCTTGTTTTGGTGTTGTGTTGTGTTGTGTTTGTCTGCCTGACCCCGTGCCCAAAAGACAAGATACGAAACCAGAGATGCTGGGATCTCATCTTTTCCCTTTTCCATTCTGTCAGGAGAAAAAGATGTCCACAGACGGAGCCAACTGGTGTCACTCAGATTTCACCCCGAAATCTGTGACTACCCAATTTGAAAAAATTTCGTACTTTTAAAATAGTGGGTCATTTGTTGTTTTTATTGCCTGAAAGTTCCCAGATTACAGGCCAAGATAATCCCGAAGAGCCATATTAGCCCTTTTTTTCGCCAAATACCCAGATGCCCAAAATTGTTTTATTATGTCGCTCGGATTTGTCTCATGGAAATTTGTATTTAATTATTTTGAGCCCCGTATGAGGTCAATTTCAAGCCCTGCTTTAACTCTATTATGAGCGAATATGTTATTATTCCTATATACCGTAAGGATTTTAACTTATTTTAAGTTTTGGGCTTTATTTGTAACTTTTGGCAATTTTTCGTGTTTTTGTGGTGTCCCGCTCGCTTTCTCGAAATTTCTCTCTGAACAACTCCTTCACGGTAAGCCCGATTTTTGGCCTCGAGCAAATGGAAAACATACACGCACATTTTGCCCGAGGAAGTCATCATCGAGGTCCGATCACCGGGAAAAAGCGGTCGCAGACAGGAAAGCCTCGCGGGATGGGCGCATTTTTGGAAAACAAAGGATTTGAGTCATGATGGGAAAATATAAGCCGCAGTGTAGATGGGAATTGTATACCTACTCAGGTACTTTTTCCCGTGTTATAAAAGTCACTTAAGTCGCAATGGGAAAATAGAGGTCAGAGTGTGTGGGAATTTATCGCCTACCTCAGCAGGTGAAAATTCCCATGATATATAAAAAGGAAAGTGACTTAAGTGAAATCATGGGATTTTAGTGCCTACCTCTGCAGGTAAAGAATCCTATCAGCAAAAGTCAAATCACTTAAGTGGATCATGGATTTGGTGCCTACCTCAGGGTAAAGAATCCCATTATGGTGAAAATTCTTAAAAATAGAATTACATGTGCAAAAAGTGCGCCCTTTGTGATGGATAAAAATAATTAAATTGATTATTTTTAATAAATTCTATCCTTGGAAAAAGTGCGCCAAGCTTCGAGGAGGTTGAAAAGTCAAAGGAGGATTAAAAGAAAGCAATTAAATTAATTAAATTTAATTTATTTAGTGGCTGCCCCTCTCCTTGGAAAAAGTGCGCCCATTTAGGAGTTATTTAATGATTTTAAGGCATTAAATCATTAAATTAATTTCTATTTTCAAAGGGCTATGGTCAAAGCACACCGTGAGGCTAAAGTTAAGTGTCAGGTGGAGGATTAAATTGGATTAATTTAATTTATTGATGGCTGTCCTTAAACATGCAATTTTTAAAAGAGAAAAGCATGATTTTTAATTAATTAATTGCCTTTAATTGTTAGGGCAATTATTAATTATAGAATTATGAAGGTTATATAAGCATGGGCAGCCATATGGATTTATTATTCAACACACAGTAAAGAATCGCAGCAAGGAGAAAAAGTGCGCCCCATTAGAGGAAGGATTTTGCATGCATAAAGTGCTAACAAAGGCTAAAAGCTTCCGCATTTGGCGCATGCTTTGGAAAAGGTTCATCTTCGCCTCGCACAATTGTTTTCACAGTGTTAAAGGAGCTCGTGTGTTGATCAAAGGATTCATGATCTCTTTATGTGCAAATTAAACACCATTTTTTGGGGCAGCAGTTTGAAAAGTGCAGATTTTTATAATTTAAATTCACTATTCATGCTCCGGTGGCCATTTTTGTCCAATAAATTGCAGAACTCATTACAGTGCTTTATAAAAGAAAAGGAGTATTTATCAATGTCCAATACATCGCAAATATCCTCCGAATCAAGAATTGTCCAGATCCGCACTAAAGATTGAAGAAAGCAGCCAAATTAGAAGAAAAAGAATTATTCGATAAAGATTGATAAAGCTATGGCGAAAGGAGATGAAAAAGAGAGCACGATGGATTCATGCATCGCTTTCTAAACTTTCGCATACATAGGAGAGACACGGATCTAGGCCCGTAACCTCTTTCTCGATTTGATCGATGATCCAGAGCCGGAAAGACTTCACCATGCGTGCGGTCAAAAGTAGTGGAATTATTCGAGCCGCAGCCTTTCCCATGCATGCACCCCAATTGCGAGTTTGTGATGGAGTGTGCTAGATCTTACCATCCTTCATCCAGATCGCAGACGTGATGTCATGGGAAAGACAATAATTCGCTTGATGCGTAATTCTTCGATTATTGTTCAAGATTCCAAAGATTTAAAGGTGGTGACTTCTATTAGCATTCGTGATGCCGACAAGAGGTGGGAAAAGCATAGAGCCGATTGTGTGAGCATCATGAATAAATGTTCATGAAGAAGCCTAGATCCCCTTCCAAGTTCCCGAGAACTCTTCCACGATCCAATTTGGTGCAGGAGGCGATGATATTGTCAAATCAAGCTGCAGCAGTCAATGGTGAAGCGAATGCCTACACTTTCCTGGACATGGATGTATGCTTTCATCAGACTATCAAATCAACAAGGTTGATTCTATAATCACTGGTCGTAAATTATTAAGAAGAACATCGGTGAGCAATCATGAACGTAAAGCGCACCTTCACCTTCAAGATGACTTCATACTTGGTATATGCCGCAGCCTTCACAGGTGTCTTTCCAAGCTGGATAGATGTGGTATTCTTTCCAAGGATCCCATTTTCGAGTGCTACCCACACCTTCGCACCCGCGCAAGAGAAGGACTTCAAAGTGATCAACGATGGTTTCTTCTACGATTTCATCCGCAGTTAGACAAAGACTCAAGACTCACAGAGTAAGCAAGGAAGCATGGGAAGCAAAGTTCCAAGATCGGGCAAAGATATTCATCCAAATTTTGCAGATTTCACATACCTCGTGGTTACGAGCTTTTCAGTGAACCAACAAAGATGCCAAGGTACCCGAGTGATGATTGATTGCCATGGAGCTAAGCAGTAACTTGTGGAGTTACACGACCTTCACCAAGCGCACAAGTCTACGGGCTACTTCCCACTCACCGTGGATATTACAACAGATCAAAGATTCACAGAGCTCAAGAATGGAAGCACAAATGTTGTCCGAGTATGAGCAAGAGTTCTTCCTCGCACGGCTTAATTTTGATCCATTCGGGAATAGCCAGAAGACAATCTCCCAGAGTACGCACATGTACCTTCGCTAGAAGATTTCTCGATGAAGTGCGTATGAGTACGAGGTCGAAAGAAAGATTTCAGCAGTCAGTTTGCAAAGCAAGTATTTGACTTTGACTAGCGCGATACCGCGATCTTAAAGATGATGGGAACGTGGTACTTGACACTTACCATCAAATGGGAGGAGATAAAGCTCTACTACAGATAGCAATGGCAAATGCAAAGACAATAAAGAAAGATCCTGAGTCAGTTGGTGAGTACTTCGAGCTGGTCACTAACGAAGGGATACCGCTCGATGAAGTATCGATGAATCAAATCACGGCAACTTCGCGCAGAGAGATTCCCTCAAGCGAAAGCATGAAGGAGAGAGCAGCAGAAGGTCCGAGAAGTCAGAAAGTACGCAGAAGATCTCAAGAGAAAGAGGAGACCACTTCTACGACCATAGCTTTGACTCCGACTTCTCCAAAGACTCTAGTGGATCACCAACTATCGCACCACGCAGCAGCAGGATGTTTCCATGCCTTCATCAAACCAAGAACGCTCATCTTCTCTCCGCAGCCACTTCGCTCAAAGACCCGCTCCAGAGGAGATGTCAAGCCGCAGATGACGGAGTTCGAAAGAGCTTTGTCCTCGGATGTTTCAGAGGATGGCAGCCATGATACCGTGGCACTTTCTCGATGGAGAGGATGCAGAGCGGAAATAAGAAAGAGCGCACTCAAGAATCTCTCATTCTCCGAGAAGTAATTTCTCGAATGGTTAGCTTGGCAGCTTGGTTCCTAAGCAAGAATAGAGATGAACTTAGAGGAACATGACTCACAGCCTACTTCAGATCCGAGCGTAAGAGACAAAGGCCTAAAGTTGCTAAAGCAACTTCTAGGTTGATCATCGAGGATTCGGGAGAGAAGTTTGCCGAGATATTAATCCCATGGAAGGAAAGGTAGAAGAGGAACTCACTAAAGATGTGACGGTGACCAAAATACCACCTTTGGCCAAGCTACCACCGAAGGATCAAGCAGACACGCAGACGCTGCACGGATGCTTGCTCTCTTAGGCTTGATAAAGAAAAGGCGAGAAAGAAGAGCTCACAGCAAATATCTCAATTATGTGAGATCATAGCCAAGGTCATGCTAAACCTTCCGCTCAAATTTATTTCAAATAGTGAGTGATCATCTTATGCAGAAATGGAAGATGCAAGCAATCAAGTAAAGGCTATCGACGAATGGAAGGATCTGATTATTCGTCAAGCTTCTGTGCAACTTGGGGAAGTGCCAGCCCGCCTAAAGGTTATGAACGATGCAGAAAATCAACTAAAGCAACTGATAGAAAGCATAAAAGGAATAAATACAGTTGCAGAGAGTAACCTGAGTGTTTTGGCCGAGATCAACAAGTCACGGAGATGTATCGTCAGCAGAGCAAATTGTGCTTGATGGATCACCGAGAAGGGGAAGCAGCTAGAGTTTGCAGATCTTCCGCTTGAGATCTCGCAGAGTTGTCAAGAGGATGCAGCACTTCGAGAGCAGTAACATCGATTTGCGGATAGTGTTATTTCTTTCACCGAGGAAAGAGTGGATGGAGGTATTACTTCATACGTATGGATTGCTTTCTAACGAGGTGCATGATTCTCTCGGAGGGTTCTCTTCTCGATGGTGCAAAAGAGGATTGATAAAGCCACCAAGCCTTTCACGATGAACTCTATCAAGAGGGTCGGTGACACCGCAGTGCATATCATGCGAGATTTGGGCCAAGTTTGAAGAAGTGGAAGCACGCAAAGAAAGTGTCAATGAAGGATCGCTGCAATTCAGATGTAAAAGGAAGCAAGAGCTAAAACAGATGGAAAGATGCCAACTATATGTTCGACAAGTATATCGATATCGTAACAAGAAGAAGATGTAGATGTTACAATTGCATGACTTCTTCTATTTCTTTCTTCTTCTATTTTCTATGTTCCCGATGAAATTGTAAACTTCTAAGTTATTGGTTTTGCAACCATTACTCAAGTCATGTGGAACCTTTCTATTAGTTAAGTGATACATGTGTCACTTAAGAAGAAGTTAGTTGAGGATGATCACAAATGTCATCTTTACTTGTTGTTCATACTTTAGTTCAACTTTGAGTCTTCTATTTGTACTTTCCTCCTACATTCTATAAGTAGGAGAAGAACCTACGGGTTAATCATCGATCGAATTTGTAAGAAGCAATCTTGTGTTCTAGACTTTGTGCCGAACCCCGAGAGCCACTTCATGCAGCAGAGGAATACAAAGAAGCAAAGTTTCCTGAGAACTTTGTGTCACGGTGTATTTTGTTTCTTTTCTAAATCTTAGATCTCTTAATAGACTTTGTGTTATTTTAGATCTAGATCTAGAGCTGCCTTTGCTTTATAATTCTCGTGTGTTCAAATCTATTTGAGTTTCTTCTATGTGCATGCAATTAGCTCTGCAATCTACTAATTGGGATGCACATCTTCCTCATTTCTTCTCTGTAATTCCTTTACTTCCTTCTTCTGTAATTTTCCTTTCTTAAACAGCTGCTTACTTGCAAACTTCTTAGTTATGGTTCATGAACTAAGTTGTTAAAGTAAAACCCCGATAGATAAAACACATTTTTATCGACAAATCGACACGGAGCCTCACCGGTTAAATGAGGGAGATTTATCTCATGACTGCCTAGGTTTGATGCTATGCAGAAAATCTAGCCAACAGTTTTTGGCGACTCCGCTGGGGAACAACTAGCTTTGCAGATCAAAGCTTTTCTATTGAAGATCAGAGTGTTTTCCATACAAATCTCAACCTGGCTGAACGTCCGTTCACCAGATCCGTAAAGGCGCAAGGAAGGACGGATCATTTCTTCCGACTGCAGGAGCAATTCAATTTCAATCATCCTCCTCAAGTTAGAAGCCGCAGATCTAGTCTTTCACCAGGTAGGAGAGTACACACCCATCCAGATCCGGATCGTATTCAACATAATCCGGCGGCTGGAATTATCCAACAAGTCTATCAAGTCTACACAAGGAGGAGACGTGCTCAAGCTAACATGGCGCACCAAATTGTACCTGTTCCATGGGGGGCGGCTTTTGGACCTCTCAACTTGGCTCCACCTATGCACGATCTGCCAAAGGGATCCGTAAAGAATTTTCCAAATTCTTCGAGATGGAAAGCAAAACCCGATGATCATTTGCGCCTTTCTTCATATCTTGTGGTGTGCTTGCATAGAGAGCATGAAGATGTCTCACCAAAGCTATTCATCGAGACCTTACATGACTTGGCCGAGAATGGTTCTATCGGCCGCCCTCGCACCATAACCACTGGGCGACTATGCGTGAACAATTTATCAAAAGATTCAAGCCTCGCAGAGGACACGAGCACGATGATCACCCAACCGACGCAGCTTGAAGAAAGAGCCAAACGAGAACACGCGGGACTTTATCGCAAAGTTCCAAAGGATTTTGTATAAAATCCCCACTTCGCCGTGATTGAGCGATGAAAATCAAAAGACGTTTTTTATAAACGCCTATCGCCTCAAGTCGATATCGCCTAAGAAGGGCAAGACCTCGCAAATTTGCCGATGCACAAAATGCCGCCGTGGAGGTCAAGGACGACTTGATCATGGCTGGAAAACTCAAACAACTATCTCATAAAGGTGATGGTGCTTCTTCTAGACATCCGATCCTTTCATTGCAGAGATTGGCTAATGACATGCTGCAGATCAAGAAGCAGATCTCTCAAACGGGGAATGCACCCCCCTCAAGAATAGCTCCTATCCGGACCTTCAATGGTCAAAATCAAAATCAAAATCGAAACAGACTTGGCACGCACGCACACAAATTGCAATAATAGAGCCGCCCCAAGGAATAACTTGGAAACTAATGAAGAGGATCTCGACATTGATGAATCATTTGATGATGAAGACTTTATAGATCCCGCTGGCGACTCCAATATTGGTTACCTGGACTACGAATCTGATGAGGGCTATTATGAATCTTTTGAAGATTCTGATGGTCACACTTTTGCGGTGTTTACAAGGTCTCAGACACGCCAAAATGCCGAAGCATCCACAAGCGGCCGGAAAGAGAGAGAAGATCCTGGCCCGGATGTTACTATCTTGAAAAGAGGTAGCATTCTTCCTTCTTCATTAGGCCCCAAGGAGAAATATTCTTTCTTTCAATCCGCAAAGAAAGAACCAACGCACATCCCGCCAAGCAAGTCAAGCTTTTGACATAATTGATCACATCAAGAGAAATAAGGTCCAAATGTCAGAAGCTGAGTATTTGAGGGCATTTCCTGATCAGCTGAATAGATTGGTCAAATATGTGCAAAGCAATGGTCCTAGCCCAACGAACAATAATTCACGGGGTATCTTGTCAAGTCCAAAGATTACTCCACCTTCAAATAATGCTGCTGCAAGTTCTTCTTCTTCCACCCCTTCTCCTGCTACATCGGAAAGGATTGAGCCATTCTATGTGTCTTTGCTCATCAACGGACATAAGCTAAGCAATTGCATCCTGGATTCTGGAGCTTCCGACAACGTCATGCCTGCCAAAGTCAGCCGATGCCTCGGGTCTTACATCGACAAAACCATCGAAGATGTTATTCCACGGAAAGGCAAGTCCTCTTGTGGGGCAAATCAAAGATGCGCAGCAAAGATTTGCTTCCTTCCTGCATAAAAGACTGAAAATGACTATCCTCAGAAGCAGACATTCCCAGCTTCCTATGGCATGCTATCGAGTAGAAATTTTTGCAAGGAGTCGGGTGGAGAAGTGAAGATGGATTGGTCTTGTGCGCACATACCAATCGAGGAATAAATCAAGTCGAACCCGAGAAGAAATCTAAGTACACAAGATTGTAAAATCAAGATCCTAGATCTCGATCTTGTTTCAAGAATCGGATCACGAGTCTATTACCTAGAAATGGATAAAGAAGAAATTCAACCTATGATTCGAGAATCACATCAAATTGATAACAAGATTTGACTCGAATTTGATGGTAATTGCTCATTCATTCGATCCTAAGCGCAGTGTTGTTCTTATCTCTCCCGAAAGGGAAGGTGCATGCGCACTCCTTCAAATTGATGTTCAAAATACTAACAATACGGCCGAGAGTAGTATGAAGCATTGTTGTTAGGCATGGAGCAGGCAAGAACAATGGGAATCAAATTATTACACGCAAGAGGAGATGCTGAGCTGATTGGAAAGCAGATAAGAGGCCTCTACCAAGTCAAAAAAGACAAACTGCGGCACTATAGAGATCGGGTCTACTCTGCTATCTTGGATTTTTCAGCTTTCTCGGTATCTTACATTCCGAGAGAACAAAATTCAAGAGCTGATTCGCTTGCAGTTACTGCAGCCTTGTTGAATCCGGATCAGCCCCCTGCATTCTTTAGACAGGGAGATTACAAGGTGGAAATGGTTTTTCGCCCAAAGGTTCCTGACAACGTCCAGCAATGGCAGGTTTTCAACGATGATACACAGATTGCTGCATTTCTCCAACAGAAAGATAACTTTGAAGAAATCTACTATGAGGGAAGCAATTCACCTCCTAGGCAGACCACTGTCGGAGAAATGGATGCTGACGTCTCAGGAGGTCAGGAGATTATCCAACTAAAGGGAAATAAAATTCCCAAAGGCTTGGTATCTCTTGAGGAAATGTTTGATAAGCATGATCAGATGCTTAAGAAAAATGAAGAAAATGAGGAAGGCTCTTCCTCCGACACACAATTACTAAATTTGGGAGCTAAAGAATGATCCCAAATTAGTAACTGGGAAAGTGTTGTTCGAAGTCAAAAGGAAGCTTTTACTAAGCTTCTTAAGAAATACATGGATATTTTTGCCTCGGTCCTATCAGATCTAAAACATATCAGCCTCATGGAAGTTCAACATTACATCCCACTTAAATCGTAATGTAAGCCTTTCAAGCGTAAGTCATACGCGCACAATCCAACCATTTCAGGAACCATCTTTGCAGAAATCCAAAAGTTGTTAGATGCGAAGATTATCTATCCCATACACCATTCGGAGTGGTTGGCCAACATAGTCCCTGTAAGAAAGAAAAGTGGTGAGATTAGGTTGTGCGTGGATTTCCGCAACCTTAATCAAGCTTCATCGAAGGATAACTACCCTATCCCCATCATGGATCACACTCTGCAGGTGGTCACTGGATCTGAGATGCTTTCCATGCTTGACGGCTTCTCAGGATACAATCAAGTCAAGGTGGCTGAGGAAGATCAATACAAAACGGCGTTCATCACACCTTGGGGAACCTTCGCATACCAGAAGATGCCGTTCGGCCTGATCAATGCTGGTGCTACATTTCAAAGAGCTATGGATCTAGCCTTTGCTCATCTCAAAGATATAAGCATAGTTGTGTACCTGGATGATTTGACAGTCTTTTCTAAAGATAGAAGCACACACATTTCAAACTTGGAAGAGGTTTTCATACAATGCCGCAAGCATGGTATTTCTTTGAATCCTAAGAAATCTATCTTTCATTGTCAGAATCAAGGAAAGCTGCTTGGGCACATTGTTTCCAAAGAAGGAACAAAGATAGATCCAGAGCGTGTCAAATCTATTCAGACATTGCCTTTGCCCACATCCAAAAAGGGAGTTCACTCTTTCTTTGGAAAAGTGAATTTTCTCAGGAGATTCATTCCTGACTTTGCTGAGCTAACC
Organism: Taxus wallichiana var. yunnanensis; assembly: GCA_018340775.1. Taxonomy (NCBI): domain Eukaryota; kingdom Viridiplantae; phylum Streptophyta; class Pinopsida; order Cupressales; family Taxaceae; genus Taxus; species Taxus wallichiana. The sequence goes on along the minus strand of CM031238.1, from coordinate 593,501,546 downwards.
CGTCATATTTCAAATATGATGAAGAAGACACAAGATTTTAAATGGAGCAGCGAAGGGAAGGAAGCTTTCGAGAAAATCAAAGAGGCCCTGTCGAAAGCACCACTCTTGGTCTCACCTGACTTCAATAAAGAATTTATTCTTTATTGTTATTCTTCTGAACATACTATGTCAGCAATATTGATGCAGAAAAATCAAGAGGACGCAGAAACTCCTATTGCTTTCATGAGCACGCCACTCAAAGCCTATGAGTTGAAATACACTCCAATGGAAAAGCACGCATATGCGGTGGTGAAGGCGTGCAAAGCATTCAGGTACTATATTCTTTCCTCACATACTGTGGTTTTGGTTCCGATATCATAGCTTAAATCTATCCTTACTCAAAGAAGAGTTAGGATTGCGAGAGGCACATGGGTGACAAAAGTTCAAGAATATGATTTGGATATTAAACCAACAAAGCTGGTTCGAGGAAGAGGTCTGTGTGAACTAATGACAGAGATGAAATCATTAGCAATCTGCAGATCAGATGGATAGATGAAGATTTACCCAGCAAAGATCGCTTATAGATCCGTAGAGGAATGGTACAGTAACATTGCTTACTTTCTAACGTATGGAGAATGCCCAGATCAACTTTCCAGAAAAGAGAAACGAACTATTAAATTGAAGTCAAAAGATTTTGTGCTTTGGGATAATGGTTTGTACAAAAGGGGAATTGATGGTGTATTTCTCAGATGCGTGGATAAAGCTCAACAGGATCAACTACTACAACAGTTTCATGACATGGCTTGTGGTGGTCATTTCTCAGCCCGAGTCACTGCACACAAGATCCTTAGAGCAAGGTATTACTGGCCCACCCTTTTTCAAGATACTGCAGAATGGGTAGCTAAGTGTCAAGCATGCCAACATTTTGTTGGGCGTGTGAAATTGCCTCGCATTACCCCTAAAACCCATCAGATCAAGAACCTTTCCAACAAAGGGGGTATGGATTTTATCGAATGATTAACCCGCTTCCAAATACTGGTCATCATTACATTCTAACAAATGCACCGATTATTTCAAGAAGTGGGTAGGCTATTCCTCGTGAAGAATGCCACTTCCGCCAAGTGTGCAATTTTATAAAAGAAAATATTATCACAGTTTGGCGACTCAAAGAAATTGTAGCAGTGATAATGCTCCGAATCTTTCTTCCGAGGAGTCAGGGTGGAATTTCACACACGTATGGGATTCAACTTGTTCATTCCTCAAACTACTATCCACAAGGGAATGGTCAAGTCAATCTAGTAATAAGAACTTGGTAACTATCGTGCGCAAGTCAGAATGTAAAATCAAAGGACTTGGCATAAAAAGTTGTTTGATGCATTATGGGCCGATAGATCACACCAAAGAGGGCGATAGGCAACATGTCCCCATTTCAGCCGCTATATGGAAGAGACACAGAGCCGCCTCTCACCTTGAATTGCCGCCTCTACGACTTTCTAAAGCCCCGAAGATTCCACGCTCACTGATGCTATCGATAAAAGAATCATGTACCCGATCAATTGAGGGAAGTACAAACTCAAGTCATAGAGAGGTCGACAGAGCATCGAGGAAGGTGAAAGTCATCTTCGACAAAAATGCCAGGGAAAGAAAGTTTGAAGTTAATGACTGGGTCCTCTTATGGGACAAAAGAAGAGAAACAAAAGGCATGCATGGAAAGTTCGATTCACTATGGAAAGGGCCTTTTGTAATCAAAAAGATCGCCGGAGCAGATAGCTTCATTCTTGCTCATCAGATGGAGTTGAATCGCCGCTGCTTTCAATGGGCAACACTCAAGTCGTTCCGAACATGAGAAGCAGGGTAAAACTTGTATGTACATAAATAAAACCTTTGTTTGTTTTTCCTTGTTTTGTCTTGTTTTGGTGTTGTGTTGTGTTGTGTTTGTCTGCCTGACCCCGTGCCCAAAAGACAAGATACGAAACCAGAGATGCTGGGATCTCATCTTTTCCCTTTTCCATTCTGTCAGGAGAAAAAGATGTCCACAGACGGAGCCAACTGGTGTCACTCAGATTTCACCCCGAAATCTGTGACTACCCAATTTGAAAAAATTTCGTACTTTTAAAATAGTGGGTCATTTGTTGTTTTTATTGCCTGAAAGTTCCTCAGATTAAGGCCAAGATAATCCTCCAAGAGCCATATTAGCCCTTTTTTCGCCAAATACCCGATGCCCAAAATTGTTTTATTATGTCGCCGGATTTGTCTCATGGGAAATTTGTATTTAATTATTTTGAGCCCCGTATGAGGTCATTTCATAGCTCCGCTTTAACTCTATTATGAGCGAATATGTTATTATTCCTATATACCGTAAGGATTTTAACTTATTTTAAGTTTTGGGCTTTATTTGTAACTTTTGGCAATTTTTCGTGTTTTTGTGTGTCCTGCTCGCTTTCTCGTGAAATTTCTCCTCGAACAACTCCTTCGCGGTAAGCCCGATTTTTGGCCCGAGCACTGGAAAACATACACGCACATTTTGCCCGAGAGGAAGTCATCATCGAGGTCCGATCACCGGGAAAAAGCGAAGTCGCAGACAGGAAAGCCCCTCGGGATGGGCGCATTTTTGGAAAACAAAGGATTTGAGCATGCGATGGGAAAATATAAGCCGCAGTAGGATGGGAATTGTATACCCGCTCTCACAGGTACTTTTTCCCGTGTTATAAAAGTCACTTAAGCCAGCAGGGGAAAATAGAGGTCAGAGGTGGGGGAATTTATCGCCTACCTCACAGGTGAAAATTCCCATGATATAATAAAAGGAAAGTGACTTAAGTGAAATCATGGGATTTTAGTGCCTACCTCTGCAGGTAAAGAATCCCATCAGCAAAAGTCAAATCACTTAAGTGGATCATGGATTTGGTGCCTACCTCACAGGTAAAAAGAATCCCATTATGGTGAAAATTTTAAAAATAGAATTACATGTGCAAAAAGTGCGCCCTTTGGTGATGGATAAAAATAATTAAATTGATTATTTTTAATAAATTCTATCCTTGGAAAAAGTGCGCCCAAGCTCGAGGAGGTTGAAAAGTCAAAGGAGGATTAAAAGAAAGCAATTAAATTAATTAAATTTAATTTATTTAGTGGCTGCCCCTCTCCTTGGAAAAAGTGCGCCCCATTTAGGAGTTATTTAATGATTTTAAATGCATTAAATCATTAAATTAATTTCTATTTTCAGTGGCTATGGTCAAAGCACACTGTGAGGCTAAAGTTAAGTGTTGTGTGAAGGATTAAATTGGATTAATTTAATTTATTGGATGGCTGTCCTTAAACATGCAATTTTTAAAAGAGAAAAGCATGATTTTTAATTAATTAATTGCCTTTAATTGTTAGGGCAATTATTAATTATAGAATTATGAAGGTTATATAAGCATGGGCAGCCATATATGGATTTATTATTCAACACACAGTAAAGAATCGCAGCAAGGAGAAAAAGTGCGCCCATTAGAGGAAGGATTTTGCACGCATAAAAAGTGCTAACAAAGGCTAAAAGCTTCCGTATTTGGCGCATGCTTTGGAAAAGGTTCATCTTCGTCTCGCACAATTGTTTTCACAGTGTTAAAGGAGCTCAAAGTGTTGATCAAAGGATTCATGATCTCTTTATGTGCAAATTAAACACCATTTTTTGGGGCAGCAGTTTGAAAAGTGCAGATTTTTATAATTTAAATTCACTATTCATGCTCCGTGGCCATTTTTGTCCAATAAATTGCAGAACTCATTACAGTGCTTTATAAAAGAAAAGGAGTATTTATCAATGTCCAATACATCGCAAATATCCTCCGAATCAAGAATTGTCCAGATCTCGCACTCAAGATTGAAGAAAGCAGCCAAATTAGAAGAAAAAGAATTATTCAGATAAAGATTGATAAAGCTATGGCAAAAGGAGATGAAAAAGAGAGCACGATGGATTCATGCATCGCTTTCTAAACTTTCGTGACATAGGAGACACTGATCTAGGCCCGTAACCTCTTTCTCGATTTGATCGATGATGATCCAGAGCCGGAAAGACTTCACCATGCGTGCGGTCAAAAGTAGTGGAATTATTCGAGCCGCAGCCTTTCCCATGTACAAATTTCCCAATCGCGCAGTTTGTGATGGAGTGTGCTAGATCTTATCATCCTTCATCCAGATCGCGTGATGTCATGGGAAAGACAATAATTCGCTTGATGCGTAACTCTTCGATTATTGTTCAAGATTCCAAAGATTTAAAGGTGGTGACTTCTATTAGCATTCGTGATGCCGATAAGAGGTGGGAAAAGCATAGAGCCGATTGTGTGAGCATCATGAATAAATGGTTCATGAAGAAGCCTAGATCCCCTTCCAAGTTCCCGAGAACTCTTCCACGATCCAATTTGGTGCAGAGGCGGATGATATTGTCAAATCATGCTATGCAGTCAATGGTGAAGCGAATGCCTACACTTTCCTGGACATGGATGTATGCTTTCATCAGACTATCAAATCAACAAGGTTGATTCTATAATCAATTGGTCGAAATTATTAAGCAGAACATCGGTGAGCAATCATGAACGTAAAGCGTTGCTTTTCACTTCTTCAAGATGACTTCATACTTGGTATATGCCGCAGCCTTCACAGGGTGTCTTTTCCAAGCTCGATAGATGTGGTATTCTTTCCAAGGATCCCATTTTCGAGTGCTACCCATTACCTTATCGCACTGCAAGCAGAAGGACTTCAAAGTGATCAACGATGGTTTCTTCTACGATTTCATCCGCAGTTAGACAAAGACTCAAGACTCACAGGTAAGCAAGGAAGCATGGGAAGCAAAGTTGTCCAAGATCGGGCAAAGATATTCATCCAGCTTGCAGATTTCACATACCTCGTGGTTACGAGCTTTTCAGTGAACCAACAAAGATGCCAAGGTACCCGAAGTGATGATTGATGCCATGGAGCTAAGCAGTAACTTGTGGAGTTACACGACCTTCAAATGCGCACAAGTCTACGGCTACTTCCCACTCACCGTGGATATTACAACAGATCAAAGCATTCACAGAGCTCGAAGAATGGAAGCACAAATGTTGTCCGAGTATGAGCAAGAGTTCTTCCTCGCACGGCTTAATTTTGATCCATTCGGGAATAGCCAGAAGACAATCTCCCAGAGTACGCACATGTACCTTCGCTAGAAGATTTCTCGGATGAAGTGCGTATGAGTACGAGGTCGAAAGAAAGATTTCAGCAGTCAGTCAGCAAAGCAAGTATTTGACTTTGACTAGCGCGATACCGCGATCTTAAAGATGATGGGAACGTGGTACTTGACACTTACCATCAAATGGGAGGAGATAAAGCTCTACTACAGATAAAGCAATGGCAAATGCATGCAGACAATAAGAAAGATCCTGAGTCAGTGTTGGTGAGTACTTCGAGCTGGTCACAACGAAGGGATACCGCCTTGATGAAGTATCGATGAATCAAATCACGGCAACTTCGGCAGCAGAGAGATTCCCTCAAGCGAAAGCATGAAGGAGAGAGCAAAGCAGAAGGTCCGAGAAGTCAAAGTACGCAGAAGATCTCAAGAGAAAGAGAAGACCACTTCTACGACCATAGCTTTGACTCCGACTTCTCCAAAGACTCTAGTGATCACCAACTATCGCACCACAAAGCAGCAGGATGTTTCCATGCCTTCATCAAACCAGCAACGCTCATCTTCTCTCCGCAGCCACTTCGCTCAAAGACCCGCTCCAGAGGAGATGTCAAGCCGCAGATGACGGAGTTCGAAAGAGCTTTGTCCTCGGATGTTTCGAGGATGGCAGCCATGATATCGTGGCACTTTCTCGATGGAGAGGATGCAGAGGGGAAATAAGAGCGCACTCAAGAATTTCTCATTCTCCGAGAAGTAATTTCTCGGAATGGTTAGCTTTGCAGCTGGTTCCTAAGCAAGAATAGAGATGAACTTAGAGGAACATGACTTGCAGCCTACTTCAGATCCTGAGCAGTAAGAGACAAGGCCTAAAGTTGCTAAAGCAACTTCTAGGTTGATCATCGAGGATTCGGGAGAGAAGTTTGCTGAGATATTAATCCCGGCGGAAGGAAAGGTAGAAGAGGAACTCACGGCAGAAGATGTGACGGTGACCAAAATACCACTCTGGCCAAGCTACCACCGAAGGATCAAGCAGACACGCAGACGCTGCCGGATGCTTGCTCTTAGGCTCGATAAAGAAAAGGCGGAGAAAGAAGAGCTGCGCAGGCAAAAATATCTCAATTATGTGAGATCATAGCCAAGGTTGCTAAACCTTCCGCTCACCCATTTCAAATACAGTGAGTGATCATCTTATGCAGAAATGGAAGATGCAAGCAATCAAGTAAAGGCTATCGACGAATGGAAGGATCTCGATTATTCGCAAGCTTCAGTGCAACTTGGGAAGTGCCACCGCTTTAAAAGGTTATGAACGATGCAGAAAATCAACTAAAGCAACGATAGAAGCATAAAAGGAATAAATACAATGCAGAGAGTAACCCGAGTGTTTTGGCCGAGATCAACAAGTCACGGAGATGTATTGTCAGCAGAGCAAATTGTGCCGATGGATCACCGAGAAGGGGAAGCAGCTAGAGTTTGCAGATCTTCCGCTTTGGAGATCTCGCAGAGTTTTGTCAAGAGGATGCAGTACTTGAGAGCAGTAACATCGATTTGCTTGATAGTGTTATTTCTTTCACCGAGGAAAGAGTGGATGGAGGTATTACTTCATACGTGCGGATTGCTTTAACGAGGTGCATGATTCTCTGGAGGGTTCTCTTCTCGATGGTGCAAAAGAGGATTGATAAAGCCACCAAGCCTTTCACGATGAACTCTATCGGAGGGTCGGTGACACCGCAGTGCATATCATGAGATTTGGGCCAAGTTTGGAAGAAGTGGAAGCACGCAAGAAAGTGTCAATGAAGGATCGCTGCAATTCAGATGTAAAAGGAAGCAGTAGCTAAAACAGATGGAAAGATGCTGAACTATATGTTCGACAAGTATATCAGATATCAGAACAAGAAGAAGATGTAGATGTTACAGCTGGCATGACTTCTTCTATTTCTTTCTTCTTCTATTTTCTATGTTCCCGGATGAAATTGTAAACTTCTAAGTTATTGGTTTTGCAACCATTACTCGAAGTCATGTGGAACCTTTCTATTAGTTAAGTGATACATGTGTCACTTAAGAAGAAGTTAGTTGAGGATGATTGCCAAATGTCATCTTTACTTGTTGTTCATACTTTAGTTCAGTTTGAGTCTTCTATTTGTACTTTCCCTCCTACATTCTATAAGTAGGAGAAGAACCTACGGGTTAATCATCGATCAGAATTTGTAAGAAGCAATCTTGTGTTCTAGACTTTGTGCTGAACCCCTGAGAGCCACTTGTTGCAGAGGAATACAAAGAAGCAGGTTTCCGGAGAACTTTGTGTCACGGTGTATTTTGTTTCTTGCTTCTAAATCTTAGATCTCTTAATAGACTTTGTGTTATTTTAGATCTAGATCTAGAGCTGCCTTTGCTTTATAATTCTGTGTGTTCAAATCTATTTGAGTTTCTTCTATGTGCATGCAATTAGCTCTGCAATCTACATCTTCCTCATTTCTTCTCTGGATTCACATCTTCCTTTCTTATTGCTTTACTTGCTTGCGCAGAACTTCTTAGTTATGGTTCATGAACTAAGTTGTTAAAGTAAAACCCCTGATAGATAAAAACACATTTATATTGACAAATCTGACACGGGAGCCTCACCGGTTAAATGAGGGAGATTTATCTCATGACTGCCTAGGTTTGATGCTATGCAAAAATCTAGCCATGCCTTAGTAGTAGTTTTGTGCCATGACCTGACTTATCCCCTCAATGTGTGAAGCAACATTATCCAAAGGTACCTTGATGCCACCAATCTCTGCAATGGGTGAAAGCAAGAGGTGATCAGCCCGGGGCTCTACTGCTCCCTACAGGTACTTGCATCGAAGGGTGATAACCTCCCGAAGAAAAAGGGCCAAGCACCATTGGTTCAGTTCTGAAACAAAGTGGATAGAGAGTTACCCGAAGCTCTGTACAGACATTGGTATTTGCCCCGAATCTCATAATACACAGGCCATGTAAAAATGAAGTGCTGCCTTTCCCCACTTCTTGGAGGGAGCAAATATGACAGATTCATACCTCACGTGGAATATGATGATTAGTCTTAACTCGCAACTGGTCTGAGTACAAGTACCTCTCAATTGGCCGAGGGGAAACCTCAATCCATGAGACCAATGGAGCTGGTGTTATTCAGGATGACAAAAGATGCCATCCACTACCTGCAAGAAATGCTCAACAGAAAAGAAAGTTTGGGGCTGAGCAACCGAGGAGAGAGGTCCTAGCGACATGGGATGTACTACCTGTAGATATCCTCTCTGAAAACTCTAATGATGACCTCCTTTAAGGGAAGAAACCAATGAGGGGCATCCAAGGAGTACCTTAAAGGAGACAACCTATTAATAGAGATGCCGATAGATAGAAAGAGCAATCAAGTCTTAGAATACCAACAATATCAATGCCTATTGGGGCCCAGTGATGCAGTCTTCTTTGAAGAACATAGGGCTAAGTATGGATACCTACCATGGCTTAGAACGAAATCCCCATGGTTATGAGTCTATGATTGATGAGACAACTTATAATCCTTTTTTTGGCATCTCTTGTAATGCGTTTTGGGTATTTTTAAGTTTCTACTGTACTCTTCCGTTTCCATTTACTGCTACACTATCATATAGAGCGATTACATAATGTTGAACTGCAAGTATGTGTCAGCTTGTTTTTTGTTTCATGTTTGACGTGTTGTTTAGTATAATGCTATTTATGACAGTTCATTTAAGTTATTAATTTATATATTGCAGGTTAAAATCAGCTTGAAACAGGAGAATGATGACGTGGAAAAAACAATTTATAACGAGTATTATTTTGCTGGGGGTTTGGTTGAATATGTGAAATGGTTGAACCAGGACAAGGTATAATGCTAGTTTCCTTAACTTATGTGCATGCTTCAGTAGTTTATGTGCAAACTTGGTTTAATTAGGTCTAGCTTCTCACTACTGTATTCAGTTAAAATGTTGGTAGAGAACCTAAAATATCATACATCGTGCTAGTCATGTTTAGAAATTTGTATGGTCTTTATATTCAACATAGTTTTAGGAACTAAATGTTATAGAACATGTGGCTTATTGTCCAGTGGAATATGGCCATGCGGGTTAGTGACATATGGCATACAAATTTAAGCAATGCAAACAAGAAGCTTTATGTTAATAAAATAAATCAATCTAAAAGAATAGCATGAACACCAAAAGTTATATTGGTGTTTTTACTTGCTTTCCAAAATTTACACAGCGTATCTGGATACTAATGGTGTCCGTGTGTAAAATACTAGAATATATATTCATGGTGAGAGAAGTTTCTTCAATCCTTATATGAGTGGTGAAGATGTTTGAGTGTGGAAACTGTGATTGCCTTGTGGACTTAAGTGAATTGTCTGGGTACAAACCATTTCAATTACAAGGTCAACCTTGCTATTTGTGGCATATACGATATTTCATATAGAATTTGGTTATGTTAAGAATGTAATGCACATAAAAGGTGAGAAAGGCAGTTCATTTAAACTGTTCGTAATATTTGTAAACATTGTTGCGGTTATTAACTTTGATATTGGTGCTGGAATGATTAGAATTTCAAATGCTGCTTTTTTAAGATATAAAATGGATATCTGAATTTATAGTTGTAACCATTTCAATTATAAGGTCAACCTTGCTATTTGTGGCTGATAATCTTTTGTATAAAATTTGTTTATGTTAAGAATGTAATGCACATAAAAGGTGAGAAAAGCAGTTCATTTAAACTGTTTGTAATATTTGTAAACATTGTTGCGGTTATTAGCTTTGATATTGGTGCTGGAAACGACTAGAATGTCGAATGCTGCTCTTTTTAGATGTTAAAAGGATATCTGAATTTATAGATTCAGCGTTAAGTAGTTTATAATGTATAGTAATTCTGTTGTGGCTGGGGTGTTTTTGTAATATATCTGTGTATAGATAGAACATAAAATATAATACATCATGTTAGACATGTTTAGAAATTAACATGGTCTTTAGCATAGTTTTAGGAACTAAATGTTATAGAACAGGTGGCTCGTTTTCTAGTTGAATATGGTCAAGTGGGTTAATGACTTATGCCGTACAAAAATAGGCCATTGTAAAGGAATAGCTTTTTGTTGATAAAAGAAATCAATATAAGAGAATAGCATAAACACAAAGGTATATAGGTGTTTCTTTTTCTTTTTTTCTAAAACAGCAAAGATTTTATATTAGATGAAATCCAAATTTACATATATGGGTATGCCAAGCCTGAAAACTATTGGTCCAAGCCATAGCATTATACAACAAAAAGGCATTTGCAATCATCATAGAGAGAATTCCAGGTTGAAAATGTATTTGATATCGTCTTGTAGCTGGTTGGACCACCATAAAGGAGGTGAGCCGTAGCACAGGAGATCCTGATTATCAAGAGCCCAATTAGCCAAACCATCTGCAATCTTATTTCTATCCCGGGGAATATGAACAAATTGCACTTCCATAAAATTTTCCTGCAATTTTTTAATCTTCCAGACTTCTTTGGAAATTCGCCAATTTGGTGGGAGAGTGGCCCTGCTATGAGATAATATCTTGATGGCCAATTGAGAGTCAAATCTAACTTGAATTTTCAGCCAACCACACTTTGCCGCCTCTTGCATACCTTTATAGATTGCTTTCATCTCTGCTACATTGTTGGTAGTAACACCCAGATTAACAGCAAAAAGAACTGCACATCACCCTCATGGTGTCTACCAATGCCTCCCATAGCAGCTCTGCCTGGATTACCTCTGGAAGCTCCATCCGTGTTCAACTGTCCATATCCCAAGGGAGGGGCCTTGACTTGATTGTCCCTCTTTCTTTCCTTCTTAATATGAAACCGGGGTAAAGTGGCTTCTCTTGGATCCAAAGAAAGCTGATTACAAATATATTCCCATTCCAGAGATAAAGTGTTAGGTAAAGGGATCTTATGCTTAAGAGTTTCAGCTATATTTATTTTAGTTTTTTCCCAAATATAGGAGCCATCTTTGCTACGTTATTGAAAAAGTTGATTATTTCCATAGTTACCTAAGGCACGGACAACGGGACGTTGGGACGACAATGTTTTTGAAAATTTCGGGACGGCTAATAATATATATATATATATATATAATTTTTAATTTTACAAATATAACATGAATAATTCAATAAACTAAGACTTAAAATTGAAAGTTTGAAGATTGAAACAATTAATGATTAATCCAATTATTCATCACAAGCCAAGTCCCAAAATGCTATAGCTATATATATTATATTCAATGTTCAAAACTTTAACATGAGAATGAAATACTAAAGTTAAAAATTCAAAACAAGTCTTAGTCTTAGTCTTCAATAATCAACATGAGAAGAGTACTACTACACCCACATTACATATGCTATGAAATATTATGTCATGACTCATAACCAAAATGACATTACATAACCACAATGACAAGTGACAAGTACAACTCAAAAGTCGCTATTAGAGCCCTCCGAAGGAACAGTTGTGAACCGCTCTTCACTAGAAGTATTTGTATCAACATCATCTGCATCTGCAAAGGAGATATCAACCAGTCCTCGTTGCTCCTGATCTTCATCAATCTGCCTTGCATCCTCAAGATCCACATCCCACCGCAATGCTGGGCTCTCCTTGTACGTAGGTGTCTTGCGATCCATGAGACGCAAGGCACTATGTACAACAAGTTTCTCTGCTCTCTTAGAGGTAAGTCTGTTCCTCTTAAGAGAGTGGATTCACCCATATGTTGACCAATTCCTCTCAGAAGCAGAGGAACTAGAAACCTGAGAAAGAAGACGAATAGCAAGTGTACGTAGCAATCCTGCATGTCCATACAATCGCCACCAACTAACTGGACTCTCTTGTGCCAATGTGGTCCTGTCTATCTTTGATGATTTTTTGTAGCTATCCAGATAAGCGAACTTGAGCCAATCAGTTCTGACTCATGAAGCATCCTCTGCATTATACATTTTTTGAGGGCTTTCAAGAAACCCTTCCTCATCTCCGCATCATCTATTGGGAGAACTCTGTGAGGCCTCTCAACATACCACTTCGGATTTTGTGCATATGCGGCCATGTGTAAAGGAGTGTTCAACTTCTTCCATATCCACTCAATGATAGGCTGAATATGGTGATGGTAGAACTCCCAGGTGGGGTCCCTTGCCCGAACAACAACCTTCATTTGGCCAAGCATACTATCAATACATTTGTATATCTCACCAAGGCTAGGGCTCTCAGAATCCCCATATTTTATCACACTAAAAACCGGAGATATTATGGATGTGATATATCTCACATCTATCCAAAATGATTCATTCACCACAATTGCTTTCACCTTCTTCCCCTGTTCTGTCTTCGACCCATCCCACCTAGACCACCCTGATGTCATGACCATACATTGTAATGATTCTTACGCAACTCAACCATCCTATCCAAGAAAATAAAATATGATGCAAAATGCGTGTCCACTCGGCATGAGGAATTCCTTCCTCGAAAAGTTGTAGAAGAGTGGCGATGACATATGGTGGTTGCAGATGAACGTTTGCACATCTCTAGCATCAACCACTACATTTTTGACCCAATCAATTTTTCCAATATCTTTTATTGCATTGGTCATGCCATGTACACAACATGGGGTCCAAAATATATGTCGGTAATGAGCCTCGACAAGCGTACTGCTGCCCTACAAATAAGCCGCATCTCGTAATAACTTGCACAATGTTGGCATGGCCAACCTCAATAGATGTCACAAAATAGTGAATTGGAACTCTGCATCCTTCTTCTTCCTCGAACAATCAAGTGCCCTCAAAAAGTAAGGACCCCCTCTCGCATGAAACAATGATATTTATGAGTGGGTGGTGTCGATATCTCATCCACCCATCCATGATGATGCTTTAGAACCGTGAGAGACCCATGTGCACCTCATTTCCTCCATCAAGAAATTAACCTTGGAATAGTTCTATCCAAGATTGTGGTTCTCAACTTCGTGTCTCCTGGGGCACATAACTCACACATTCTTTGCTACTTTAGCCATAGCCGCCTTGAAATAAGGAGAGTGAGTAGCATGAAATGGAATGCCGTAGTATTTTTTTCCAATGGCATCATCAACCTCTTCTCTAGCCTTTGTATCATACATGTCAACAACTGGATTGGAGGCCACAACCTTCCTCTTCCCCCTACTACTACCAAAAGCATCCAATTCAGACACCTCATAAGATGCACTTGCAACACTACCAATATTAATTCTCACAGAACTAGAAGGGGTGCCAGTGCCACTAACATGACGGCCACGAACTTCTGGAACCTTTTCCACCATATCTCCATTATACAACCTCACCATTTCTGCCCTCTCTTCAAGTGATAGCTGTCCACACATGCCTACACCTTTCCCCGCAATGTGCAATAAATGTGCATTCAACCTAGTAATGCTTTGCCTGACCAAGATAATGAGCATATGTTGCATTTCCATATTTTAGTGCCCCCTGAAATGTTTGATCTAGGACCCATCATAATTTGACCATATTGTTGCAAAGGTTTTTTCTTATCAAAAGCCCCATAGCATACTTTTTCAACATTTCGAGAGGGGTAATCAACTTGTCCACACTCCCTTGTGAACTAGTAGTAGTATTAGGTGTTTCTAATTGTGTTCCTTCTCCTTGCACACCCATTTCAACCTCACATTCAGCTTGATAATCACTATCTGAACTCATTTTGAAGCTGCAATAATTAAAATACAAAACAATATAACTATACAATACAATAAAACAATGAATACACTTTTAAAAAAACAGCGATGAATACATTTAAAAATAAAAAAACAAGCAATAAAAATGCCCTCCCTTTATGCTTTATCTCATTCCCTCACTTGCTAATCCAAATAGGAAAAAAAATACAAGCAAATGCAATGCCTTCACTTTCAACTTTGCATTTGGAAATTTAAAAAACAAAAAACAAAGAATGGTAGTAATGTACATACCTCTTCCTCTTCCTCTTGCTCTTGCTCTTGCTCTTGCTCTTGCTTCTTGCTCTTTCCTTCTCTTTTTTTTGCTCTTGCTTGGTGTGATTAGAATGAGTGTGAAATGCTCTTTTTATAAGTTTTTTTGTTGCTTTTAGGATTAGGGCATGTTGCTTTTAACTAGAAAGCATTAAAAGTTCAAAGAAATGTAAAAAAACATTAAAATGAAGAAATACGAGTTGTTTTAGTATTTGGCTAGTGGTAATGATGTTAAGGACGTTGTGACCTCCCCAAGACGTCCTTCAACGTTCCGGGGACATTGCGACGTCCCCAACGAAGTCCCCAAAGTCCCTTTGCACCTGCACGTCCCGGTTGCGTTCTGGTTTGTGGGGACATCCTCGTGACGCCCTCCTTTTTTTCTTGGAAATTGGGGACGGCGGGGAAACATCTCGTCCTTGTCCCCAAGTCCTCGAGACGTCTCGGATGCCCGCAACTGACTTGATGAAAAGGGCCGGACACATCCCCGTGTATCACTAGTTATTTCTTTCTTTCCAAGTATTCCAAAGAAGAAGAGAAATCCCACTCCACAGTACAAGAAGCCTTTGTCCTGTAGGAAGCATCCTCTGCCACTCTTTGATAACCTATTCAAGAGAATCAAAGTTATGCCACCTCAGCTTGAAGAGAGTCGCAAATTGTCGCCAAATATGAACAACCCAGGGCATAGGAAAAATAGGTGAGTAAAAGATTCCTCATCCTGTAAGCACATAACACATTTGAAAGGTCCATAAAATCCTTTCTTGATAAGCTGATCTCTTGTTAAAACCCGCCTTATGAATAAGAAGCCACAGAAAAAAACTCACTTTAGGCCACATCCCCGAGTGCCATAGGTTCTTGAAGAGGAACTTTAGAGGGTGAGGATTGTCAATCACCAAGGATGCATAACCTGTAGAAACAATATAATAGCCCGATGGATCTGGTCCCCATCCCAATTTGTCAGGAAATGGAGATGAGGAAAGAGGACGATTGTTGAAAAGACTTTGCAACAAAAGCTGGTGTTCATGCTGAATTACAAGTGGCCATTTAGAAAGCGGAATCCATTCTTTTCACTTTCCCAAAGATTGGATGACAATCTTTCATATTGGGAAACCTTCCTCCATCTAATATCATGCATTTGCTTCATTATAGGAATGAGTTGAGCATATTGTAAAATAAGAGGGGGTTCACCTTCCCATGAGTTAGTCCAAAAGTTGTATGCCGTAATGTCCCCTTTCCTTCACCAAGGGCCTAAGGGCCAATTCGAGTCCTAGCTTTGGTCATACCCAAGGGGCTAGGGACGCTGGTAGCTATTGGGTGTGAATATTTAGTTCATTTGTTATAATTTTTCGTTGACATGAGCATAAAGTGATTAGGAGGGACTATATGTTATGTTTTGTCGTTGGGGGGCTTCATAACACTTTATTAGTCTATATCTTCGTTGGGGTCACTTAAGTCACTTTTAGTCCCATCACATGGCGCTCCCAACTTGGAAAAAGGTAATGAGATGTTCTAAAAGGAGGTTTGGGGGAGTGATAGAGGGCATTCTTGCATACACTCATATTTTTTCTACGTGCAACTGCTGTTTGTAAGTTTCCACTTTGTGGAGTAAGATCCCACAGGGACCTTAGCTTCGGTGGTGAGAGATCCATCCCTAGCTAGCATGGCATTCTTCGGTGGTGAAAGATCCACCCTTGCTTGCCATTTGGAGCTGATTTCAGGGCTGCTTTATAGAGATATTTTTTGAGGTTTTCAGAGGAAGGGGTTTAGTGACTTTTTGTGGAGAAAATCAAAGGGTTTTCAGATCAGATTTACGGAAGCGATAACAATAGGTTTTGGCATCATTTCTAAAGACTTTTTAGAGGGTTTTGATCATTTTCCAAGGGGGTGACTTTGGAGATTGCAACACCCTTTTGGAAGGTTTTTCGGACTGACATTCTCAAATGTGGAGGTCGGGTTTTCATTCTCCATATTAGTATATGTAATTTCCAAAATTTCATAATTTTATCTTGCTTATTAGAGAAGTTATGAGTTTTTGAAGTTTCACAGCTTGTTTAGGGCATTCTGTAATTTTCTGCAGCATATTGTATTTTCCCAAAAATTCCAAAAATAATTTTCTTGTGTTATTTATAATACTAGCAAGCTCTCCTTAAATTTTCAAGTGATTTGGGCAAGTATCTTGGGAGTTATTGATTTTATTCAGTTTGCTGCCCTAGCTGTTAAAAAATTTGCAAAAATCAGTATTTTATTTGGCTGCAATTTTCTATATTTTGTGCATTATTGTGTGGTATCTCCATAAGGGATATTTCAGTGGTATCAGAGCAGTTGTTTCTCCAGCCTGTTGGGGTTGAAAGATGGGAAACAAAGACAGAGACAATGAGGATCTGGGTGTGGATTTGATGAAATAATTGTTCACCAACATGGTGAAGCAACATGAAACTACTAATCTCTATTTGAGCCACTCACCGAGAGATTAGTGCAGGGGTGAATTGAGACTCATACAAGATAGAAGGGAAAATAACAATATGGGACAACAGGGTAAAAGAGGTGAGAGTGGACATTCAGGGCAATGGTCTCCCCATTCTTCTACCAGGCCTTTGGGGCTTCACGAACCTTCTTTCTTAAAGGATCCGGAAGTTTCACAGGTACGGCAACCAATAGATATTGTGGATGAGGAGTCTTGTTGGGAGAGGTACCAGACTTTGAGCGAGGGCTTTCGTGATAATATGCCATTCCAGGAGTATTGCAAAATGAAGATTGGTAGCAGCCCAAGAGAGATCATCAGATATAGGTACTTGAGTTATAGAGGAGATTGAGACAAATCTCCATCCCACACTTCGATGGTTCTAAGAAGTGCACCATGCAGTCTTGGATTTAGAAGTTGAAGACTTACTTCGACTTGAATCCCATGCGTGAAGAGGATGCAATTAAGTTTGCAATCCTACATCTCGAGGGAGATGCTCATGACTGGTGGCATCATGGATTGATTACACAAGGGCACATACATATTACTACTTATGCAGAGTTCACACAGAGGTTGATGAGCAGATTTGATAGGAGGGACCCCGATAGGCATTTTAGAGAGTTGACTCACTTGAGGCAGACAAGTTCTCTAGATTAGTACATTGCAGATTTTCAAAGGTTATCAGTTATGGTATCTAATGTTTCAGAGATGAGGTTGACTTCACTTTTCACGACAGGTTTGTGGATGCTCTAGCTGGATTTGTGAAGGCATTTGAGCCTTCTTCCTTGCATGAGGCTATTAGGAGAGCATGTGATTTGGAGTTGTCGACTCCAAAGTCGAGGTTCCCACCTCGAGTTCAGCCTAAGGTACTTCCTTCTAGATCCGATGGTTCACAGCCGAAGGTGCCCCTACCTAGGCAAGATGCAGCAAAGAAACCATTCATGTCTAGAGAGGATAGAGATGAGTTGAGGCGAAAGAAACTATGTTTCGATTGTTGCACACCTTGGGTTTCTGGACATGATTTCAGAGGTAGAGGGAAGGCCCAATTCATAGAGGTCTTCGAGGAGAGTGATGATGATGAGGAGTTGGATACTCAGGGATTGGAGGATGGAGATGGAGAGACATTGGATAGTACAAGGGTTGAACAGGAGGATGAGACCTTTCCCCATGAGACTATTGCCACTTTGTCTAGTACCCCGAGGTACAAGGCATTCAGAGTTAGGGGAGTGTTACAGGGTTAGCGAGTAGTGGTACTCATTGATAGTGGGGCAACCCACAACTTCATTGATGCATCATTGGTCGAGAAGCGGGGATTACAGGCAAAATATTTTGAGGGCTTCAACGTAGTTGTAGCCAATGGAGAGTCTATGAGATGCACGCAATGAGTTCCACAGTTGAGCATCACGATGGGTAACTATACAGTTACTGATGATTTCTATATAGTTGGCATTGGAGAGACCAACCTTGTGCTTGGAGTACAATGGCTCCACTCCCTCGGTGAGTTTCGACTAACTTTCAACTATGAAGCTGAAGTTTAAGTCCGAGGGGAAAAATGTGACCTTGAGAGGTTTATCTTCGATGCACCTGTGGTTGTTACAAAGAGGAGGATTGAGAGGATTCATTGGCACATGGGGTTGATTAGGCGATCAATGTTTGGTTTCTACCAAGGAATCAGAGGATGGACAGCCAGAGTATCATGTGGATATATAGGGCCTATTGGACAGGCATAGTGCAATTTTTGGCGACATACCTCCAGGTGTACCTCCAAATAGGGGATTTGAGCATGTGATTGAGGTTGAGGACATTAGACCTGTGGTCACTACTCCTTACCATCACCCAAAACGGTTGAAGGATGAGATTGAGAGGACTATCCATGAGCTCATTGATATGGGACATATTAGACCGAGTTCCAGTCCATTTGCTTCTTCAGTAGTGTTGGTGAAGAAGAAGGATGGGACCATGCGGATGTGCATAGATTACCGTGCCTTGAATAAGAAGACAATAAAAACAAGTATCGATACCACGTATTGATGAGTTCTAGATGAGCCACGAGTGCAATCTATTTTTCTAAAATAGTTTTGCGATCTGGATATTACCAGATCAAGGTTAGAGAGCAGGATGTGCACAAGACAACTTTTAGATGCCATTATGGTCACTTTGAGTACCTAGTGATGCCATTCGGATTGTCTAATGCACCAACTACATTCTAGTCTTGCATGAACCATGTGTTCAACCGCCACTTGCGGAAGTTTGTATTGGTTTTCTTTGATTATATATTGATCTATAGCAAGACTTGGGAGGACCACTTCATGCACCTTGATGAGATATTGGGGATATTAGAAGCTAATTCGCTATATGCGAATGCTTCTTAGTGTGAGTTGGCATGATAGAGCTTCTATATTTGGGATATGTGATTGGTGTGGGAGTAGTAAAGGTGGATAGAGAGAAGATACAAGCAATTTTAGATTGGCCGCCACCCAAGACATTGACACATTTGAGAGGGTTCTTGGGACTATGCACATACTACAGGAGGTTTGTGAAGAATTTCTCTTGGTTGATCGTGCCATTGACATACTTGACCAAGAAGGGGGCTTTTGCTTGGTCGAATACCCTAAATGTTCTTTTCTTGACAGGCTTTCTTTGCAAGTCATCCCAAGCCTTCCGCCAAAATGATGAATAAGAAAGGTGATAAAGGGTCTCCTTGCCTTATACCTCTAGAGGCAGCAAAAAATTCTGAAGGAGAGCCATTAAGTAAAACTGCAAAGGAGACAAAAGAGATACAAACACTTATCCATTGAATCCATTCTGTAGAAAATCCAAACTGGGCCAGAACTTTGCACATGAAACCCCAATCAACCTTGTCATATGCTTTAGATAAATCCAGTCTAATAAACATAGCCGGATTTTTCTGTATGTCCATAGAGTGGAGGATTTCCTGGGCTAGAACAATTTCATCATTTATGCAATTTATCTGGATACTAACTGTGTCCGTGTGTAAAACACTCCAACAAATATTAAAGGTGAGAGAAGTTAGTTGAATTCTTATATGAATAGTGAAGATGATTGATTGCAGAAACTGTGATTGGTTTGTAGAATTAAGTGAATTGTCTGGGTACAAACCATTTCAATTATATGGTCAACCTTGCTATTTGTGGCTGATAACCTTTCATATAAAATTTGGTTAGGTTAAGAATGTAATGCAAATAAAAGGTGAGAAAGGAAGTTCATTTAAACTGTTTGTAATATTTTTAAGCATTGTTGCGGTTATTAACTTTGATATTGGTGCTGGAATGATTAGAATGTCGAATGCTGCTTTTTTAGATATAAAAAGGATATCTGAATTTATAGTTTCAATGTTAAGTAGTTTAGTAATTTTGTTTTTCCTGGGGTATTTTTGTAACATATATGTGTGTAGAACATAAAATTTAATACATCATGCTAGACATGTTTATAAATTTATATGGTATTTTCATCTAGCATAGTTTCAAGAATTAAATATTATAGAACAGGTGGCTCATTGTCCAGTGGAATATGGTCAAGTGGGTTAATGACTTATGCCATTCAAAAATAAGCCATTGCAAAGGAGTAGCTTTTTTGTCGATAAAAGAAATCAATCCAAGAGAATAGCATTAGCACAAAGATATATTGGTGTTTCTTGCTTTTCAAAATTTATGCAATTTATCGGAATTGGATACTAACTGCGTCTGCGTGTAAAATACTCCAAAAATATCAGGTAAGAGAAGCTGCTTCAATTCTTATATGAGTAGTGAAGATGATTGAGTGTGGAAACTGTGATTGGTTTGTGGAATTAAGTGAATTGTCTGTGTACAAACCATTTTAATTATAAGGTCAACCTTGCTATTTGTGGCTAAAAACCTTTTGTATAAAATTTGGTCATGTTAAGAATGTAATGCACATAAAGGTTGAGAAATGCTGTTGCTTTAAACTATTTGTAATACTCATAAACATTATTGCGGTTATTAACTTTGATATTGGTGCTGGAACAATTGAATGTCAAATGCTGCTTTTTTAGATTTAATGAGGGTATCTGAATTTATAGTTTCATTGTTAGCTGGCTTATAAAGTATCGTAATTATGTGTTGTCTGGGTTATTTTTGTAAAATACCTTTCCCCTACTGATGCTCGCTGTGTTTTCAAAGAGAACTAGAGACCGTTTTGCATTTGAGAGAACATGTGTTCACTTTATTTAGTTGTTTTCATAAAACGTGTATGATGATATACGCTTGTAACATATACAATCTTGTTGCAGAAACCCATTCATGAGCCTATCTTGTTGAAGAGCGAAAAAGATGGAATCGGTGTTGATGTAGCCCTTCAATGGTAGGCAAGATTTTTTTGTTGTGAAGGAAATTGGGAGGTTTAATTTCAACCTGGAATTGTTCTTAAAGGATGATGTTTGACCAACAATATAACAACTGGTTGAGCCTCTACAAATAGCTAAAACTAAATTTTACTTGTTTGTTTTGTGCTTAAAGATCGTAATCCATTCTTATGGCTTTGATTTTGTTTGGATCAGGTGCTCCGATGCATACTCTGATACATTGCTGGGATATGCAAACAGCATCCGAACAAGTGATGGAGGTACTCACATGGATGGTCTGAAGGCTTCGTTGACAAGAACCCTTAATAATCTTGGAAGGAAGTCAAAAATTATCAAGGTGAATTAATATATATCAACTACTTTTGTAATCTAATTGTCTATATTGACCTGAAAATTCTGTTGTCATTATTCTTTGGAGGCATAATGTTCTAGACAGGAGATGAATGAGATGTAGGTGAATATTGGAACTAGTGCACAGGAATTACCTTGATACCCCAGTTGTGGTTTGATCTGAGCACTATGGCAAGATAAATTCACACTAGAGCAGTTACAGCTATTTATTCATCTTTAGCATACCATGTAAATGTTCTGTACAGTCTTTTTAAGCTTTATATTAACAAGCAATGACGCCTGACTATCACAATCTAGCAGAGGTCCTCTCATGTTGTAATGTAAGCACAAAGAGCTAATATATCAACATTGGGACTTACAACTATATTTTCTAAAGTCATCCATTCTGCCGGCTTTGTGATTACTAATATTTTTTGAAACCTCAGTCCATCTTAATGTAAGTTTTAAGGATTTCCATTAAAACTGGTTTTACTTCTGCATCTCTATTTGAAATATATTTCAAGTTCAACAAGTCTTTTAATATTTGAAATAATATTCCTCCACTGCCAAATCATTCTTTCATCTGAGGACTGATATAATGCTCTATACTTTCAAGTTGTTTCGTCCCACAATGCTTTTAAAATTTATTTGTTACCCTGCCAGAAAATGTGAATTTTACCTTCTTGAACATCTTACACCCTTCAGTTGCAGCCAATATTTCATGTGTGAAGGCTTCTCATTACAGTGCTGGTAAACAGCACACCAACTAAGAAGCAGTTTCACTGTCAACCATACTGTCCAAATGGCGTGGCATTGTTACAGCCACTGATCTTTAGTGTCTTCTAACCCACATCTTCAGCTCCATTATGGGGCAATAGGAGGGCTGGTCTGACTCTGGAGTTTACCAAATAGTGTTTTAGTTTCAAAGAAGAAAATACCTGCCATAACTCCATTTTCAGTCCTTCCAAATGTGCCCCTTAACCTCAAATTGCATTTTAAACTGACAGGCCAGATTAATAATATTACTAAATACAGGTTTATCGACAAATGGTAGATAATAGTGCAGCAGACTTCAGTCAAGCCAAGTCTTTGTTCTGTGTCAAAGATCTTTTTGGCCTCTCTTACCAAATTCTCCCAACTGAACTGACAGTACAATAGTAGGTCTAGAGAAAGGCGGAGATGAATAACAGACCTGACATATGTTCATTTTCAGTCTTTCCAAATGTCCCCCTTAACTTCAAATTGCATTTTAAACAGACAGGGCAGATGAATTATATTATGAAATATAGGCCTATTAACAATTACTAGACAATGAACGCAGAAGAATTCTGTCAATCCAAGTCATTTCTTCTGTCTCAAACATTCGTTCAGTAAATCCCCTACCAAATTCAGTCCAACTGACCTGGTAGAATGGGCACAGG
The DNA here is from genome assembly GCA_018340775.1 of Taxus wallichiana var. yunnanensis. NCBI lineage: Eukaryota > Viridiplantae > Streptophyta > Pinopsida > Cupressales > Taxaceae > Taxus > Taxus wallichiana. The sequence goes on along the minus strand of CM031238.1, from coordinate 593,478,881 downwards.
TCTGCATAAAGATGGAGAGTGGATGTTAACTTCTAAGAGTAGTTTGTAGTAGCCCTCCTTGGCAGTTGCTTCCGTATTGCAGAGTATGTCACATGCTTGAGAAGGATCTCAGGTTTTGGTCTAAAAGAATTTGACATGGATGGCAGATCGCGCCAGGTGAAATGCATTAGGGATATAAGAGTCCATCCTCTCGGTGTGCATTTATTTGTCTATATAATAAAAACTCCTCTGTAATTTTGTATTCAAGATATATGATGTGTGTGGGAGTTGTGTAGCTTGATATCACAGTAACAACAGTCATTAGAATGACAGACTAGTTTTCATTTGATCTTTTTAAATTTTATCAGGTAAATAAATTTTATATGAGAAAAAAGTCCCACATATACATCATGAAACTAGACTACAACTGAACAGTAAAAAGCAAATTCAGTGCTTGCTTTTTCCTACGCATGCGCTTAATTTACTCATGGGGGCTCTGCCCCTATTGGAATGGAGTCCACATTGTTGTTGGCACCTGGTGGTACCACATGCTGTGACCTAGCCTTGGCGGTGTGGCATTTAGGTGTTTGGGACTCGAGGAAGCCATTAGTGAAGAGCGCATAAGGTTTGGTGTCCACATGGATCGCGACATGTCCGATTTCCCCAAGTTGCATTACGTCACTGTAGTAGTGTGTGCGATGTTTGGTGAAGATGGATTGGGGATTTCAAAGGCATTGTGAAACTATGGAGGTGGTTCTAGAGTATTGTATACCATTGAGCGAGATTTGAATTTAGTGATCCGCTTGTATACCCCGAAAAGGTGCATCACCAAGGAAGACCTTGAAATGCCCACATGGGTTAGATGCGCAAGACAACACATGAATCCTGCCCAAGACAATAACTTGGAAGGAGTTGTAGTGGAATAAGAAACAAGTATTTTATTATGTGAGAGATGGTTACAAAATGGTTGAAGTGGTTACAACCGTTTATTAGTTAATACTTAACTAATATTAACTTAATACTAAATTGTAAGCCTTATATTCTAATACCCCCTCTTAAGGCTTACACTACAGAAAGTAAATACAAATGTAGTAAGAAAAGATTAAAGTAACATAACTAAACAAGACCACACATTGTTTAGAAGAGAAAACAGTTCTTTGACTAGGTAGAGCTCCATCAAGCTACCTCATAACCTTTGTAAAGGTGTAGTTCCCAAGTTGAATTCTCGAGTTCCCGGATTTCACCTCCCCAAACTCCCAAATCACGAACCTCCCGAATTATTGGACAACCATCCATATTGAGCTACATCCATAGTGCTCCATCAAGTTGTCTCATGACCCTCGTAAGGGTATAATTCCCAAGATTCATAGTCTCCCGAACTAATTGGGCAGCAATCCATACTAAGCTTCATCTACACTAGATCCCTTCTTGTCTTCAAAGTGTGGGGCTTCTTTAAAATACGTATTCTTCATCATTTTCAACATCCGGTGGATCTTCAACAATGGCTACATTAACTTCATTTGGTATGTGTTTGAGTTTTCCTTGAGAACATTGTTTGGTCAAATGGTACAGTTCCATGTTGTGTGACCTTGTGTTTTACAATACGAACATTCGATTTCTCCTCTGTCTTTATCTAATCATCTACGATTATTTCTTGAGGATAATGCCATCTCAGGTTGAGGATCATCTTCACGTATGTCTTGTTATTGTTGTTTTTTTCACATAGCTGAAATCATATCTTCTAGGATTTGCAAAGGCATCTGCTTGAGAGTAAAAATGACATTGCTATACAAAGAAGACAAACTATTTAACAATATGGCTTTAGAATCAGTCCTACACGGGGATGCGTCCCCTAGATTTTGGTGACGTCTCGGACATCCCGAACGTTTCGGGGACTTGGGGACTTGGAGGGGACGTCCCCTAAATTTTTAAATCTTTCAAAAAACTTGACGTTTTTACTTTTAAAAAGCTGTTATTTTTATGAAGAACATTAAACTATAATCTTGAAAGTACCTGAATAGAGTTCAAATCCCTAAATTTCATTGAATAAAGTTAAAATATTCAAATATTAATATTTTATATATTATTTTAATAGCCATCCCCTTGTCCCCCCCAAATTTGGAAATTTTTCCCATCCCCGAAACCTTGTCCCTCCGTCTCCCCGTCCTCCCGTCCCCGAGACTTAGGTAACTATGTTTAGAATATTTGTCATCTACTGGAGCTTTAACCTCTGCTAACTGTCTAAGAAGAGACCTCAAATTATTTACATGATTGGACATAATAACACCTTCAACCATCTTAAATCGAAAGAGTTGAAACCTTAAAGAAAATTAGCGTTCACCGCTTTTGACCAAACAACCTATTTAGGTTATCCCAAATATCTTTGGACAATTTCTCTAAATCTATGTGACAGCTCACAATTAGAAAGAACATGACTGATTATAGCATTAACTTTGTCATAGTGGCTCTCCCATTTTAACAATATGATAGTATCAGTGGGTTGTGTTTCTTTTCCATTAATAATACCCCACAATTTTTTGTTCATAAATTACATTTGTATTTTAACTTTCCAAGTGTGAAAATTGAATCTAGAATATTTCTTGATGGAATTTCCATTCTAAAGAAAATAAAACCTTTGAGATCTATAAAACAATTGGATTTAGTCCGAGAAAATCATTGTAATTAACTACACAAATATAGAAAAATACTAGATAAATTTGGCTTCCTTTTTAGGTTCATAATTTTTGCTTTCGTGATTGTATTAATCTTTTTAAAATTCGATCCTTAAAAAATTGAGCATGGACATTCATGTTTCGACCTTACAGTGAGAAACAAACAAATTTCGTGCACTAGAAATTTGTGATTGGTTGTTGATTGTGTCCTTGAAATTCCCGTTCTTTCTTTGGTGTTTCCCCCTTGCTTGTATTTTTGGAAAGTGTCATGTGACTATGTTTGTGTCTTAAAAAACTATAACGCTTTTCACGATTCACGATTTCTAGACAAACTTTTGTGCCCAAAATGGATGGTCAAATGCTTTCGTGAATATATGTTTCTATCATGCCCTTTTTTGACTTCGTTTCAAAGATTTTCCAACATATTTCAGTTTGTCGGCTTCTATGTCCTTGGTTTTGGATCTTCCTGCGCTCACAACTTCTTTCCACGAGTTTATCCTCTTGCAAATCATGACTAGAATATCCGGTTATTGCTACAAAAAACGCTACTAGGTTATTTCTTCTAAAAACATAATCGGACTCGATAAACGATCAAATATCTGGTTTATTTCCTCAAAATGCTTTTCCTTGAACTTGCGATCTCTTATATTTGAAATTTGTACTTCTTGCGAAGCTTCTTTTTGATTCCCAACGCTCTTGAGCATTAGAGGCTCGATACCAACGTTAGAAAATGTGCATAAAGAACGAATGAAGAGAAACTAGAATGCAAACATTCTTCATTGTGTGTGTCATTTTATTATGTGGCGGATGGTTACAAAAATGGTTGAAGTGGTTCAATGTTTTTATCGGTTAATACTTAACTAATATTAACTTAATACTAAATTGTAAGCCATATATTCAAATATGAGTAGTCATGCAAGAATTTGAAAAATAAAGCGTGTCAATACTAAATGACAACTTGAAAATATTTCTTGCTTTCTAGGATTTCTTTCTTTAAATGTAATTTGTTTTCATGTAATTTGCTTGTGCACAAATATTGGCTAGATTTTCTGCATAGCTGAAAATCTAGGCGATCATGAATAAATCTCCCTCATTTACCGGTGAGGCTCCGTGTAAGATTTGTCAATTAAATATGCTAGTATCTATTTGGGGTATTACTTTAACCATGCAGCTCATGAACCATAGTTGTATAGTTTTCGTGCAAGTTAGCAAATTTATTAAAGAAATGAAATATCTAAAGATGAAGGAAATAATAAAACACATGAAGGAAAGAGGGGAATGTGCAACCCAATCAATAGATTACGAGTTGATTGCATGCACATACATAGAACCAATAGATATTAACACAGAATTATAAGCAAAGACAACTTTCGAGATCTAGATCTAGAATAACATAGTTTATAAGTAGATCTAAGACAAAAAGTTAGAAACAAAATGCAGCGTGACACAAAGTTCTCCGGAAATTTGCTCCTTTCTATTCCTTTGCTTCAAATAGCTATCAGGGGTTTCAGCACAAAGTTTAGAACACAAGAATGCTGCTTACAAATTCTGATCCTTTAACCCGTAGGTTCTTCCTCTATTTATAGCATGTAGAGGGGAAATTACAAATAGGAAGTTTTTAGTGAACTGACACATGTGGAAGTTGTAAAAGAAACAACTGACAATCTCCCTCCTCGAATTCCTCTTTGCATGACATGCATGATTTGTAACTAAAGATAGAACCTTCTATTTTGCATGTCTGCCACCTATTTCCAAGTAGTTGACTTCTTCAAGTAATGGCTTTTAAACCAATCACTTAAGTTTTATAATTTAATTGATCACTCAATTACTTTGTCGAAGGAAATAAGAGAAAGAAGAAGAAAGAGGAAAGCTGCAATCTTGTCCTTTTTCATATTCTGCATGCAGTGATTCTTTTGCCTTTGATTCTCACCAAACTGGATTTGGAAGCGGTTGGATCTGGAAATGGCTGGATCTGGAAGCGACTGGATCTGGAAGCGGTTGGATCTGGAAGTGGCTGGATTGGAAGCAAGTGACTGTAATTTTCTTGCGGGTATTGCCTTTGACTTGACTTCCTTCTTATCCTTGAAGCTTTTGTAGTTCTTCTCCAGTACATGCATCAGTGCAATGTTTGCGAAAATAACTCATCTTTTTATTTTTAATTGCATATGAGCAATTAAAATTTTTGGAAAGCACTCCGGGTGAATGCAACTTCAATGAAGGCTTCAATTGGAAGATTGGGAGCACATGCACAAGATCCTGTAAGGAATTTTCTATGTACTGACTTCTACACGGCGCGCGTCGAGAAATGAATTTTTGTCGAAGCTTTTGCAATTATGAGATCTGGATCTGTGTTTCCGATGTCGAGAAAATGCTGGAAGTAATGCATGATTCCACCAGAGCTTTCTCGTTCATCCTTCTTTGCCATGGTTTGCCGAGCAATCTTTGTCTGAGCAATTCTTTTTCTTTTTATTCAACCGGAATTCTTTACAATTGGTGCAGATCTGGGAACTTCTTCAGATTTGGAAGATATATTCAATGTATTGGACATTGATTTAAGCTCCCTTTCAATTAAATAAGCACTTGTAATGAATACTGCAGTTAATTGGACAAAGATGAATCCGAGCATGAACACTTGATTTTAATCATAAAAATCTGCATATAAAGCCCGCTGCCCTATAATTTGAGGCTTTGCTTGCATGCAAAGCAAGCATGAATATTTTCAACTTCACTTGGGCACCTGTAATAATATGCAGACAATTAATCAGACTTAAATCAAGCTCCTTCAAACCTAGGCGCCAAACTTTGAAGCTTTCCGGCAGTGAAAAACACTTCTTTGAGCAAAAATCCTTCTCCTTTAGGCACCAAAACTGTCCGGGCTGCACTCCTTTGCTAGAAGAATTAATTAATTCATCATTATGGCAGCCCATGCTTATATAACCTTCATCATTCTATAATTAATAATTGCCTCTCCTATTCCTGACAATTAATTAATTAATAATCATATTTTCTCTTCAATTTGGGCGCCTATTTTGTGCGTGTTTTAGGGCTGCATTAAATAAATTAAATTTATTTAATTTTAGCATTCTATTTCCAATCTTCTTTATCCTTTCATCATGCGTTGACTTTTCCTCATGCTTGGGTGCCAATTTTAGGAATAGAAACAATTAATTAATACTTTAAAAAGTATTATTCTTCCTCTAGGTGGGTCGCACTTTTTGCCATGGCTGATTTCTATTTTTAAAAGTCAATTTCTAATGGGATTATTCACCCTGCATGCAGCTCCAAAAATCCCATGATCCACTTAAGTTGTTTTGACTTCCATAATGGGATTTTTTACTCTGCAAGGCAGGTAAGAAATTCCCATCAATGCCTTAAGTGATTTTCTTTTATTTTATAATGGGAATTTTCACCTTGCAAGGCAGGTAAGAAATTCCCGCCTCTCTTGCCTCTAATTTTCCCATCATGACTTAAGTGACTTTGCTTTCATGGGAAAAAGTACCCTGCCAGGCAGGTACAAAATTCTCACCTGCCTGCTGCTACCAAAAATCCCATTACTGACTTAAAACCTTCCATTCCCAAAAATGCGACTTGCCCAGAAGAGGCCTTTTTGTGCATGACTTCGTCTTTTTAGAGAGAACCTGACTTCCTGTGGCAAATTCCTTTTGGCATGGCAGTCGTAGATGATTTCCAGATACTTGAGCAAGAAAAGCAGATTAATCGGCGAAGGAATTGACCTAGAGAAATTTCATAGAGAAAAACACGCAAAAATAATAAAAGCGAAAAACGCCAAAAAGTAATAGAAAGCCCAGGATTTATTCTTGGTGGAAACCCTATTGGTATATGTGAATATTGACATGCAAAACCTCAACAAGGCTAAACCGGAGCACAATTTACCTCAAACGGGGCTTAAAATAATTAAATAAAAATTTCCCGTAGACAAACCCTGGCGAAGGGATAAAACGAGTTTGGGCATCTGGGTATTTGTCGAAATTGGCTCATATGACTCTCTGGGAATATCTTGACGCAATACAGACATTTTCTAGCAATAAAACACAAAACGACCCGTTATTTTAAAAGTATGAAATTTTTACATGGGGTAGTCTCAGATTTCAGGGTGAAATTTGGGGACACCGACAAATAAGTGAGTTTTTACCATAGTTACCTAAGTCTCGGGGACGGGGGTGGGGGTATGAAGGGATGGCAAAAAATTTCCCAAATTTTGGGGACAAGGGATGACTTTTAAAATAATACATAAAAATTAATATTTCAATATTTTAACTTTTTCAATGACATTTAGGGATTTAAACTGTATTTAATGTATTTTAGGTACTTTCAAGATTATAATTTGATGTTCTTGGTAAAAATAACATCTTTTTAAAAGTAAAAACATCATAAAACTTTTGAAAGATTAAAAAAATTGGGGACGTCCCCTCCAAGTCCCCAAGTCCCCAAAACGTTCGGGACATCACCAAAATCTGGGTGCGCGTCCCCGCGTAATGTTGGTTTTTATTCCAATTCTTATGTATGCAACTAGTTATCTTTTGTATCAAGGTTATCATAGAAAGCCTATTCATGTATCATATTTTGGGGTGAGATATGCGCATGGGACTTAGCACATGATTCGTTCCCGAGGAAGAGATAAGAAAGGAAATGGCACTTCTTGGGTGGAAGGTAATTAAGGAGAGAGAAAAATTGGGAAATTAAATTTTAAAATGATATTGAAGCTTGAAGGGTGATGTGATTTGACCATTGGATGATGTTACTTGATGGTTATGCAAGTGGACTAAGGGTCGTAAGAGAAATTAATGCACTCGTGACTTGATACGTAAGGAGGTGGCATTTCAAAGAGCTATTTGTGATTTAAGATCTTTAAGAGACCAGGGTGATTTGAGGAAAGGAAGAGTGATTAGGTTGCAATTATGAGTTTGACGTGTTGTGATTTAGGGTTTGTGAATCCACACCACTAGAGCCGAGTGTGAGTAGTTATAGGGTAGAGAGTAAATAGAATGGATGTTGGAGTTGTGGAGGGAAAGTATCACATAATTATGAAGACATGGGGAAGCGAAATAGTTTGATACTTGTAGTAAGGAACCCGACTCCTTATACAACATTGATGTGAAAGAAGAGGAGGCGACCTTGAAAAGGCATAAAGTCCCATTGTGGTAAATGTGATTGAATTATAATCACTTGAATACGAGAATGTATGAAAATATTGAAAGGAGAACCAAAGGTATTATTTGTGGCGAGAAAACACGAGATGGAAGTAGAATATTTGGAAGAAAATGGGTTGTGAAGTTGAGGGATTTGCCCTAGTTTGGAAATATGGAAGATTTAACAAAGTGACTATTGTGCTTAACCCACTTGGGAAGGTTTTACTTCCTCGGGAGAAGTGTTAAAATATCTTCGGACCGAATGAGTTGTGTAGTGGGATGGAGAATGATGGCACAAACTTGAGTCTAGAGATTGAGAAGATTATGTAGCATGACAAAGGGGCATATGATTTAGTATTGGGTAAAGGGGAATTGCGTGGAAAATTGATGATGTGGAGGACCCACCAATACAAGTAGCACTGTGCACGATAACCTGCTAAGTTATCGGGGTGGTGTGATTCGTTCTACATCGAAGGAGGTTGTTTATATGGTGTACCATGTGGGGTTAGACAAAGTTAAGTTCATATGTGCAAACAACATTTCCGAGGAGGAGAACAAGGCTGCACATGGAAATGGAGGTATATTTAGATGGGGGATGTGCCTTTTGTTGATATTGTTGGAAGAGGTTGGCATTTGAGAGTTTGCCTTTTGAGATGCCAACGCATGGAGACACCAACTATGATGTACAAATGACCACAAAGTATAAAGAGAAAATGCATAAGTGGTATAAGAGTGTGGTTAACACATTTGGGGAAGATTAGACAATTCTCTTGGAGATGGTGATGGAGTATGGAAACCATATGTCGTTTTGCGTGATGACGTATTGCATTTTGGTGAGGGTGATGCAAGCTGATAAGAAGTTGGGCAAGTGAATGAGGGCACCATTGTCGTTGGTAGCTAAGTATTTGGAGTGTGCGTTGGACATATTTCCAAAGGTGTTACAAAAGGAAGTAGATGTTGAGAAAATAGACATAAATTAGGATGCAATGGGAATACATATGTCATTAAAAGGAAAACTGAAGTTTTTGATGATGAAAAAATGGAGTTAGACCTTGATTTGACATTGAGAATATACGGGAGGAGAATCAAGTAATGCTCGCCCTAAAGCTGGTCTACTAGAAGGTAAGATTGCAGATTCCAATAAGTGTTGCTGCATAGGATGAAGATATCGTGTAGGAGGAGGATGCGATAATGAAGGGTACGAAAAAAACCTAGGGAAAAGAGGAAAGCGAGTAACCTTGTCGGGATAGGAAAGAACAAAGAGATGCCCATGAAAGAAAATGGCAAGGAAAGTGATGTTAAAGGAGGCCTTGTTGAAACTTATGTATGAGGTTGTAGAAAGTGAAGAGGAATTGTCTTCACATATGTCGAGGAAGGAAGGTGAAAAGGAAGAAACTCATGCAAAGGGAAGCGTAGAGAGAAAAACTCTGTAGAGAGAAAATTGTCTTGACGGGTGAAGGACCCACATGATAAGAAGACTTGATCTAGGATAGTGTTAGGGAGAAATTTGAGGAAGGCCTTTAGGAACAAATACGGGGCCATGCATCAAAGGCTTCTTTACTCGGATGAGAAAGATAAAACAAGGAAGGAATCCAATGCATGGAGAACTTGATCCTATTTTATTGTAGTATGGCTTGGATCTGATGTTTGAAATACTCACCAAGTGTTAGAGAAAGGTGGTGACAATGAACAACGCTGATGAGGCGAAGGAAATGAAAATGTGCAACCCACAAAAAGTTGAACATGTAGCAAATGAGTTTTACACTTATAAAATTGGTAGTTGAATCTGCATAGAGGCATAAAATTGTGAGCATGGGTCGAGTGGAAACGGAAAGCCAAGGTAGAATGAACTAATTTTGTCCGAGTCCCAAAGTGACATGTTGTATATACAAGATTAAGTGGCCAAGATAACAAGTTTCATCGAGAAAAACTACGCAAGCCTTGGGGGAGGTGAACACTAGTAGAATGAGTAACATTGAAAAACTTAGCACAACCGTTTGAAAGTGTTTGCATGAGAAATTGGTGTCTTAACCTACGAAGGAAGAAATCCATGCAAAAAGGGTTATAAAAGCGCGAGATGAATGGGTGAAATTGGAGGAAGTGATGAATAATGTGGAAAAGGGCCTTGAAAATAATGCAATACTTGCGAACAAGGTCTTATAGACATTTTAATCGCATGAAAATTTTGTTGATAACCTAGTGGTTGAAGAAATAAGAAAAATAAAACACTAAGAGAAGATGTACACGAAACTTGATGTCAAAGAAAGAGAACAACTTTTGATGGAATCTATATGGTGCTTGAGGCGGTTATATAAGGTAATCGTAATGAAATTAAGGTGCAATTCAATAAAAAATAGTGAAGGACTGTGGTGGAAATTGTGATTTTGCATAAAGAGTTGACATCATTACAACTTAAGTTGGAGGCATGAAAAAATGTTTTTGAGAGCACGCTTAATGATTTGGAGTTAGAATATAAAATAAGGGCCCCACATGAGGACTAGGCGATCCATGGGATCCAAAATGACTCTACTTCATCAAATCAATCAACACAAAGAAGGAAAAATAACACGTGGAGGTTCTGCCTTTTTAGTAACAGGACCAACACTCTATGCAGAGTGATGGTTATAGAAATGCCGCCCAACCAGGGGCAGCGGTCCCGGCTCTTTTCGGACGAGAAAACAAAAATATGAAACGAACAAGCCTAGAATTTGGAAGGTTATGTCATGTCTCTTCTCCTCCATGACCTTTCCCATTCTCCAGTGCACGGGAGGACATGAGAAAGGCTATAAATACATGTTTGTAGAAGAGAATAGGATCATCGAAGCATGAAAGCAAGTGAGCAAGAAGTTCTTAGTGCTGGAATTGTGTTTTGTAGAAGAAAGGAGTGTTAAGACAGAGCAAACAAATATTTGGGAGGAAGTGTGAGATATTATGTACTTCTCTTTCATACTTATCGTAAAGTCTTTGTACTTGTTATTTTGAATTGGCCAATAAAAGTGGGAAGAAAGAGCAATTGCCCTTCTCGACTGGTTTTTCCTCCTCTAGAGGTTTCCAAGATAAAATTTGTTGGTGTTTATGAGCTTAAATTCTTTCCTTTCCTGCAATTGTGGATTCTAAGCATAAGCATAATTCATTCACTAGCTATCTCTATCATTTTCTAATAGAAAGTAGAACAACAACGTTTATTTTGTGATTCTGTGGATAATTCCAAAGTTGAAGAGTTTACAGATCATTTTGGTATTAGAGCTAACAAGTATCTAGGACTGGTATTCATTCTTGGATTTGTATGACAATGACGAGATCTAAAGGCGAAGAGGCTTTACCTTGCGATCCAAAAATTTCTACAAAGAAGTGGAAACAAAGAATTCGGGGACAAATGGAGGAAGAGAACTTGGTCCGTAGAATCGAGATGCTGGAGACCATGATGGATAAGATGTTTAGAAGGCAAGAAGAGCTTGCCGATTTGCAGAAGACAACTTCTAGTCAAGCAAGACTCCATGGACTCAGTGGTTTGGGGCTTAGCTGAAAAGTTTGGCATAGGAAGAAGCCACCATGAGGAAATTTATGGGAAAGAGCATGAAGAAGAGACTTCAAACGCAAGAGAAAAGGTAAAATCTGATCATACTCCTTTTAAAGTTGAGACGAAAGTTGATATTAAAAGCTTTGAAGGACAAGTAGATGCAGAGTTGCTTGATAAATGGTTAAAACAATTAGAAGTCTACTTTAGCGTCCATAATGTCACTGAGGCATAGAGGATCACCTTTGCATGTCTCAAAATGGAGGGACACGCTCTGGTTTGGTGGGAAACCCATCTAACCACTTGTGAAAAGAAGAAGCGTCCTATTGTGAAATCTTGGCAAGAATTTAAAGAATTACTTAGAGCTAACTTCTATCCTATTGGCCACAAGACTGACCAAATGATTAAATGGCAGTATTTTAGACAAGGCAGTGGTCAAAGTGTGTAGGACTATACTACGGAGTTTCGAGGCGAGGCCATGTTGCTAAACATGGACTTGGAGGATGAGGATATTCTGACTAAGTACTTGGGAGGACTTCACACTCACCTTTGAAGAAAAGTCATCTCCACAAAGCCCAAAGATCTCAACGAGGCGTGTGTGCAAGCATACTACATAGATGATGAAAAGAAGCAAGGAGAAGTAGAGCCAAGGGCAAAAGCAATGACAAATCAAGAAAAAGAGTATGGGAAAACAAGTAACAAGGGTAAGTGGAAAGGGAAAGGTAAACAAGCTGCCACTACTTTGAATACTTGTAAAGATCCCAAGAATTTTTGCAAGAATTGTGATATCAATGGTCATACTTGACACTACATGTTGGAAGTTGCATCCGAGTTACATCCGAGAACCGAACCAAGGACTCAAAGAAGTCCATGACAAGCTGTAAAAACAAAAGGGGAGGTGGAAATCAAAGATGAATTTGATGTAGACGAAAGGCTTGGATGCACGGCCACCAACATGGACAGCCAGAAGAGGAGATGAGTATCAAAATCCAGATCAAGAGAACTAAGGTAAATGCTTTGGTTGATACTGGTTCTCAGTCTAACTTGATTTCTGAAGCAGTTGTAAAGAAGCTTGGTCTTGAGACTTACGAGCATCCACACCCTTATCCTTTGGGTTGGGTGAAGAAGGGTGTTGAAATTCGGTAACAAAAGAAGATGTAAGGTCAAGTTTGGGATAAATTCCCATGTTATTGATGTTTTGGAAGTTGACGTTATTCCACTTGATGCTTTTGATGTTGTATTCGGAGTCCTTACTTGTATATTAAGGATGCTATATTTATGAGAAGGGAAAACCGATACAGATGGGTTAAGGATGGGATCAACTACAACATCCGGGCACACCAACGTAAGACACGGTTACTATGGTGAGTGCTAACCAAGCAAAACAACTTATTCAGCAAATTATAATCAGTTTTGTTTACTTTTGTTAAAGGATAAACAAGATGGGGTAGAAGTTTCAAAGATTTCTAACCAGGAAAGCATGATTTGGATAGTATTATTCAGTCCTTTCAGAAGTATTTTAGGCTCCCAGTGGGTTACCACCAAAACGGGAAGTAGAGCATGAGATTCAACTATTGCCAGAGTCCCCTCTACCGAACATCGGGTTGTATAGGCAATCCTTGCTTGAGAGTACTAAAGTAAAGAAACAACTCCATGAACTACTAGACCAAGGGGTGATACGTCCGAGCACCTCACCATGTGGTTCGCCTATTGTGATGGTGCCAAAGAAGGATGGTTCTTGGAGAATGTGCATCGACTACCGCGCTTTGAACAAGATCACCATAAAGAACAAATATCCACTTCCCCACATAGATGATCTCTTGGACCAGCTTCAACATGCCAAATTCTTCACGAAGTTGGATCTCAAGTCCGGTTATCACCAAGTTAGAATGAAGGAGGAGGATATATGGAAGACTAGCCTTCAAAACAAAACAGGGTTTGTATGAATGGTTAGTACTTCCTTTTGGGTTATGCAATGCACCCGCTACATTTATGAGATTGATGAATGATGTATTGGGGATTTCATAGATTCATGTGTCATTGTATATCTAGACGATATCTTGATTTTTAGTGCCACATGGGAAGAACATCTAACTCATTTACAACAAGTCTTGCAAGTTCTCAGGAGAAACAACTGCTTTGTAATATGAAGAAATGTGAATTTGCCAAATAGTCACTTGTCTATCTTGGGCACGTGGTTGGAGGAGGAGAGCTACGAGTGGATCCAAAGAAGGTGGAAGCCATCACTAATTGGCCAACACCAACAGAGCCACAAAGACTAGGAGTTTTGTGGGAGTAGTACAATACATGTGGAAGTTCATTCCGGGCTTCTCCGTGATTACAACACCTCTACACACAGTGGCCGCAAAGAGTAAGGGTTTTGATTGGGGTAAGGAACAAGACAAATCCTTTGAGTTATTGAAATACAAGATTAGTCATGCTCCAATACTTGCTCTTCCTAATTTGCAGCAGCCTTTTGAAGTAGAGACAGATGCCAATGATTACGCCATGGGCGCAGTGTTGCTTCAAGGAGGTAAACCGTATGCTATCATTATGAAACTTTCACTTCAGCAATTAAAGGATATTCAATATATGATAAGGAAATGTATGCACTAGTTCAGGCAATTAAAAATGGAAGCATTATTTGTTGGGTAAAGAAACTATTGTGCACATTGACCACAAAACCTCTCCAAGATTTGTGATCACAAGTCTAAATTACAACAGCAAAAGGCACTACAAAAATGGATGGGGTTCCTTCAACAGTTCCATCTGGTGATCAAATACAAGAAGGGTAGTACAAATTTGGTGGCAGACATGTTGTCTAGGCAGCCCACACAGAGAAGTTTTCTGTTTGGCCACTATCTCTCGATGAGCCCTTCACGAAGGAAGCTTACGAGAGAGGCATATGCCCAGATAAAGACTTTGGGGTGACATTTCAGCAATTGCAGTCCCAAGGGACTAAAGGACGAGGATCGAAGATTGTTATCTCAAGGACGGGTTGCTCTACCGATGGGGAAGCTTTGCGTGCCAAAGAAGAAAGAATTTTATTGATGAGGGAAGCACATACCTCGAAAGTAGCGGGACATTTCGGTGTTGGTAAGACCCTAGCCCACTTGCAAAGGTACGTGTATTGGCCCAATATGCAAGAAGAAGTATCAAAATTTATACGTGGATGTAAACTTTGTTGTACTAACAAGCCTAAGACTAGGAAGGAGGGTTTGTATATGCCTTTGCCAGTACCTACTCGTCCATGGGAGGACATTTCTATGGATTTTGTAGGAGGATTACCTATGTCTAAACATGGCCATGACTATCTCTATGTTGTTGATAGATTCAGTAAGATGTGTATTCTTATGGCATGTAAAAAGACAATAAAAGCACATGAGGCAACATATCTTTTCTTTGCTAATGTATGGGTGCATTTTGGTTTGCCAAAGTCTATTGTTTCGATAGGGATTCCATGTTCTTGGGAAGTTTTGGACTACTTTGTGGGACAAGATGGATACTAGGTTACAAAGGAGCACAACTTTCCATCCACAAACAGATGGACAGACAGAGGTGGTGAACAGACTTTGGTACAGTTGATTAGAGGGTATAACAACAAATACCCAAGGACTTGGGATGAGTCCTTAGCCTACATTCAACATTCCTATAACCGGCAAAGTACACACATCCACTATGAAGTCACCATTTGAAGCATGCTTGGGATATCTACCTACAAATCCACTGGACATAAAAGTTGGGCAATAGGATGAGGAGGAGACACAAGACATAGAGGTGACTAGAGCAAACAAATTCATTGAGAGGATCCAACAAATCCATCTCAAAGTCAAAGAACAACTAGAGAAATCTCAAGCCAAGTACAAAGCTAGGCACAATCAGCATAAGAGGGAACATAAGCTTCATGTTAGAGATAGAGTTTGGCTTTACTTGAGCAAGGAGAGACTACAAGGTCAAGCACGGAAGCTCAAGCCACTACGATATGGACCCTTCACCATATTGGAGCAGGTTGGAGAAAATGCTTTTCGACTTGATTTGCCGTCATTTATGAGGATGTACTCTAGTAGTAAACTGTGAGAACTTGCACCTATATGAGCCATCCATGCTAGATGAAGATGAAGGACTACAATTGCTACCTTCCATTGAGGATTGCGTCTTGGACTCACGAGGCGAATTGAGGAGGATGTAGTGTTGCAGCAGAAGGTCAGAGAGACTAGGAGAGGTCCGCAGGAGTCTTGGCAAATTGGACTGAAAGGAAAGACACCAAGGTAGGCCCGGTGGTACTCGAAGGAGCAAGTGAGGGAATTATTTCCTCATCTACTCCCCCACTAAGCTTTTGTGGGACCAAAAGCCTCCTAAGCAGGGGAGGTGTGATCCATAGGGATCCAAAATGACTCTACTTCATCAAATCAGTCAACACGAAGAAGGAAAAATAACACATGAGGTTCTATCTTTTTAGTAATAGGACCGCTCTATGCAGAGCGGCGGTTACAGAACCACCGCCCAACCAGGGCGGCGGTCCTGGGACCGCTGGTTTGCATTGGGCGGTGGTCTGGCTCTTTGGACAAAACAAAAATATGAAACGAACAACCCAGAATTTGGAAGGTTGTCCGTGTCTCTTCTCCTCCATGACCTTTCCCATTCTCCAGTGCATGGGAGGACATGAGAAAGGCTATAAATACATGTTTGTAGAAGAGAATAGGATCATCAAGCATGAAAGCAAGTGAGCAAGAAGTTCTTAGTGTTGGAATTGTGTTTTGTAGAAGAAAGGAGTGTTAAGACAAAGCAAACAAGTATTTGGGAGGAAGTGTGAGATATTATCTACTTCTCTTTCATACTTATTGTAAATTCTGTACTTGTTATTTTGAATTGGCCAATAAAAGTGGGAAGAAAGAGCAATTGCCCTTCCCGACTGGTTTTTCCTCCTCTGGAGGTTTCCAGGATAAAATTTGTTGGTGTTTATGAGCTTAAATTCTTTCCTTTCCTGCAATTGTGGATTCTAAGCATAAGCATAATTCATTCACTAGCTATCTCTGTCATTTTCTAATAGAAAGTAGAACAACAACGTTTATTTTGTGATTCTGTGGATAATTCCAAAGTTAAAGAGTTTACTGAGATCATTAGGTTATTGTGGAGTATGCTCTTAACATGAGTGCATTTTGAGAAAGAACGACATATGTATTGTAGGTAGTTGCGCACCACCAAAATGAGGTTACATGGATCGATCATGTGTGAGGTCAATCAATATTTTTAGTGTGGGGAAATATTGACCCACGAAAAGGCACATTATTGTGGACGACCTTTACGCATAGGTATGTGTAGCTGCTTGTCATTAGTCATGTGCAAGATGCATATGATTTGATAGTAAATGTGAAATGTGGCACACAACAAAGAGGAATTGTGGATGATTTGGGATTATGTAGGGAGACTAGTGTATGTGGGGAAGGTTTCTGTAACCTTTGGGTGCACAACAACCAAGAGACAACCAGCATATTTACTAGGTTCGACCTTATATGCTCTAGATCCATTGACTTGGATTTTCAAAGGCGTCTGGATAAATGTGATCCCGTTTGCCGTGTTTTTGTTCAAAAATTAAATAAATTGAAACTTCAATAAAATCCCTTAAAAACCCTAAAAGTCATGACACTAACCCCGATCGCTTCCTTGGATGCTTATAAAAGCGATAATGTGATAACAAATATTAGATAAAAAACAAAGCAACACCATTCGGGTTCGAGGGCATACTTTGAGGGTTTGGTTGTCTTACGATGGAGTTTGAGAGGTGAACTCTCTTATTTATATTCAATTCTATTCATCTTTGCTCCTATGAGGAGTTTGGTGGAAAAGTTTGGTGCAAGAGCCGAGTGGAAGTGTTTGGGGGGGGAGCCGGTGAAGGAGGTTTGTGGCGGTGCTAGTTGGAGGAGCTCAACAAGTGCAGTGCCGGGCCGGAGGAGCTCGGCATCACAAGTGTTAGTTAGAGGAGCTTGGCGGTGCAGTCTTGGTTGGAGGAGCTTGACATAGTTGCAAGGGTAAGCGCATTTAAATTTTTTTGGTTAAATAATTGTGTATAATATTTAGATTAGATTTAGTGTATAATATATATAATACCAATATAATATGGATATAACATTTGCGTTAGGTTATGATATTTTAGTATTTAGGTTAGGTTAGGTTTTTATATCCATATTGTATTATTTCAGTATTTAGGTTATGTTAGTATATTATAATATAATACGAATATATTTATAATGACTAATGTTAATAACTAACCAATAACATTTTGTTATTAACGAAACATTAATAACTAAAGGTTATTGTTTGGCTATTTAAATATATATGTTATTTTTGAATGTTAAATTATTAATATCAATTTAACTACTAATTATTTTTTAATATTTAATATTTAAAAACAAAATTAATAATATTAATTTAGTTATTAATATTAATTAATTAAAACAATAATATTATTAAATTTTTAGTATATTATGGTCTTATTTAGTTAGTGATTTACATTAAAAATATTTCTTATAGGTAGTTATTAATTTATGTAATATTTTTAGTTCCTTTATATATATGTATATTTTAAATATTATTTATTACAAGCTATGTTGCCAGGATATGGGTACAAATACACGTTTGATACACAAATACGTCGATTTTAAAAAACCTTTGGGTACGATACGTCTTGATACGTCCGTCTATATATATATATATTACACATACTTATTTTGCTCATTTTTTTAGTCAATAAGAAATACAAAATTTGAAAAATATTGTATGGGATCAATATTCAAAACATTCAATATACTTAAGATTTTACATTTTTTATGATATATGAATATTGTATTCCTTTGTGTTTCATTTATTTCCTTTGAGATTAATTTTTGTGTTGTGATGGTGGCCATAAAAGATGTATATAGGGAGCTCCTAAAGGACCTATTTAATGAGATTGACTCTAACCTGCCAATTATAATTAAAGAGGCCTATCCAATGGTTGTTTCTTGCATTCATATTATCCGAAATCACCTTCTAATCCTCCTTAAGGATCCGTGAAGGATTCATTTGTCATGCCGTGCCTTGATAGTTTCGGGAAACGATGCTCTTTGAAACTTTAAGCTATGCAATTGTGGTTCCAATTTTTTTCTATTAGTATCAAGATCACTTGAGATTTGATGTCATAAATAACTTGTCGTGTAGCTCATATATATGTCCAAATTTCTATGAATAGCTTCTTTCCTTGGCCAATTGTGATGATCCCAAATAATTACCTCAAACATTCTTGATATCCTTTGAATATTTTCTCTTCAATAAACTAGAGGGATTTTAAACGATCTCGAAGTTTCCTCTTGGTCATTCACGCCCTCCTAGTCCAATCCTCAATAAAACTTAAGTTTGTTTGAGTCAAAATAAAATAAAATAAAACTTTTTAGAGCCCCCCACCGCTTAATCCTACGGGTATGTCTCGGTACATTCTGTACACCCCGTGATATGTCAAAACATACTGGGGCATACCCAGACTACCACCTGGACGTATTCAGTACCGTACTCGGGTATGTATCTATGGGGTACGTTAGGGTGGGGGTGAACATTGGTAACATAGATTACAAGTAAATGCCTTTTCTAATATATTAGTTACAATTAAATACTTTTTAAAATATATTTATCAACCTTTTTATTACAAGTAAATAATTTAGTTTAAAAATTTATCATATACTAAAAATAAATTAATTTATAATTTAATTTTATTAATTATTGATTTCAAGTAAATAATTTAGTTTTCTAGCTTTTACGCTCATTATAATTATTTGGTAGATATTAGTAATTTATAATAGTTTAATTATTAATAACTAGATGGATGCAATTATAATCAATTCATTTATTTATTTAATTTTATTAAAAAATAAATTAGTTTATAATCTAGTTTTATTAATTATTTAGTACTAAAGTAAATAATTTAGTTTTAGATTTTATGTTCATTATATTTATTTAGTAGATATTAGTAATTTACAATAGTTTTATAATTAATAATTAGATGGATATAACTATAATTTATAATTGTATCATTGAGAATGTTTATCATTTTTTTGCAAGGCACCATGGCAAGTCATTCAAAGTGGAGATGAAATACATTGTGCGACGAGATTGTAATCCTAGAAATTTGAAATGCACTCTATGTAATTCAAATATCATGGGGACTGTAACAAGGGTTTGTAATCATTATATTGGTGGGTCAAATGTGAAGATTTGGCTAATAATCGAAGATCAACAAAAGTATGCTGAATTCATTGATTGAAATTGAAGCAAATATTAATCAAAGACACTTGCAACAACATTAATAGCTTCAAATAAAGCCAAAACCCAAAGCGGTTATGTCACAGTTGGCTCTTTTAATAATTCAACTCCATCAACAACATTTGCCCGTGGAAGTAAAAGTGCTTAGGGGATGTCTTAGGGTTCATTGAAATTGATGCGAAGTCACAAGAAAAGCATGTGATTGATAGATTGGTGGCTTGGTTTTTTTATGCAAACACCATTCCTTTCATTGTTTTTCAAAATCCGCATACAAAAGTCATGGTATAGGGATTGCAAATTTCGGTAAAGGTTATTCAATGCCGTCTTTTGAAATCCTGAGAACTACTTTGCTAGAAGAGGTGTCATCAATTAATATCAAACTCGATAAATGAAAAAGAATTGAAAAAAATTAGGTTCCACTGTAGTAAGTGATGGGTGGTCTAATATAAAGCAAAGTCGCCTCTTAAGCATTCTCGACACAATGTCCAAAAGGTGCTATGTTTATCAAATCAATTGATACAAGCAAGAAAGGTAAAGACTGCAAATTTTATTTTCAAATGCATTGAATTTGCCATTTTGGAGATTTGAGAAGCATATATAGTCCAAATTATCATAGATAATGCAACAAATTGTAAAGCAACATGTGAACTTCTTATGGACAGGTTTTCTCATCTGTTTTGGACCCCATGTGCAACTCATGTTTTAGATCTTTTGCTTGAAGATCTAGCAAAGTTGGAGTGGGTAAATAGTGTTGTTAGGAAAGGAAACAAATTTCCAAGTTCATATTTAATCACCGCTTGACCTTGAGCTTGTATCGGTCATTTCAGAAAGCTTCGAACTTCTTTCACCGCTAAAACAAGATTTGCATATAATTTTATCACTATGCAGAGAGAAGTGGAAGAGAGGACAACTCTGAGAAAAGTTGTGGTGAGTGAAGAATGGGCACAATCCAAGCTTTGTAAGGAAATTTTTGCAAAAGATGTTGAGAGAATCATCTTGGGAAGTTCATTTTGGGAGGGCATTGAGAAGGCCTTAAAGGTGTTTGAACTACTTGTTAAACTCGGTGAGATTGATTGATAGCATGAAACCTTGCATTAGCTTTGTGTATGAGGGTATGGACAAGCAAAAGAAAAAAAAAGTAGTTACAGCAGATGATGCTGAAGAAATTCAACGAATATGGGACATTGTGGACATATCTTTAGGACATGTTCTATCACTCTATTAATGCTGGGGGTTCCATTCAAATCCTAAGATTATAGAGGTGGATCTTGATGTAGATGAGGAGGTAAAGAATGGTGTATTGGAAACAATAAATAGGTTGGTTCATGATGATGATGAGAAGGCTATAGTGAGAAGACAACTCACTATATTCAAAAACGAAGATGGCATGTTTTCTCGTAAGGAGGCACAAGAAGACATCCACCGCATAGATCCCCGTTTATGGTGGCAGACTTATGGTTCATGTACTTTAGAGGTTCAAAAGCTTGCCGTGCATGTTCACGACCATTGTACAGACTGTGCTTCGCATGCAAAAGAAAGTAGATGACACATGATTTGATCCACACCAACATGAGGTATTGCCTAGGAGCTAAAAACTCTCGAGACCTTGTGTATGTCAACAACAATTTGCATTTGTTTGAGAACAATTTTGCAAAATAAGACAATGATTCTCACCGTGGAGTCTCATCCTTCAAGGAAATTCAAGAAATTTTTGATAGTGATGATGAACATGGATTAGATAATGGTGCTAGGGCTAGTTTTGATTTTGAAGAAGGTTTTGATGTTGACTTGGGTTTTGATGTTGCAAATGTTTGAAATTGTTAAGTTTCATTTTAGTGTTGAGCTTAGGCTCTAAACCAACACTCTTTTTATTCATAGTTGAAACTCTTAATGCATGTCTCAATTATACAAGCTTAAATTTTATGCTGATTATTTGGTAGATGGATAATTTTTTGATTGTTTTACATGATTGTGTGTGTATTTGTCTATACACACACAGATATACATACATACATACATACATACATATATATGCCAAACCGGATTTTTCCGATATTTTTAGAACTTTGGATTTCTGGATTTTTTTGCCCTTCCGAACGGAATCGGATTTCTGAACCTGTTAACTATGCAACTGGGTATAATCTAGAAGGACGTAGAAGACACACAATTATATCCAACCATTTGCCAACTGGTAGGTCAAGGGTCCCATGAGATCTATAAATACTCCTCACATGCTCTTCATTTGCACACTTGCAGCTGGGACGTTTGCAGGGAATAAGCTACACGGGGATTTGGAGAAGAGAGCTAGGATTTTATAAGTTGTAACGGTGCATGAGATGTAATTGATATTGTACACTTTTATTTTGCATGGTGCATGTTATATTATGACCTTTGATTGAAATTGTAATATTATTGTAAACTGAATATCAAGTGTTTTGAGGTGTCATATGTGTTTGATTCACGCATGAGTGTCTGTTGCATTTATGTTTAAGTTCTGATTTGAGTATTTGTTATTAGTTCACGCATATGTCGTAGTCTTTGCAATCACTCATACAATGGGGTTCTCGATACTCTCACCACGCCTTGGGTGAGATTCTCAGGCTTGTGCTTGAGTGACAAATACTGGTGTACAGATGTTTGAGGTTTGCTGTCTGTTGCAAGGAGGCTAATCTGCACAAGACATTAGAGTAGCCTAAAATAGTGCTACATCTTTTGAATCACACATCCTGGCATGGTTAGCAAGGCCACGCATAGTGGTCATTTTAGAAGTTCAAAAATTGTCTAAGAAGATTTCCAGCCCTTTTGAACACATATTCATTTTAGAAGTTCAAAAATTGTCTAAGAAGATTTCCAGCCCTTTTGAACACATATCCATTTTAGAAGTTATGCAGCAGGGCGTATAGTCTAATCAAAGGTGGGCTCTACTAGGCATCTGTTATGTGGGTTTAAAGCTAGTGGGACAAAACTTCACGAAGAATCTCTCATTTAAGACAAAAGAAGGACCACCTTTAAAGACCCTTGCTCTATCCTCTTCCTTGGAAAAATCACAATAAATTAGCCGTTAGGAAACAATCAAAGCTTGCATTCTCCATGCGTTTTCCAATTCTTCTTGGCCCACACATTTAGGTCATTAAGGGAGGGTGGGATCCCAAGTAATCCAAGATCATCCAAGTAGCTAAGATTAATATGTCGTCTGACAAATTTTCTGAAGATTGAACTCTCCTCCTATGTCTTCAAACACATGTTTTGAACCGCATTATCCTTTTGTTTTTGTAGTGACTCAATCGTTGCTGCCATAACCTTGTTTGAAGACAGAGTTTCCCTTAGTAAGTGCTTGACCCAAAGAAAATGGCCTAGGTTTTGTCCCATCTGCCATTCTACATCTTGGATCACAACCGAAGGTTATCCACTCAGACTAAAAACTAGGTCTTATGCACTCTTGAACCAAACCTAGATATAAGCATTCCCCAAACCCTAGCAGAGCTCTTTCTCCCTCATTCTTACCCATTTAATTTCATTTGATCTTAATAAAGCTGCAACATATTAATATTTGGGGCAGATATGTGTTCAGTTAACTCTTATGAATGGCCTAAATTATATTTGAATTTTAGACTTCAAAAAACTCTAAGCAGTTATTTTTTTAAATTGACAGCATTTTAACTATCAAAGCATGAGTTAGGAATGACGAAAAATGACCATTGAATCACAAAAACATTACACCCTGCTTGTATATTTATCCCAACATGACTGGAAGATACATTTTCCTATAGTTAGATCAAATTGTTTCTAATAAACCACACTTACATTTGATTCCTTTTGTTATTAGCATTTTTAAAATGAATGTCTTATTGAAGGCATGCTGAATGTGTTCTTTTTGTTGCATGGAATTTTCTTTTATTATTTTAGGTGTTGCAGGCTAGCTTTTCCATATAATGTGCTGGCATATCTGAAGGAAAGATTTCCGTGTAATGATGTTTGAGCTGTAATCAAGTCTTGTAGCTACCTGTTGCCTCTAATTAGTTCGGTAGCAATGCCAATTTTTTTTTCTATGTGCAAAGTCTTGATTGATGTTTTGGAATTTAGATTACTATTCAATTGATGGAAAGAGTTCTCTGTGATGTCAGGAAAGGAAAAATTGCTAACATAATTTGGTTCCAAACGTTTATCTAATGAAGTATTACGTTGATTCTTTTACTAAAGCAGGAGAAGGATGAAAACCTTGGTGGTGAGCATGTGAGGGAAGGTTTGACAGCTATTGTTTCAGTTAAAATTTCCAATCCAGAGTTTGAGGGGCAAACAAAAGTGAGTGAGTTGGATTTAAAATTGTATTCTTCAGATTAATGTTGCTAACTTATGCCAGCTTATCTTGCAAATCTAGATTATTCTGGCTTGTCTAGTACTTTTCTTATGCTCAAATTCTTGTATATTTTACTACTTGCCTAAACTTCAATATGGTCTATTTAGCATCTATGTTTTAACTTGATTCGAAAATCTCATTGTAGCTATCCTAATATGTTTTATAATGGATATTGAAAGACAAGGTTAGGAAACCCAGAGGTCAGGAAGGTTGTGGATCAAGCTGTTCATGAATACTTCACAGAGTACTTAGAATGCAATCCTGAAGTTCTCGATTCAATTCTCTCAAAGGCTCTTAATGCTTTCAAGGTACTCTAGAACTGAAAATTGCATGTATCTAAGTTCATGCATATAGTCTGATGTTTAATAGAATTTTATTTAATTATAGATTTTATTTTTCCTATTGATTGCATGTGATGGCAATTCTAAATTTCATTCCCTAAATTTGTCACAATTTGAGAAGAATTCCATGGCTAGATGTGGTTTTCGTTAAAGTTGGCAATCCTGTTCAGATCATAGTTGAAAATGGTCAAATCTTAACACAATAAATTAATTGCAGCCAAATCATTTATGTGACATCTCAAAATAAATCTGACATAACAAAATTTCATTTTTCATGTCAGCTTGGAAAGATGTGACAAAGATTAATCACAAACAACAACCACACATCAGTGCAATTTAGGAGATTAGCCCAGGGGTTCTACTGTATTTAGGAGTGCTTTTGGACTAGGGTCTATTTCAACGTGAGCATTGTAATAGGATAGTCATCATCTATTTCAATGCATTCAACATGGGCTAGCTATATTAGGAATTCTGTTTTGAATGGGCCACTATAAACAACTTTTTAGTTTTCTGAGCATACAACTTGTAATGGATTTGAAGCCATTGATGGTTTTTTGTAAATATGTATGAATCTATGATGAACAATCAATTGTACGGAATGGTGCATATCTTGTGCACACATTAGTACTTGTGTTGATCATGTCAAAAAGTTGCTATAATAGAATCCTTTTTACTAGGAATAATTACACTAAAAGTAGTCTAAATGTATGCCAAATTGAATATTATACTGTATTAGCAAACACATATCATACGATACTTGGTTGAATAATAAAATGTTTGTGACATAAGTTCTTTCTAATTGTCGATGTGTACAACTTTGGCAATATAATAATCAACCTATCCAAAGACAACAGCTGTATCAAAGCAACTTGTGCCAGGGCTGTTAATTGAGGTGTGTTTGTAAAATACTCGATTTATACATATGAATCAATAATGAATACTCAATTGTATGGAATGGTGCATGTCACGTGCATACATTGGTACTTGTGCTGCTCATGTCAAAACGTTGCTATAGTAGAATCTTTTTTTATCGGGAATAATTATACTAGGTAGTTAAAATGCTCACCACATTAAGTATTGCATTGTATTAGTGAACTCATGTCAAATGATACGAGGTTGGTAAATAATGAAATGTTTGTGACATAATTTCTTTCTATTTGTCTATTGGAGTTATGACAGTTGATAGGGTCCAACATCAAAAGGTGTGTTATTTGAACCTTCCTAATGCGTGTTTTACCTTTAGTAGCATTTGTAGACACCTAAATTTGGCAATGACAACTTTGGCTTTGCACCTTAAGCATGACTTGTGCACACATTCCAAGCCCAAGTGACCTATCCTTATCTCCCTTTCGTGACTTGTTTATCTATGCACACTGCGCTCATTTGCTCACAGAGCCAATCACATTAGTCCACAATCGCCCAAAAAGTTTCACGGTCCCTTGAGTTGCTTGTCTAGAACCAATCGCGTCAGTCCACATCGGTATAATCTCTGTAGGGATCTCACTAGAACCAAACCTTTCCACGCTTTGGTCCCGGCCAAATAGTCCTATCTCTCGCCACTCAACGGTGACTTTTCCAATTTGATATCTTTTTATGGGTCGGTTCGATTCTGTAGGTTGACCTTAATGAAAATTAAACTTATGAACGCCTATAAAAGCAAGTGTAACCCACTCATTTAAGGAGTCGACACTTTCAAAAGGCACTCATTGCAAAAATGCTCTCTTAAACTCTTTCAGTGTAGCAATACAACCTAGGAGCAACCCATACATGAGTCTGAAGCCAACCAAACCAGGTTCAAGAGCCATGTCTCTCATTCTATAGACCTCCCAAGTCAAGCCAAGCCAAGCTCAATCGTGCCAAACCATTGTTTCTCATTGTCAAAAGATTAAGTTGCTAAAAAAGTTGTATCCGTATAGATATCACATGCTAGGTGGAGAACTATGTGTAGTTTGAGGCCTTTTTGGAGTAGTGTTGATGTAGGCGACGTAGGGGCGCTTATCAAAAACATTAACCTTTTTGTAGGGTTTCCTACCCATGGTTAGGGTTTGAGAGTGTTTCACATCACACTTAGGGTTTCCATATCTGCGACACTTAGGGTTTCAAAGTGCAAAGGTCATGATAGAGTGTCGTGACAACACAATAAGTTGTAGAGTGCAAGCAGATCCTTGTTCAAAAGTGTACTGCTCAGGACCAGACCATACCACACTTCAGGACAGGTTGTACAGTTCCATATCAGCTTATTTTGCAGTCATGGTTCCAAAACTGAAACACCTCCAGGTCATTTCCAGTCTTCTCATCTACTTTGCACTCCCAGATCACACATCTACTTCTGTAATCAATTAAGTGCACTTATCCTCTTGTGTTTTGAGCAATCGTTTCTATTAATATATCTTGCAAATTGCTTTGGGAGCTATATTTTGGTTTATGCATTAATGTTTATTAATTAATCAAAATATATAACTTGTACTACCCTTATGCCTTTAAATAAATAAGAAACACATTTACCCAAACCTTTATTTATTTATTTAAGGTGTAATTATTTGGTGAACCCTATTGTTGGTCGAACACTAGGTGGCCCTTGGGCTTATCCTCCTTTCTTTGGTGTATGATCCTTTTGCTAGCCCATGCTTTGCTTTTCTTTGTGTCTTTATGACTCACCCACAAATCTTTTATGATCTTTACCTCAAGCCTAAGGGTCCATTCCCTCAAATTGATATGGGCTACCATCCCTTTAACTAGGTCCATTCCCATACTCGGCTTGAGAGAGAGGACCCACATACTGATCCTACTTGCCTCATGGCTCAGCCTCCATTGGCTCCTACTTATATTTATGTACATGAAATCATTCCATTTACTACAAAACATCTAAGAGCCTCTACACACTCTTTTTGTTACTATGGGACTCGCAGCCAATGTTGTTAATACAAGATGTAATAAGCAACCAGTTGGGGACAATCCACCTCTACCTCCACCACCTTCTGCTCCTGGTACAAATCCTAGTGCTCCACTAAAGGGCTATGATATGTTGGATCACTTGAACAATTCGAGAAGATATCTAATTTGGAATTACTCAAGGAGGCACCTTTTTGTGAGGACATCTTATATGAGGCTTTGCAATCTACTATTTCAGCTAATGATACGCAACCTTCTGCCTTTGCATCTATTATGGACACATTCAAAACCTTGGGTAAGGCAATTACTTTTAGTCCTATTGAGATTCCTCCTAAGCACAATGCTGATCAATGTCCACCATTACATATTACTGCCCACATTCAGGGATTTCTCATTATGTATTACTGTCCACCATTACCTTAAATTTATCAATTCCGCCTGTGAAATTGTTTATGATCTTATATAGCCACCAGGATCCATTGATACTCTGCTTTGATGGAGGAGGGAAGAGTTCACAAGTCTGATTTTTAATAAGTGCATTGTACTCAAATTTCATGGCTTCTATCCATCTTTTGTCTTGACTTGCCTCTTCGAAAGATTGGGGTTGACACTCATATAAGGTCATTAAGGCATGTTAAGTGTGTTGGATTTTAGTCATTTTTCTGAGTGTATCAGGACAAGACTTCTGATTCAGGGATTGAGCCCATTTAGGCTTTTTAGAAGGAACCACATGTTGTGAGACCTCCCCCTCAACCTTGGGAACATAAGGGTCTGGAATATGATCCTCCTCTAAGATGGTCGTTTCTTCATTAAGAGACATAGAAGAGGGTTCCAAGGAGATTACACAATTTTTTTCAAGGACAAATGTTCCTATGTTTGATGATCTCATGTTTAGATGGACTGTACACTCTTAATCCTTTTATTTGTCCTTCATAGCCAATGAAAATTTAGGAATAAGAGGTAGGATCAAACCTTTCCTTATAACTTTAGGAATGAAAATTGAAGCAGGGCTACCAAATAATTTTATATGGGAAACATTTGGTTTCTTATTCGACCACATTTCTAGAGGTGTGGTTTCATACAAGGCTGTTGTAAGAACCCTATTTAAGATATGTACAATTATATTTATAGTTTCTGCCCACAAAAACTTACCAACTTGAGCAAATGAATCATCAAACTGGCCATTTATAGAATAGTCTTATTTTTCCTTTCTACGGTCCCATTTTGCCGTTGAAACTAAGGAATTGTTAACTCTTGTTGAATTCCACAAGAGGGTGTAGAATGCATCCCTCTTTATTAACATATTCACCTCTATTGTCAGTTCCTAATCTCTTGATTTAAGTTAGAAGAGTTTTCAACTAGGGCTTTAAATTCTTTGAATTTTGCAAATGCATTAGACTTTTTCTTAATATAATGCAACCAAGTCATCCTCGTGTGGTCGTCAATGAAAGTCACAACATATAGAGCACCACTTAGGAGGGCAACTTTGAGTGGTCGTATAACATCACTATGGACCCAACTCTAAAGGATGAGAGGAGTTAGCATCATGTTGCTTGTGGAAGGGTTGAATATGTTGCTTATCATGTAAGCAACCTTCACATGCTTCATGATGGGTTTTAATTTTGGGAAGACCAACTACCAGATAAGGACATGACATATCAAAAAGACTTTTGAAATTTAGATGATCAAGTCTTTCATGCCACAACTGGGTTTCATTCTTAATATGAGAAGAAAGACAAGTTTCAGTTGCAAACCCATTGAAAATGTACATGCCATTCTTTTGAATTCCTTCAACAATAACAAAGTTAGATGGATCTGTTATGAAAAATTTATCTCTCGGTAAGAGAACACTAAAATTATCTTGAGTTAATTGAGAACAAGATAATAAGTTCATTTTTAGTTAAGGAACATTGCTAACGAAACCATAAAAATCTTAGCTCTATTTCGACTCCGAGCTTCTAAGATAGAATCATCACCTAGATAGCTATGTTACAGGGTTCGCCCCACCCTCCCATACCCACCTGAATACGTATCCGGTGCGAATACGCCTCAGGTATGGTACTCGATATGTCCCGAGTACGTGCCGGTGCACGCCTCGAGCACGTTTTGACGTATCCGGGACGTGCCGGACATACCTAGACGTATTTGGGGCGTTTTAGTAGTGTTGGGCAGTAGGGGGCTCTAAATTTATTTTATTTTGACTCAAACAAACTTCAGTTTTATTGAGGACTAGACTAGGAGGGCATGGCAACCACAAGGAAACCTAGAGATTGTTTAAAATCCCTCTAGTTTATTGAAGAGAAAATATTCAAGGATATCAAGAACGTTTGAGGTAATTATTTGGGATCATCGCAATTGGCCAAGGAAAGAAGCTATTCATAGAAATTTGGACATATATTTGAGCCTCCGTACAAGTTATTTATGAGATCAAATCTCAAGTGATCTTCAATACTAATAGAAAAATTTGGAACCGCAAATTGCATAGCTTAAAGTTTCAAAGAGCATCCTTTCCTAGAAACTATTAAGGCACAACATTGACTCCTTCCCGCATCCTTAAGGAGGATTAGAAGGTGATTTTGGATAATATGAATGCAAGAACCAACCATTGGACTGACCTCTTTAGTTATCATTGGCAGGTTAGATCAACCTAATTAAATAGGTCCTTCAGGAGCTCCTTGTATACATCTTTTATGGCCACCATCACAACACAACAATTAATCTCAAAGGAAATGGATGAAACACAAAGGAATATAATATTCATATATCCACGAAAATGTAAAATCTTAAGTATATTGAATGTTTTGAAGATTGATTGTACTATATTTTTTGAAGTTTTGTATTTCTTATGGACTAAAAAATGAGTAATATGAGTATATGAATAAAGATATATATATATATATATATATATATATATATATATATATATATATATATATATATATATATATATATATATATATATATATATATATATATATGTACGGACGTATCCAAGTTGTATCGTACCCAAGGGTTTTTAAAATTGACGTATTTGCGTATCAAACCCGTACCATGCCGTATCCCCGGCAATATAGCTATATAGATTCGATCGTGACATTCTTTGATATCGGCAAGGATATCACACATGTAGGTGACGTGTCTTGAGGCACCACTATTTAGAATTTGTTCTTTGTTATAAGATGCACACAAAGTAGTGTAGAGAGCAATGGTTTATCGTCATTTTGATTTGATTTTTGATTGTTATACTGATTTTGATTTTGGTTATGTTTTGGTTTTTGATTGTTGAATCTCGTGCCTCTATTATTTTTGACATTTTTCTTTTGACAATCTTTTTGTCTGTGACCAAACATGCCATAGTGGTTACAACTGCTATTAAATTTTGGTTTGAATTTTTGTTAAACTTTTGTTTGTTTTCATTGTTATAGTTAGAGGATGTAAACTTTTATTTAAAACTAGGTTTTGCATTTTGATTTGCACCATTCTTAGGAGTAAATTTTTTCCGACTTTGGAAGAGAAGTTCTTGAGCGACATGCTCTTTCTAATCAAAGTTGGTCATAACCTGTTCTTCCTGTATTAGAAGAGCAAATAGGGTGTTGAGATCAAGAATGCTAGTTTCATTTTGATATTTTTAATTGATAATAAAAATAAAGTTTTTGAATTTCTCATCACAATTTATCTTATTTATGAAATACAAGAGCTTGTCATGGATTAGGTTGCAGTTGCAACCATCCAACTGGGATTTAATATTTTTGACCTTTGCGAGATAGTTTACGATTTTCTTGTCTCCTTTCATAGGAGTGGTCATGAGTTCCAGTATGAGTTTATGATTTTGGAGAGTCTAGTGCCCTTGTGCATGGATTCAAGTTGTTTCTATCCTTTACTAGGAGAGTCCTAGCATCTGATATGGAGCAAGAATTCATCCTTAACCCTCCTGAGTATAATGGACAACTTCTTGGGCCTTCTGCTTAAAGGTGCTTATATTAGTTGTAGTAGCATGTCTACTAACAGGTAGTTCTTCTGTTTTGTTAACTAAATTCCACAGTTTTTGGCCATGAATTTGGCCTCGAGTCTATTTTTTCATATACTACAGTTATTACCATATATGAATTGAGTTTTATCCAAATTGAAACTGCTTGAAGAAGCCATTCTGACAAAAAATTGAATTTTCCAGAAAATATAAATCTGTCTAGGAAATTAAAAATAAATTTGGAAGCTACAATATTTCATTTAAAAAAAAACAACGCAATATTTTTCCAGGTCCTACAAATTTTTTTCGGGCCCAAGAAAAATTTATAAGGGCCTAAAGTAATTTTTGCGATTTAGAAACAATTTCAGTGATTAAAAATTTGCCAATTTTACTTAATTTTGATGACAATTATTTTTATGATTTTATACTTTGTAAAAAAAAGTCCTAAAAATAATATTGAATAATTGACGATTTGATCAATCCACTTAAATCTTGTGTTGTGCGTTATATGTTTCTACTTTTTTATTTCTTCTGCACTATATTTAATTCTGCAAATATGTGCTTATTTAATAAGATCTGCATATAATTTAAAACCTATAATCCTACTGTTATGTAAATTTGATTAAATGATCTCACTTGTTCTGACATGGTATCAGAGCCAGAGATGTTCTTAGTTATTTTGCAGGTCATAAACATTAATGTGTCAAGTTCTACATTTCAAGGAGCAGAAGATCCACATAAAATTAATTTGAAAAACATTTAGAAATTGTGCCATTTCAGGAAGTGGGCTCCATAGTGTTGAACACAATTAAAATAAAAATAATTGTCCTGCCTACAGTTTTTGTTACGTTTGTAGAAGTTATCAAGTAATATGTCTCAGAAAAGGAAAGTGTCCTCATTTGGTTGCAATAATATATAAAATTTAGAGATAACAGTTTGTAAAATAAGAATACACACATACACATACACATACACATACACATACACATACACATACACATACACATACACATACACATACACATACACATACACATACACATACACATACACATACACATTATATTTGGTCATGTAAAAATGATTTGTTTTTTAAACAAAAGCACAATACAATTTCTTCAACTGATAAAACCACAATTGTATATTTCTTTCAATATAGCCTAATAAAAATTAATTTTTCGTTTTTGCTTTTAACAATGTATGCTCACCCGTGGATTGGGGTCCTATCTTAGCGAGTGAGCAACTCTTCTCACCGAACTCTCTTAGAGCTGCTAAAAAGCTTGGACAGCTAAGGACCCTACTCCAAGCGAAAGTTCACCTCATCGCCATTGTGTAATGGTTGCCTCAAACCCTAAGCCCAATCTCTTGTACAAAATAGACATTGACATGTTCATCTTAAAAGCATGGGTTGAGTTACTTGAGTAAGCCCAACTTGGGCACCGCAAACCAGTCCTCCCTTTTGAACAACATGCTGCTCCTATCAAACACCAACTCCAACACTCCGTTGTCGGCCATGTGATAGTCCATGACAAGGGCTCAACAAGCCACTAAAGCGGTATGCCCTCTCTAAACTTGACTTGTTCTCTCTTCATTACAAATTGACCCTACTTCCCCTACTCAACCATGTGGCAAGCCAGGTCAACTATTTTTGAATGACTGTTGGATTCTCCATTGATGTGCCCCCACAAAGCTATTTGTTGTCTAAAACAACCGGCCAAAGCCACACCAAAATAAAAGTTTTCCAATGACTACATATTGCACAAGCAATATAGGGATCCCCGAACAGGGTTATGATCGGAAAGTTTTTGGAGGATTTGGATGCATTCGCTGAAACTATTTTTTCAAGGCAGCAACCCATTAGGCGGCGTTGCATATCTTCTCCATAAAGCATGGTCAACAAACAGAACACAACTCATTCAAAACAAACACTTTAAAACCAAAACCCTAAATCCTCAATAAGACATTGTCAAAGAAAGAAAGAAGAAAGAAATTATATTAATTTCTACAAAGGACCAAAAGTAGGTCAATGGGACTGAAGGATACAACCAATAGTAATGGAATGTTCTAGGAAAAGAGAATCCTAGAGGTGAACCAACAAAGTACAAAGACAAAATAGAGCAGCGTGCTACAAACACAAGTGGCAAAGAAACCAATACAAATAGTAGCCCAAGAGCATGTGCCAATGAAGGTTAGAGGCAAATTTCATCGAATGTCTCTGTTTGTGCCTTAAAGTGGAGGAATTATTGTAGTCAATAGTGATCACTATGAGAGATCTGATAATGTTGTCTGATGAGTATACAGGGTCAAAGGAGCCAGGTTGGGGGATCTAGGAGGAAGAAAAACACTTCCTCGAATCTGCTCTAACATCCAAGGTCGGTATAACTGTCGTAGTAGAAAAGAAGCTTGTAATATCAATTTTCCTCCTGTGGTCTCAATCGTAGATGGAAAATAGTAGATGCATGCTGTTGGAGGGGGGCAGAGCCACATTGTCGGGTGGAGTTGTGCCACGATGTCGAGAGATAGCAGGCTTGGAACATGGTAGTTTGAGTAGCAGTGATGAGTTGAGAGAAGCACCACATGACTGATCTATCATCTTTGGTGTGTGATGTACAGTGTCCACATGATGCTTAATGTTGTCAATCACCACCGACTGGTGGGTTGAAAGAAAGAGGTGATCAATATGGGAGCTCTAGAGCCTCTAGGCTCCTTCGTAGAGATCTGCGTCGAGAAGGTGACAACCTCACGAAGATAAAGAGCTAGATGCCATTGGTTTGTATATCTGAAGAAAGTAGTTAGAGTGTTGTTTGAGGCATTGTAGAGACAATGATATCTTTCCGGATTTGATAATAAATGGGGCATCTAAAAATGAAACGGTCCTTGGTATCCACCTCTTGGATGGTGCAAAGACCACAAATCGGGTCTTGGAGGGGGCAAACTCTCATTTGGCCAAGTGGAAACCTCAAACCGTGAGCGCAATGGCGTTGGAAATATTGAGGGTGACAGAGATAATACCGTAACCACATATAAGAAATGATCGGCATAGAAAGCAAGCTTGGCATTGAGTGGCTCATGAGGGAAGATCCAAGTGGTCTCAATATACTTTGCATAGATGTCCTCTCTGGTAGCTTGAGACGTCCTTAGTGGCAACGTGTCTGGAGGGGCATCCAGAAATACATTAAAGGGGGTAGCCTATCAATAGAGATGCCAATAGAAAGCAGTTGCCTAGTCTCAAAGTACCAACAATCTTAATTTCTGGAGGGGACTAGTGAAGCAATCCTTGTTGAAGAGCAAAGTGCTAAGTAGGGATAAGTCTCATGACCAAAAGTTGAGCCCGTAAGGGGATCTTTGTCTATGGATGTAGAAAGTAAGCCTAATAATAGTCTCGATGCATAGTTGGTGGGTAAGAAATTCAACTTGGATGATGCAGCAAGTAATTGTCCACTTGTAACGAATCATGCATTGCAACATAAGAGTTTGGACCCTCTTAATACATGCCCATTCAATAGTCCCCAAGCTAGGTCCCTAAATCTCTGAACCATACAAAATTGTAGGTTTGATGATAGTATGGAACAAGCTAAATTAGAAGGGATGTCGTGGAAGTGTATCTAGAAATACTGGCATTCCAAAACAAAAGAGAGGGATACCCCTTGCAAAGGTGTGGTTGAGTGGCAAACTTCATGTTAAAGCATGGACTAGAAAATTGGACCCCCAAATAAGTGTAGGCTGATGTGATCTCAAGAAGTTCCCCTCTGTAGAAAAATTGGAATTTGGAGAGAGAGCACTTGGAGATATTGAAGATCATGACCTTTGTTTTACTAAGGTTGACCACAAGTTGTTAGAGTTCACAAAGCGAACAAGGGCATCAAGTTGTCACTGTAAGCCCTCTGCAGAGTGTGAGAGAACAACATCATTGGCAAAAAGGAGGATGGCTATAAGCACCTCATGCAGAAGACAACCATCATCCATATGGGTATGTTGTCGAAGAAACTCCTCTAACTCATCAATGTATATGCTGAAAAGGATCATTGACAGGAAGTTCTTATTTGACCCCAATGGTACTCTTCACAAAAGCAGACAAACCATAAGAGGTACAAAGTTGTCCAATGCTTGTCTCATAAAGTCTCCAAGCTGCATTAATCGAGAGAATCAAGAATGTTGAAACCTCTTAACACTTGGAAAAGAAAATGTCTCAGAACCGAGTCAAAGGCTTTCTTGAAGTCCACAAAACAACAAAAAGACTTTGGAAGACTTGTGACGAGCTTCCTTAATGATAGCCTAGAGTGTAAAGATGTGGTTAATAGTTTGGTAGTCCCTTTTGAAACCCGCACACCTATGAGCTTTGATATTATTCCTTTCCAAGTATTCTAACAATGTTGCATGGCTAACACTATGGCATAATATTTGGCCAATGTATGCCGAATCATAATTATCCTGTAGTTACCATCAATAGAGGGATCCTCGACTTACGAATAGGGTAGATGATGTGTTGGGACCAAGATTGAGGGAAGCCTGAAGACACCACCTGATTAGAAAGCGTGGTAATCGGGAAAGGCGAAGGAATGCACATGATATTTGAAGAACTCAACTTTGAGACATTCACAATCGGTAGCTTTGCTGGTGTCTAATTTCAAAATCGCCCTCTTGGCGAGAGGAAGTAGAAAAACAAAGGAGAATTGTGGAGGAGTGGGGCAATGGCAACGAAATGGGCTGGAACATCATAGAGGGAACTAGCATAGGAGACCCATGCTTCGGGTGTGATGTCGGATATGGTGGTTTCTCTTAGGAGAAGAGTACGCCAAAAAGTCTTGGGAGAGTGGTGGAGATCAGCAAGGAGTGAAAGTCATCTAGACACGCAAGAAACTTTTGTTTCTTATGTCAAAGAAGACAATGATACTCCCTACGAAGGGTGGGTATGGAGGTAGGGTCATGGGTTAGGGAAAACCAAAGTCTTTGATGAAGGGATTTACACTCATTATCATACCACTGGTTCATGGGGCAAGTTCTGTGATGGGTAGGGGATCTAGAGTAATGAATAGTGTGGGGACAAGAATCAAGGGCAACATCCCAAAGGGTTTGACATAAAAACTCGTACATGGAATCAGTGGTGGGAAGAGGGAGGGAGTAAAACCCAAACATAAGAAGGAGAGACCGGCAACATAATCAATGGTGTAGTCATCATCAAAATGGATTATGGCGTGTCGAGTGTTGGGGGTTACAGTGGAAGGGGAAGAGTTAGAACCAATATGGAGGGTGAATGTCAAGATGAAATGGTCAACAAGGGGGAGTTGAGGTAAGATAAGGAAGCCACAAATATGAGGGATGATGGATCTGCTAGTGAGAACATAGTCCACGACACTTGCACCACCTTCGTGGGGAAACAGTGAATCTACTAGAGCCGGAGAAGTGAGGAAGCCCGTTGAGGATGTGGAGGCTATGAGATTCACCCAATCGGAGGAGGTGTCTCCCATAATCTGTAATTGTAGCATTCATGTTAGCAAATCTCTTTGTAAACCAAACTCCTCAAGATCTAATTCATGAAGGCATAACTCATCTGAGCAAGGTCATGAATAGGCATTTGTAGGTTCCTTGTACGGGCATTAAAATCACCCAAAAGAATGATATCACCAATAGTGGAGTATCAAGAGATCTTTGGATAGAGGTCAAGGTACGGGTCCCCATCAACATGAATGGCGAATGAAGATGTGTTAAGGGGGAAGTAGTAAATAGCCACGAACACATCCCGTAAAAGTGAATTTCTCGAATTTGAAGCCATATGTATTTGGAGTGGACATTAGAAGCCATAAGTAAAATTCTAGACCTGAAGTTGTCCCAAATAAGGCGACCCACACCATGCGAACCACAAACATCTGATTTACGTGTCTCTCGATGGAAGGCGGAAACCAATGTGTGCTTAATGATTGGAGGGAGGGCCTTCTCGGGGCTTTCATGGGTCTCAGTGAAGAAGATGAGATCTTGGGAAGCAATAACATCCTAGAAGTTACCTAGAGAAGACCATAAAGCGCCATTGCAACGCCAAGATGCAATGGAGATGCCATCACCACCCATCGAGACCCGACATTTTTGTCATGCTAATGGTCGTGGGATTCACCACCTAGGTGGGGAGAATCACGAATGACAACCTTATAGTTCCTCATAACAACCTACTTGTTCTTCTTGGCAGCTACTACCTGAATATGAGCTTTTCAAATCTCTTCCACTTGGAGTCTTGTGAGATCAACATCTGAATAAATTCTGTGGTAAGGAAAAGGGATTATTTTTTTGCTTTAAGAGCTTGCAAACATTCTTCTGTAGTTTGAAATTAGATAACAAGGGTGTTGTCCAACAATGTCCAAGCTTTGTTAAGGGAAATATCATTCGAGTACAAAGATTCACACAAAAAAATGCGTCTCGTTCTTGTAAGGGATCAATTGGTTTAGGGAGGCCACGATTGCGAAGGTTGAGTGCTTTTGTTTGATGTGCCTATTCTTCTTCAAATTTTTCTTGGACAACCATTTCCACTACCGAGGTGCATTCTCCCCCTAACCACTCGTACCCACAAATTTTGTTCCTCAACTTGTTTTTGGATAGATTGTTGTTGGGTTGTGGTTTCTTTTTAAGGTGTTCATGCTGAATGATTATCTCAGATTGCTTGTTCTAAAATTTCTGAAACCACTTCATTAAGCTGTTGTAGGCATGGAGAATCTGCGGGGTGGCTTGGGTTTGTTCAAGTTTAGTGATTCTAGCTTTCAAATCAATAATAATACCATCTTTCTCTTGCAACTGTGTCTGGAACAACAACTAAAGATTTTGGAGTACTAAACCTAGGGCTTCAATTCCAGACATCCGACTGCAAATGCTAGCGTACTTAAATTTTGGGGTCAACACCTTGTGATGGTGAGGAGTTTTAAACTCCTGTGTTAGATGGAGCTCCATTATGTTCACTGTATGACCTTGTGGATAACACAAAATCTGCAAATTGATGTGTAACACTGCATTTAACTGCAATTGCCAGACAAAAATGTGACCTCACAATCACATTGGCTGCTCAGAATTGTATGTTCATCACAGAACTGTATGCTTAGAAATGAACTGTATTTCTTCACGACCTTGTTTGGTCGTGCCTCGAGCACAAACATCGCTTTTCACTGTGTTCCACTAGTAGTATGTGCTATGCCCTTAATCCTAGGTCACATATCGGATCTGTATAGCCGATTTGTGGCTAATATAATCTCTTATCATGTCATATCATATTTATTTATGCTTTCGTATGCTTAGTAGGTTGGCCTTGGTGCCTTGCATAGCATAGTAGGGCATATATGGGAGTCAGAGAGTAGTAGATTATCATCATATTGAGCACTAGAGTCTTATTGTATGGTTTGGAGGTTGCCCCTCGAAGTGGCTAAGTCATTCTACTTGTATATTGTGATCATTTCTCTATATTTTGGTGTTATATTGCTGCTGGTATTCATATCTATTCAAGTAATTTCATTACATCACGTGCCCTCAACCTCTTTCACGACTGCGTTCCACTGCTGTTTTGTGCCCTCGACTGGGGCGTCGTATTTTCCTCTCAACGCATCATTTGGGAGGCTCTGTGATACCATTGCTAATCCAAGTAATTTTTAGAATGAAGGATCATTTGTCGTCAGGAGTGTCTAGACTGCTTGGAAAAAAATTGTAGGTTTGCTCATTTGGTGAGTATTTGGTAGTTAAACTTGGTGGGATTTGGCCGAAAGGGCAATTTGGACATGGAAATTACATGATATGTCTATAGCCAATATCCCATGTTTTAAGGCTTGTACACCCAGAAAAAAAAGGAATTATCTTATGGAGTGATTTGTGGGATGCCACTGCATGTAACCTGAAAGAATGGAGGTCATGAGCTCATGAGTTTGCACTAGCCCCTGTAGCTCGATCTTCCATAAAAGAAATTCAAAACCTTATTCCTTAGGACTTGTTTAAGTTGAACCTAAAGATGAAAGGTCCCATTTGGCGAGATTGGCGATGGATCTATGGACATCCCATATCTCAGTATGACATGCATCGGCTTTATCATTTGTTACATCAGAAATGCACTCTTGCACCTGTTCTTAATGCTAGATGGATTGCCTCTAATGCAGAAGCCTTGTGGGTATGTAGACTCCATAGTGTGTGGATAGTAAGGGT
The DNA here is from genome assembly GCA_018340775.1 of Taxus wallichiana var. yunnanensis. NCBI lineage: Eukaryota > Viridiplantae > Streptophyta > Pinopsida > Cupressales > Taxaceae > Taxus > Taxus wallichiana. The sequence continues at coordinate 593,439,548 of CM031238.1, read as the reverse complement.
TTCATACAACTTTAGAGACTTTGCTTTGCTTGTGATGTATCATGGGCTTTCTACAAAAGCTTGTTTATCCAAGAGTGGTCTTACAAATGGTCTATATTCTTATTTTTCTAAACTGGAAACTGTTAAGACACATTTTGTTGGAATGTCCTTTTGCGAGAATGTAATGGCCCTTTTTGAGGATTTATTTGAAAATTACAGAATTCTGGAATTTTATAGCAGCAGACTGTAAATTAATTACAGCGGGTTATTTTCTTCATAAAAAGAGCCAAAATTCACCAACAAACATTCACCAACACTTATCAAATGATTGTTAATGATTTTTGCAATGAAACAAGGCCAAATCGAATTGATTTGTACAAATTACTACTGCTGGAAATTACTGTTATCACCCAGAAATCGCAGCAGCCTTAATCTGGTTCGATTTGACTAGAATAGTGCCTCGAATTGCGTGTCAATGCAGATTTAGGCTTGATAATGCAAGTCGACTTGGAATATTGAATTATTATGAGGAAATTATCAACCCACAATTCAAAAATAACACCAATGCAAGTCGCACTTTTTAGAATAAACAGAATAAATCAGATTGGGCTCAAAATGTCTTCAATCTGATCGTAACCAGCAAGAACAAATAGTTTAAAGTCTAGGTGAGAGTTTTTTGTCCCTTACAAAAGATCTCACTTGGGGTTTTCGTCCCAAATGGTGAGATAATGAGAGTTCACTCTCAAAAATCAGATTTACATATAAAGTCCATATGAGCAAATGGCTCCACCTACCCCTTATTTATACTTTTTGGCCTTTGCGCCAAAAACAATAAGACATGGCCGACCCCTTATATTCTTTTATTATGCCTTGGCCGACCCATACATTTCAATATGGCATACATAAAAATATTATAAAATAATAAAAACATATTAGATGTCTCTTCCTTGCATCCTTCCTTTGGTTCATGAAGAAGGAATAGCCTGGAAATCCAATTATGCCTTCGAATTGGAGAAAAGGGACATTACAGTCCTCCCTCCCCAAGATTGCTTGTCCCCAAGCAATCGCAATCACCTGGATCCCATGTGATCCTTGTAGGCTTCATTTTTGTACCTACACAAGAAACAAACTCCTTAGAAAAAACATGAGTGTTTAACAACACTCCTTTAGGTCTTGCAATTGTCTTCTTGCTTGTGGAAGCTCCACAATCTTCATGTATTTGATGGCTGCCCCGTACAAGGCTGTAATCAAGCATTCTCCTTTCAAAAATCAGAATTAAAATGGCTGGTTTCCATTCCCAAGTATTTACCCATGAGCCAAAATCAGTCTCCAACAATAAATTCATCAATTGCATGGCAAAAGACTGAGCTATAGAAATGATTGGGGAGCTGGTCTTGGTGATGTCAATCATAAAAATGATGGGACAGCAGCTTGTACATTTCAAAATTTCTTTCCCAATATGAAAGAACATCAATGACTTCCATGTGTCTGAAACTTTATCCTCAATAGCAACAAACTGAAAATGACTTATATACACAGCTGAAAATGAAATGTTTTGTGAAGAATTCATACCATATCCCTTCATTCTTCCCAATCCTTTCATTGAAGCCCAAAAGTTTGTGGACATGCAAGTAACAACAACCAAACATTCCCAACGCATATCCTTTGTTGATTTTACCTTTGGAAGCACATCAATCAAACACCACAACTGCTGCTCAAAATCTGAAAATGGACTTCTTACCATGCAAGGTGTAGTCCATGTGATCCATCCTTCCTTCAAGGCTTCCGAAGGGATAAGAGTTGGCACTATTTGAAAAAGAAGAGGATGATATCCAGGGAGAGCTTGCAAAACTCAATTCCTTTTAATCCCTTATCACATGAAGCAACGTGTGCAAGATGACACCCCAAATTCCCTCTTCTTCTATGCTCACAAAGAAAGGAGAAAGCTGAAATATAATGCATATCAACATAGAGAAGCCAAAGAACCTTGTACCTTACTTGGTGCCAATGATGTTCCCTTATGAGAAGGAACAAAGTACATGAGGCCAACATACCCTTGTGCCTTCTAATGTTGTACGGATCAGCAAGCTTATGGTCTCCTTCATGGGGTAGAGTGATAGTCACTCTTTCTCCTTTTCCAGCATGTTCCTTAGGCACCCAAATGTTAAGAGCAAATGTACCAACCAAGATGTGACCATTATACATCATATTCATCTCCCTATCATCCTCAAAATCATACCCATCAATGCTTAGTATGGAAGGAGAAATGAAATATGAAAATTCATACCTTGGGCTGCTCTCATCATCTACAAAACTCAGAATTTCTGAGTTGAGATCAGACCTCTTCCTTGGCATTTTCCACTCAACAGAGCATCGAAATCATATTTCCTTGATTGGTATTTACAGGATATGGTGTAAGGAATTCTTCTCATTATGGATGACTAATGAAAGGAGCTGAATTATTGTATGATGTGACTGCTGTTCCAAATCAGCAGCATATAATCTCACAAAGGCAAGCTTAAGACACCATAAACCAACCCTTTTATGGCTCTCGATCATACCTTTCAAACTCAGCTGAGTTACTATGCCCGGATCAAAGGAATAACACTCATTCCACATCAACTTTATGCACAAAACTTCTATTATAATTGGAGGAATCCTTTTTTGAATATGTCCATCAAATGACTGATGAAATGGAAATACGGAGCTTACCATGTACCTTCTCAAAGTTAGCTTGAACAATTGGTGCCCCTTCACCGAATGGTGTGAATGCATGCATGGAAACAAACACTCATTAGCCATAACTGTATTGAATCCTTCTGAGTGGCCACCGTGAAGCATCATACTTGCCCTATGTTTCTTCCTTGTTCTAGCTTTGTTTGGCTCCATCCTTCTTGGTAATTCTTCTCCAATAAGCTGATGCCTGCTGCCCTTGTCGATAAGCATGGTGTCCCTTTGATCATGAAGAAGACTCTTCACCCGGGGTGGGTGATGTGTGCCACCTCTTATACTAAGAATGCTGCCCACAATACTCAGAAATTCTGAGTTTAAATCAGCATGCAAACCGAATTCCAAAATCTCCTTACCTCCATGCTCTTTTGTTTTCCGGGTGCTTGCCTTTACTATACATTTGTCTGATGCTTCCTTGAAAAAACCCTCATCATGATGTGAATATGGCAGCGGTATAAAAGAAGGTAAAATGTCATCATACCTCGAATTTCCTATGCATGGAACTTCTTCATAGTTCTCTCCATGATCATGTATGCCTTCAATTTGCCTCCAACGAGCTGCTGCTTTGGGAATTCCAGCAAGCTCTTGGTCTTCATTCTTGTCCAGAAATTGATCCTCCATTGACAACTTATCTTCTCCCATATGTAAATCTGATTTTTCCTTTTTTGTGGCTCATGTCCCATGGTTTTCTCCTCAAAAACATCCTCCTTTGTACTGCTGTTCTGAATATCAGTCAATGGTTTGTTTTTGACAAGAGTGACGGAAGCTTCTATCACTTCCAAGGGCTGCTCTATACCCCATGAGTTTGGGTTTTCTTCAATACTTTGCCACATAGAATCATTAGAATCCATAAAAACATTATTTATTTGCAAGGATTCTTTACCTTCAGGCGGAATATCCGTCTTCCCTTGTGCTTGTTCTTTGAATTCTTCTTCTTCCTCTGCTAATGCAACTTGGAAGCTCTTCTCCTCTTTCTCTTTGTGGCCTGGCATGCCTAGGCTTAGGCCTAGATCTTCCACTATCCAATTCCATGAACTCTGTGAATGACATTGCTTCACGGATTTCTTTGGGCAAAGCCATATACTCCTTATAGCTTGCTTCAATACTTCTTCTTCCCGTGGTGCTTGGATCTTCTTCCGGTATGACTTCAACTCTGGTCTTCAAACTCGATCCTCGGGCTGTTTCCATAGGTTGCTTAACATTAATCAGACTTTGGATAGACATGGCAAGAAGATCCATGGCCTCTGTAAGCTTTTCTTGTCCAGTTATTAATCTATCCATTGAATTCCCTTAGGCCTTAAGAGAATCAAGCTCTGATACCACTGTAATGACCCTTTTAAGGGTTTATTTGAAAATTACAGAATTCTGGAATTTTATAGCAGCAGACTGTAAATTAATTACAGCGGGTTATTTTCTTCATAAAAAGAGCCAAAATTCAGCAACAAACATTCACCAACACTTATCAATTGATTGTGTTAGTGATTTTTGCAATGAAACAAGGCCAAATCGAATTGATTTGTACAAATTACTACTGCTGGAAATTACAGTTATCACCCAGAAATCGCGCAGCCTTAATCTGGTTTGATTTGACTAAAATAGTGCCTCGAATTGCATGTCAATGCAGATTTAGGCTTGATAATGCAAGACGACTTGGAATATTGAATTATTATGAGGAAATTATCAACCCACAATTCAAAAATAACACCAATGCAAGTCGCACTTTTTAGAATAAACAAAACAAATCAGATTGGGCTCAAAATGTCTTCAATTTGATCATAACCAGCAAGAACAAATAGTTTAAAGTCTAGGTGAGAGGTTTTCGTCCCTCACAAAAGACCTCACTTGAGGTTTTCGTCCCAAATGGTGACATAATGAGAGTTCACTCTCAAAAATGAGATTTACATATAAAGTCCATATGAGAAAATGGCTCCACCTATCCCTTATTTATACTTTGGCCTTGGCGCCAAAAACATTAAGACATGGCCGACCCCTTATATTTTTTTATTATGCTTTGGCCAACCCATACATTTCAATGTGGCATACATACAAAATATTATAAAATAATAAAAACATATTAAATTTCTCTTCCTTGCATCCTTCCTTCGGTTCATGAACAAGGAATAGCTTGGAAATCCAATTATGCCTTCGAATTGGAGAAAAGGGACATTACAGAGAACTTGTTGGAAGCTAGAGCAATCCAGCTTGACAATTATTTATTAGGGACATCTTCATTGGCTGACAACTTTTTTGGGTAATTCCAATACTCTTATCTCGTAGTCCTTTTAGGAGTATTTGGAAGTGTGTGTGAGATTCTATCTTGTTCATTATTTGGAAACTTAATTGTAATTATGTCGTCATGGATGAGGTATGCAATTTGGATGTTCTTTTGTCATACTTGGAAAAGTGAAGCTCAAATGCAGATTGCTTGTAAAAAGATTTCTTCCGCTAGGGAAGCTAAAAAGTTTGGACACGGGATTATTCAAACTTAATTGCCATCCTAGTTGCTTTAAGAACAAAGTTGTAATCTTCTTTTTCAATATTGTTGTACAATTCATAATATAAATTTTATCTTATTGAACGGAAGTTTATCTTATTGAAGAAAATTCGTGGATCAATGCCGGCACTTTTGTCAATAGCATTGATCCATGAACTTTCGCTCAATAACTTGATAATATAAACTTTCTTCACAATTATTTATCATTTGCTCCAAGAGTAACACACCATTCATGGCCAAATAAAAAGCCCTAGTTTGTGATTTGCAACAACATATAGGATTTCCATGCATGCCCTAGATGACTGTATGTTTGCCCTTGTTTCGACTTATCACAATCTGTAACTCTCTATTTTTGCTCTCGATTTTGTATTATTTAAATCAGCTTTACACAACTCGTACCTGATTAAGGAGAGATTAAACACACTTTTGGACTGATGCCCTTCATGTTTGCAGGATTTTGTGCCATCCAATCATTTGAAAATGTAATCCCGATCCGGTAGATGTGTTCTGCCTAGGTCTCGCAAATGATGCCTGTCGTCCTCCTCACGATCTGCAGAGTTCACCACAGTCTCCTCACAATCTTCAGAGTTTATTTCAATCTGAAATGTGCCCTTACGATTCTGTCAATTCCAAATCTTTAACACTTCGAATGCATGCCTTACTAGGGCTTCTTAAAATCACTATGCCCCAGTCCCATACTCGTCAAAGAGCTTCCTCGGGTAAATGGTTCTGAAATGTCAGCAAATTTTTGTCCTAAACAAGACTGGATATCTTTTGTGCTATCATGACTTCATGATTCAAGTTTTTTCCCTAATTGGACTGAGATCTTCTTCCCTTCTCTTTCTCCTTGTTTGCCCCGCTTTGATACCAATGTTAGAATATGCGGAGAGAGAAAGAATAAAAAAATTAGAATGTACAAAGAACGGATGAAGAAAATCGGAATGCCCACATTATTTATTGTGTCCGTCCTTTTATTATGTGAAAGATGGTTATAAAGTGGTTGAAGCAGTTTCAACCATTTATTAGTTAACACTTAACTAATATTAATATAATGTTAATAAATAAACCTTATATTAAGCCTTATTTTTTTAATATGGTGTCCCCAGATTTCATCCTGAAATTTGTGACTACCCTATCCGAAAAAATTTCGTGCTTTTAAAATAATGGGTCGTTTTGTGTTTTTATTGCTAGAAAGTTCTTGTATTGCATTAAGATATTCCCAAAGAGCCATATTGGCCATTTTTGCCAAACACCTAAATGCCCAAAATTGTTATATTCTCAAATCGTCGGGATTTGTCTCATGGAAAATTTGTATTTAGTTATTTTGAGCCCTGTTTGAGGCAATTTGCACTCCGATTTAACCCTGTTGTGATCAAACATATCATTATTCCTATATACCAGAAGGGTTTTAACTAGGAATGAGTTCTGCACTTTATTTGCGACTTTTGACAACTTTTTGTGTTTTTGTGTTTTCCGTTTTGTTTTTTGTAAAATTTCTCTCGATCAATTCCTTTGCTGGTTTGGCCTGATTCTTGGTCTAGAGTAATTGGGGATCACATACACACATTATGCCAGAAGGAAGTCGCCATCGGAGGTCTGGTTCATTGGGAAAAGACAAAGTCGTGCACCAAAAAGCCTCTTACTGGGCTGGCTGCATTTATTGAAAAAGAAGAATTGAAGTGAATCATGGGAAAATTAGATGCGGCGGTTAGGGTGGGAATTTTGTACTGCCACAGGTACTTTTTCCCATGAAAATAACGCCACTTATGTGACAATGGGAAAATTAGAGGCAAGCAGTGCAGTGGATTTTATTACACTTTGCGGGTAAAAATTTCCATTGTGGAATAAAAAAATATCACTTAAGTGAATCATGGGATTTTATTGCACATGCCTTGCAGGATAAACAATCCCATTATGAAAGTCAAATGACTCAAGTGAATCATGGGATTTTATTGCACGCCTCGCCTGCGGGTAAAAATCCCATTGTCATGTGGTTCTTAAAAATAGAATTCTTTATGTCAAAAAGTGTGCCCTTTGGAGAAGTAAAGGCAACCTTTAAATTGATTAATTTAATTAATTATTCACCCAAAATAGGCGCCTTCAGGCCTATGGAAAAGTCAACAAAGGCAAAGGACAAGGTGGTTGAAAATAGATTGCTTTAAAATTAAATAAATTAATTAATTTAATAGCATCCCCTTCATGTCAAAAAGTGCGCCCCTTTTGGGAGAGAGATAATACTTTTTAAAGTATTAAATGATTATATTAATTCCTATTTTCAGGTGGCTAAGGTCAAAGCATACTTGTGAGGCTTGAGTTAAGTGGAAGCAAGTCTAAAATTAAATAATTTTTTTATTTAATGGCAGCCACAAACATGCACAAAATAGGCGTCCCATTTGAAGAGTGAAACTCATTAATTAATTAATTAATTGCAAGTAATAAGAAAGACATTAATTAATTATAGAGATGAATTAATTAATTTACGAGGTAAAGAAGTGCAGCCCAGAGGAAAAGTGCGCCCCATTTGAAGAGGATTTTTGCTCAAAAGAAGGTGAAATCAAGGCTAAAAGCTTCCAATTTTGGCGCACAGGTTGAAGGAAGTTGATTTGTGTCTGGATAATTGTTTGCATAAGTGATACAGGTGCTCAGGTGAAGTTGGAAAAATTCATGTTCGCTTTGCATGCAAATAAAACATCAATTTTTGGGGCAGCAGGCTTGAATAATGCAGATTTTTATGATTAAAATCCAATGTTCATGTTCGGTTGCCATCTTTGTCTGAATTAATTGCAGGAATTCATTACAGGTGCTTTACAAAAGAAAATGAGCTTTAATCAATGTCCAATACATTGAATATATCCTCCGAATCTGAAGAATTATCCAGATTTGCACCAGTTTTGAAGAATTCGGACAAATAAGAAGAAAAAGAATTGTTCAGACAAAGATAGACAAAGCCATGGCAAAGAGGGATGAAAAAGAAAGCACAATGGAGTCATGCATCACTTCCAAATTTGCAGACATAGGAGACACAGATCTAGGTCCGGAACCTCTTTCCGAATTGATTGATAGATCCAGAGCGGGAAAGACTTCACTCATGCGTGCAGTTAAAAGCAGTGGAATTATTCGAGCTGCAGCCTTTCCATACACAAAATAACCGCCCGATTGCGAGTTCGTTATGGAGTGTGCTTAGGTCTTACCATCCTTCATCCAGATCGGTGCGAGATGCTAAGGGAAAACAATAATTCGGTTGGACACAGAGTTCATCAATTATTGTTTGAAGATTCCGGCTCGAAAGGTGGTGACTTCCATTAGCATTCAGGATGCCGGCAGCAGGTGGGAGAAACATAGAGTTGACTGCGTGAACATAATGAACAACAGATACATGAAGAAGCCCGGATCTCGTTCTAAGTTCCCAAGAACTCTTCGCGGTCCAATCAGTGCGGAGGTAGATGATATTGCCAAATTGTTATGCAGGATTAATGGCGAGGCGAATGCTCACACTTTTCGTACATGGATGTATGTTTTCATCAGGACCATTGAAGTCAACAAGGTGGATTCCATAATCAATTGGTCGGAAATCATTAGCGAGAACATTGGTGAGCAACTCCAAACATGAAGCGTACTTTCAGCTTCAAAATGACTTCCTACTTGGTGTACGCTGCAGCTTCACAAGGCATCTTTTCCAAGTTGGATAGATGTGGTGTTCTTTCTAAGGACCCCATTTTTGAGTGCTACCCACAACTTACTGTACCTGCGTGCAAGAAAGATTTCAAAGTGGTCAATGATAGATTCTTCTATGAATTCATTTGCGAGACTAGACAGGGGACCCGAAGGCCAACAGGTGAGCATGGAAGCGTGGGAAGTCAGTTCAAGATCGGTAGTCTATTTATTCAGTTTGTGGATTTCACGTACCTCAGGGTTACTGGCTTTTCCGGAGAACCGGTCAAGCTACACAGATATCCGAATGATAGATTGATCACCATGGAGCTGAGCAGACAACTTGTGGAGATACATGACCTTCAGTCGAAACGGCACAAGTCTACGGGTTTCTTCCCGATCACTGTGGGACATTATAGCTGCCAGAGCATTCATAGAGCTCGAGGGATGGAGACGGAGATGTTATCCGAGTATGAGCAAGAGTTCTTTCAGCACGACTGAACTTCGATCCATTCGGAGTAGCCAGGAAGACGATCTCCCAGGAGTACTCACATGTGCCTTCATTAGAGGATTTCTGGATGAAGTGCAAAAGTGAGTACGAGGTTAGAAAGAAGGATTTCAACAGCTAGCTTAAGACGGCAAGTGTTCGACTTTGGACTAGCACGGATACCTGCGGATCTTAAAGATGATGGGAATGTGTTACTTGACGCTTACCATCAAATGGGAGGAGATAGAGCCGTACTTTAGGATAACGTAGGGGGCTGCCATACGATTGAAGGAAGGTCTAGCGCTGTTCTGGTGAATACTTCAAATTGGTTGCTGACGAAGGGATACTGCCTTGATGAAGCACTAATAAATCAAATCACGGGCAACTTCGACACAGGAGATTCCCTCAAGAGAAAGCATGGAGGAGAAAGCAACAGAAGGGCCGAGAAGATTAAAGTACACAGAAGATTTCAATCAAAGGAGAAGATCACTTCCACGGCTATGACTTTAGTTCCGGCTTCTCCAGCACCCAGTACTTCACCAACTGTTGCGCCTCAGCAGGATACTTCCATGGCTCCACTGAATTCGGCGACATTCATCTTCTCTCCTCAGCCACTCCGTTCAACACCTCGCTCTAAGAGACGCTGAAGCTGCAGATGGCAGAGTTCGAAAGAGCTTTGTCCTTGGATGATTCAGAAGATGGCAGCCATAACACTGTGGCACTTTCTGATGGAGAGGAAATAGAGCGGGAGATAGTAGTGCACTCAGCGACTTCTCATTCTTCGAGAAGTAACTTCTCAGAATGGTTGGCTTCGCAGTTGGTTGCAGAAGCTAGAGTGGAGATGAACTTGGAAGAACACAACTTGCAGCTACTCCGGAGGCTAGGCGGAAAAGATAGAAGACCTAAAGTTGCTAAGGTAACTTCAAGGTTGATGATCGAGGAGTCGGGCAGAAGTTCACTGAGATGTCAGTTCCGTCGGAAGGAAAGAACGAAGATGAGCTCATGGCGTAAGATGTAATAAAGAACTGCAGTACCCATCACCAAGCCACCACAAAAGGATTGAAGCAGGATACAAAGACATTGATAGATGCTCTATTCCTTAGGCTTGACAGAGAAAAAAGGCGGAAAAGACGAGCTTCGAAGCGGGTATCTCAACAGTGCGAGATCATAGCCATGTGGTCATAAACCTTCCACTCACCCCATTTCGTGAGCGGTGAGTGATCATGTTATGCGGGAGATGGAGGATGCAAACAATTAGGTGAAAGCTATTGACGAGTGGAAGAATCTAATTATTCGTCAAGCTTCGCACAACTTGAGAGGTGCCACCCTTAAAGGTTATGAATGATGTTTGTAACACTCTGATTTTGTATGTTAACTTGGTGAATGTTTTACATACTGTTATAGCTCTTGGAATGAAAGCAAACATGTTAAGATATGTTTTGATCTTAAGAGAATGTGTTGCTAATTTGGATTCTTGCATACTGTGATTTATTGCATGGGACAACAAATATTGTACTTGTGTGTTTGCTGATGTGACGACAGATTGTCGTATAATTGCTTGCTCTTGTGCTGATTGACAGCATACCCTGAATCAATTCCATTGATTCAAGTATGCTGAGGTCCTCTTGTGTTTCTATGTTAATTCACACTCGAATTGGACTAGGATTATTATGAGCGTGCAGCGCCTGATTACAGGTGTGAATAGCTAGCACGAAAATGCCAACGATAGGGGTTCGATTCTTGAACCCAGTACTGTCGAATTCGGGACCTCGTGGGGCAAGAAACGCCTGGACACGGGTGGCCTTGGCATGTAATCGAGGGCGGAACGTCCCGCTCTGCGTAACGTGGATGTTAGTAAGGGGCTGGAAGGAAGTTGTTAGTGTTAGTGGTTAGTGTGAATTAAACCTAAACTAACCCTAAGGCCTAACATACATCCTACACTACTATCCTAAGTGGATTTTTAAATTACAAAAAAAAAAAAAGGAAAGGAAAATAAATCTAAATTCTAAAACCTAAGGTTTAACTAAGACCTAGGTCGAATGAATTATGTAACCTAAACTAATCCTAAACTAAGGGGGTACGTAGACCCTTGGGAGGAAAGGGATAAGGATGGGAAAGAGGCATTCATTGGTATTAAATGAACTGTCCCTTCATGGACGGCGCCAGTTTTGGCGGGACAGGCAAGGAAATAGAGGTATCCATTTGGAAGTTATGGCTAAATTCATTTGCATGGAAAATTTGAAATTTGGAGGCTTGCCAACCCAAGTGGCGGTGGCGTGGAAAGTAAGGAGAAAGGCAAAGCCTTTAATGCATTAATTGTTTTTGGTCCTCGCGACCACTCGCCTGAAACAAAGATGAGGAAAAAATTGGTTTTCATTTTTGTTGGTTCGAGCCTTTTGAAAAGTTGCTCTGCATTTGGTTTCTTTAGTCCGTTCACTCAACCAGCTCTCGCATTGACATTTTCTTGGAAGATTTGAGGCCGTTGATAAGCCCAAGAAGGAAGGGAGTCTTGGGAATACTTGTGTTGCCGATTGTGGAAGAAAAAACGCGCAAACAACGCGTTTTCTTCGAGTTCGGAAGAGAGAATACGAGCACGTTAAGCCCTTCTCTTTAAAAATCTTTGCTTTGATTAAATGTTTCATTAAAACAACCTCCGCTCTTGGGTTGGGATTGCATGATTGTTGTTGAGTTGAGTTGAAATGGATTTTGTTGGTTCTTGCTTCTTTTCGTTGGGAAAATGAAAAGGAGATTTGATTCTGGTTGCTCTGCCTTGATTTGTTCTTGCTCGAATCGTGTTGGAAATGATTTTTAGTATTGAATGAAGATTGTATAAATGGTTGAAATGTGGATATTCCTTTCACTGTTCGTGTTGTTCGAAAATGGAATAGACTGTGCAATCGCCTTATGGTGAAATTGTTCTTTAAATACAATCTTTTCTTGCTGTTATATGAGGAACTGTCCGTGCATGTAAACAAAAAGAGACAAGTGGAGATACAGCGGCATATATATATTTCTATGAAATGGGTTTCATTGAATCTTGCTGTCATTTTGGAAACAATAGGGAAATATTGTCTTGATGCTGAGTTTTGTTGTCTTGTAATTCTTGAATGATGTATCTTCCCGTGTGCTGGACGTTTGACAGTAAGGGAAAATTTATTGATTATATATAGGTATATATATATATATATATGTGACTGTACACTTTCTTTTTATGAGTTGTTTCCACTTCTGAACAACCGTGTATTATTAACAAACGGAAAGGAAGAGAATAATGATTGATGAAGTAGTTCTTATAGAATTTTCTTTTGAGAAAGTAGACCCTTCTTCTTGTATTGTTTGGGTTTTGGATGGAAGTGGCATTCGAGTTTACTGCGAGTAATTGAACTCGAACCATAGGAAGTTTAAGCAATAATATCATTGCTGTACCTCTTCTTGAGTAGAAACTAAGCGAATACGTATTGGGTATTCGTGGAATAAGGAAAAAGACAACTGTTTTTCCTTCTTAAAGTTATCTCGGGATTTCGTTCTCCTTGTTGAAAGAATAAGGTGATTTCACTGTGTTATATAATGCTGTTTGGTCTTCTTATATGAACTGCTGACACAGTTTCCACTTGATTGAATTCTATGCAAAGAATGAATATATATTTCTATTTACTATAATGGAAAAATGGATTTCATTGTGTTTTATGGTTGAGGTTTGTTATTCTGGTTGAACTATCTGGAAGAGTGCTAACTTGATTTGATTTTTGTGGAAATAAAAAAATTGGGATCTAATTTGTTTTCTTTTAGTTTGCTCTAGCTGTACTGAGCTTATGCAATTAACATCTGGTTCGGGTTTGTTCTTATAGAAGTATGAACAGTTGAATACGAGTAGTTGTTGTATTGGATTGAGCGGTACAGGCTTGAGAGTTTGTTTTGATAAGAACGGCTGTTCTGTTATCCTTATAATAAGCTGTCTTGTTTGAGATGAACACGGATTAGGTGTTCGATTTCGTTTTGAACAAATGATGTTTCATAGTGAAATTAAAAGAGAATGAATTCTTTGTTTTCTGCCTGCTGTTCTAACCTGATGAAATTCATCGTCATGTGAATAATGGATTGCTGTAGGTAACAGTAATGAATAAATATTATTCTGAACGGGGTACGTTACTAAGAATTAGATCATTATGTGATTAAGTGATTGCATGATTGAAATACTGTTTCTGTTTAGTATGCAGCGAAAGAAATACGATTTTCTTTATTATGACAAATATATGGTATGTAACCTTATATTTTGATCTCGGATGTACCGAATGTTGTACTAATCTGTTTCGGATCTTTATATGAGCCTGATTCAAAAAAAATATGGATATGGATGATGAATTCTTCTTGATTTCATTTTAAAGCTGTTTATAAATGAAACTATTCTCACTGCCAGAAAGTGAATTCCGAGTGGATTTTGTAAGTTTCACTCTGAACTGTTATCTGGAATTGATTTTCGTTTGGATTCCACTGTTAGGACAGTCATGTGGAAAGAAATGGAGATATGAATGAATGTTTTAGAAAAATGATCTTTCTTCTTTCATTTAGTTGGAAATCTGGAATTCGTGAATGATGAATTTTATAGTGCTTAGATGGGAGCTACTATATGCATTGCTGTTCGCTTTCTTGTTTGTACTTGAATGCTTTAAATTTAACATGCTTCATGAACGGAAAGGAAAGTAATGGATTTATATCCAGTTAGTTTCATCCTTTGCATTTGTTATTAATGAAAGGCGTGGAAAAGATAATCAGATATGCTGTATAGGCAAAGAAGCTACTTGAATTCCTAACTTTACAAATTTTGTAAATTGATACTTGCAATGATTATGTGGAAACGGGACAGCAGTCCCTTGGCTGGTTGTGATGATATTTTGATAGTTTAGTGGTTATGCTGATCTCTCTTTTGTGCTTTTCGAGATTGATGTTTTGTTGTTGTTTCATAAAAGCAGGGTTCTTTTATTGAAACAGTTAGTTGAAGCATCTTATTTTAAGGATAAGTGCTTAATGTGCTCAGTTCATTGAACTGACCCGTGCAATTCATTTTGCAGATGGAATTTGATTAGAATGAAGACTTGGCTGTCTTCTGATGCCTCTTGATTAAATGTAAATTAAATTGTAACTGTTGCTTTTATTCCTCTTTGAGGAATTGTGAACGAAGAAAGTACATTCTTCTGTCCATGAGTTGTATGGATGCTTTGTATAAACTATACCCAATCAGCTGGATTGACAAATGTACAAATTATGACTTGAAATATTGAATACAGTTACAAGTGTGATATTTTCAATAATTATATCAGTTTGATATTGTTATATAAATTGGGAATAAGATGTTAATTCTTGATTTGGAATTGTTTCATAGTCCTTGGATGGATGCTGAATTGAAACTGATATCTATTCTTACTTAAATACAACTTTTAAGTTGAACAATGCAATTAATTCATACTTGGGTAAAGATGAATTTTGAATTGACATTAAAAAGGATTAAGAAGAATATGATTTTATAATCAGAGGGTATTCAGGATTAGCTTAGGAGCTAAGGAATATCAATTTAAATTGGGAGTATTCGAACTTCGTTTTCGAACCTCATTAATGATTCCGTTTGATAAAATTCAGAATAAAGGCTATAGGATACATATATCCATAACCAATGGACCTTAACTATATAACGTTAAGGAGAATAATGAATACATTTCTCGAAGTTTAGACCTCGTTTGAATGACGTCTAATAAGTTAATATTCTGAAATTAGTCATAGCTGAAACATCTTGGCTAAGTTTAATAGGTTAAACTTATTATGTCCGTCGATGCACGGACCGCTTAATCCAATGATTAAGAAATAAACCAAGTAAGGAAATGTAGCCCTTCGATACGAAGGAGATGATACTTGGCAAACTAATGGACAGCTTTAGTCCTCTTAGTTATATACAATCGCAATGTAAACGAGGATCAAGGATCGGCGTGGATTCTGAAAATTGCCTTAACTATTAACTCGTGGCTAAGTCACTTGGGCGGATGTGTATTCTCGATGGGAGGAATTCTCGCAGACATTGGCATACGCCAACTACAGTAAGAGTGTCTTCATGAAGACGGGGTCTTCATGACGACACAATGTTGCAGCTGACATATAGCAATGCCCTCCCGAATTAAAACATTGAGAATACATAGGCTGAAAGTGTAGATCTTAGCTGGGGTGGAGATAGGGTATGATCTGGTATACGGAGTGACTCCGGAATACTAAAGATAATCAGACACACGGAGTCGTGGGGTAACGACACCGTATGTCTGCGTATCTTTAGTTACCAGGAGTGCCTTCCTATACCCGTTCATATTACTAGCTGGAATCGAAAGTCAAAACGGAACTTAAACGATGAGGACTGGTAGGAACCAGGAAAGACCATTCTAGATAACAGGTGAAGTGAAGTGAAGGACGTATTCCGTAGATGTGTATCACATTCAGGAATATGATCATGCAAAGCATGTGAAAATCTTTGGCCAAAGTATCGCAATTGCTGGTTGCGTTGTCCTTATCACTTAATTTAAGATGCAGGATGTCAGATGAATATCAGTAACAGATATTCAGATAGGCTTCTTAAATGGATCACTTCGATAACCGGGGAAGGTTATGAGAACAAGTATATAAAATATACTATGCATAAACAAACATGAAGGATCGGTTGTTGCCGAGTCATGAAATGAAGGATCGTTGAAACTCCGAGCCATGAAAATGGAAGATCGGCAGTTCATCGAGTCATTTACAGCAGCATATAGAATCTGTTATAAGATTGAATGGCATTGAATGTGTGTTCCATATTGTAAATATGTGAACAGGGAACATTCGTTTTAAAAAGAAATTGTATGATCCAAACTGTGTTGTTTGGGCAGAGAACAATTATTAAATCTTGAACGTGTGTTTGAATTTTATAATTCATAACAGAGAACGTTATATTTATAAAAAAAAAAAAAAAAAATATTTCCCTTGTTCTGGTGTTTTAAAATGGGGATGTTACAGATGCAACAAATCTGCTAAAGCAAGCAATGGTGACGAGCATAGTAGATATGAACACGGTTGTTGAGAGTAACCTGAGTACTTTGGCCGAAATCAACAAGCTGCCGAGAGAAGTATTGGTTGCGGAGCAGATTATGCCGGACGGATCAGTTGAGAAGGGGAAGCAGCTGGAGTTTGTAGTATCTTTCCGTTTGGAGATCTGCAGAGTTTTGTCTTGAAGAGGATGTAGGCGCTGAGAGTAGGACATCGTCCTACTAGACAAGATATCTTTTCTTTCACGGAGGAGGAAGTGGTCGAAGTGTTACTTCATACGTGCGGATCATTCCTAGCAGAGTGCCTAATTCCTTGGAAGGGTCTCATCTGATGGTACAAAAGAGAATTGATGGAGCTACTAAACCTTTCACGATGAATTCCATTAGCGACTGGTGGCACTGCAGGTGGATATTGCGGTTCGGGCCAAGCTTGGAGGATGTGGAAGAGTGTATCAAGGTGTTGAATGAAGGATTGCTTGCATAGCTTCGGATAGAAAAGGAAGCAAAGTCTAAAACAGATGGGAAGATGCTTTGAGTTACATGTTCGACAAGTATATCCAAAGATATTAGAGTAAAAAAAGACATAAATGTTACAACCGGCATGACTTCTTCTATTCTTTCTTCTTCTATTTTCCACGTTCTTGGATGAAATTGTAAAACTTTAAAGTTATTGGTTTTGAAACCATTACTTAAAGTTATGTGGAATAATTCTATTAGTTAAGTGATACATGTGTCACTTAAGGAGAAGTTAGTGGAGGATGATTGCCAAATGTCATCTTTACTTGTTGTTTATGTTTCAGTTCAGTTGAGTTTCCCATTTGTACTTTCCCTTCTACATTCTATAAGTAGGAGAAGAACCTCCGGTTAATGATCAGAATTTGTAAGCAACATTCTTGTGTTCCAGACTTTGTGCTAAAACCCCTGAGAGCCACTTGAAGCAAAGGAATATACAGGAGCAAATTTCCGGAGAACTTTGTGTCACGGTGTATTTTGTTTCTAGCTTTTTATCTTAGATCTTTGAATAAACTTTGTGTTATTTTAGATCTAGATCTAGAGCTGCCTTTGCTTATAATTTTGTGTTTATATCTATTGGTTTCTTCAATGTGCATGCAATCAACTCTACTATCTATTGATTGGGATGCACATCTTCTCCATTTTTTCTCTGTGTTTATATAATTCCCTTTTTGTATAAATATTTCCTTTCTTAGATAGCTGCTTACTTGCTACAGAACTGTATAGCTATGGTTCATGAGCTGAACAGTTAAAGTAAAACCCCATATAGATACTAGCATACTTTAATTGACAAATCTGACACGAGCCTCACCGGTAAATGAGGGAGATTTATCTCATGACTGCCTAGGTTTTGTGCTATGCAGAAAATCTAGCCAACATAATAGCTTGTTGATGTTTTAGAAAAGCTTGGTGAATCTGGCTGCCTTCTAGGAAACAGGTTCATTAGAAGGAAAATTTGTCCTTTTGAAACTATTAACCCTCTAGAAATCTCTGTTTGGGTGAACGCTTTCATCAATGCCAATGCTGTTCAATAGCAATGTTTAAAAAATTAGGGTTTCGAAGTTGAAAATCCTTGAAAAATTGGAGAAGTCAAGTGAAGGTTGAAATTTGAGGTTGATCTTTAAACTCCTAAGATCAATGACTCAATTGGTTAGTTGAATTGATAGAGTCTCAACATGCTATTCTACTCTGAATTTACTTCCGAAAGACAGATTAGAATGCTTTAGGAACATAGAATTAGTCTACTGTGCTTTTGGAAGTATAAACAAACCTTGCAGAACTTAAATATCAATGTAATCAACCATGAATAGAAAACATAAACCATTATCAACAAAGCATACAATGATTTTGGCCTAGAAAACCTCAAGGTGAGGAAAATGAGTTGCAAATGGCAATTGCTGAGCTTCCCAATCTTTTTATGGCCAAATACGGATTACAAAGAGATTAATAGAACAAGTACAACAAATATCTCAGTATTTTGCTCAATCTGCTCCTCTCTACTCCTTTTCTTCTTCTACAACCCACCAAGTCTCTCACTCTCACACTCTGACGCCTTCACCTCGATTTGTCCCTTGTACTTAACATGTCATAGGAATGTTCTTTTATGCATTAAAGGACTCCCAACCTTCTTGGGAACTGAAGAGACAAAATTATTTGCCATCACTGTACTCGAAAAGACAATTCCGGTGAAACTGATGGTTAATGCAGACGGGTGGTTTGCTAGCTGCTACTCTATAGATACCGACGGTTACACAACTGCTGTTCTGCTTGAAGTGGCAGTTTTGCCACCATACAAGAAATGTTTCAATTGAAACCCTGCTACTGACTGAGTCCGAATCTATTCTGGTTGGATGGTGAAGTGTATTGATTTTCCTGATCCCTATGGATTAGAGGTACTTTTATGTAATTTTGTGACCCCAAATTTTATCGTGCTTGTGTTTGTGTTCTTCAAGAAATGTGAGTTTTAGACTTTGATGATTTCTTGATGGTTGGTTGTCTCAATTTTTACCATGTTTTGCCTAGTTTTGTTTAGTCTCATTTTTAATTTGATGAATGTTTGACTTGCAAGTAATCATCAATCAAAAAGAGTGATGTGGCTATGATTCATACAATAGAATAAAACAATTTAGAATCTCTTATTACAACAAGACTATCTATGTAACAGAACACCATTGGACAACTACAAGGCTATCTATGTAACACAACAACACTATACCATAAACTAAATAATAGATCACAAACACAGAAAATATAGAATCCGAATACACAAGAAATTACATATAAATAATATTTAGAATGAAGAGCATCAAAGAACTTTGGGTTGCTACACCAAGAATCACATTAATCATCAAAAGGCTTGTATCTTTGCCAAGAAGTTCATCATCTAAGATATACCTTCACAATGTTTGAATTTTTAGTTAAAGACACATGATATGAGCATCCTAAGTATTGTACGAGCCAAGTCGTGAGGTTCAGATATGTATTTGAACTTTGAATTCATTGGAGATGACATCTCTGGCTTCGTCCAATCCATTAGTTTTTCCGCATCATAGCATGAACCTAGCCACTGCCTCACTCCTCCTTTTCCTCACTAGACTATAGGGCTTCCGATTTCTTAATCCAATCGACCTTCTGTTGGTACCTCCCTTGTCTCCCAAGATGGCAGTAGTTCTCAAACACGAATGGATTCTACTCTCACAATGCTCATAAATACCAACCTGGCCATTGTATAAATCCTAAGATATTGATTCTCCTAGATATGCAATAGGACCCTGTCCCGGTGTATCTTGGGTGTGGTGTACAGGTCTGGTTCTTTCAGAAGAACCCTGGGGGAATTCGGGCTGCACAGGATGAATCTGGGTAGAACTAATGAATATGCCAAGGAAAAAAGTTTTTTTTTTTCAATTTCGCAAAAAAAACGTAAAGTAATAGTTAAATATAATAAAAACACTTTTCAAACCCTCAAAGCTAAGTGAATCACAAAAAGAAGAATTTCTTATTTATCAGGCTATAATTTTTATATGCATGATATATGGCGAGTGTCTCTAAGTTCCTATTTATGAGGCTAGAATTTCTATATTATTGATTTTTATATATTTTTGTATTAATAAACCCAAGCTGTATCGAAGGCAAAAAAATTGGCTTTATCGGCGAATCTGATTCTTTGAACCCGAACAAGATCCAAATCACTTGTACAAAGAAACAAATATCTCACCAAACAGCTTAAAGAGATGAGTTTGACAAACCCCATCCTCAAACGGTGCTCTCTCCAAATGCTTGAGTATTAGAGAAGCTCAAAGGCTTGACAATCAAGGAAAATAGATGAATCTGCTCACGGGAACGATGCTCTGTATGGATTTGTAGTAGTAATTTAAGGGAATGAATGAAGTTGGCTCACAACGCTCTTAACCAACTTTTTGTCCAGGTTAGTGGAAAAGCTCCACTACGACTTCCATGGACGGAGACTTGAAGCTAGAAACTCTCTTTCACTCCCAAACCCATGATCTCATCATTAACTGGGTTTATGAAACTTTAGAGAGTGTGGGACAACAGAGGCAACAATTTACGACTGACATCCCAAATTATTAGGTTTTAAGCGTTTTATCTATTACCATTTTGCAAACTTTTGAACATCTCACATCATAGCCATAGTTACCTAAGAGTCCAGGATAGCAGGGGAATGGTGAGGGGACATCTAATAAAATAAGATATAAAATTTATATATATTACAAATATAACATGAATAAAGTAAGACTTAAAGCACATGGTTCTAGGTCATGCGGGATTGAGCACTTACTTGCAGCACATACTCTGTAATATTTTCATTTCAATCAGCCCTCTTATGCTATTATTGAATTCATATCAATCGTTTTAGTGCTTCATAGCTTTCTAATCAGTTAATTGATTTCTTGAGAGTGGTCATCATCCTTCTAGAAGCTATCCAAAGAAATGGATTACGTGAAATTTCCCTAGCAAATGCCACTCTTCGAGGACACACATCATTCCACTTGGTTTGACTCTTGTCCAAGTATCAATTTGACAAGGCAGGTGACTTTCATTGAGTTTTCTTTTCTTTCTAGTTTGACATTTACACTTGTTAGTCTCTTCTGCATACATTCTACTCTCTTTCATTGTTCCTAGTCACATCCAATTAAGCGTAAGATGTTCAGACATTATCCCCCTTGTCCCGCCATCCCTGGGATGTCCCAAACGTGCTTATTTGGGGGCGGGGGAGGGAGACGTGTCCCCGCGTAAGACTGGTTATATCAAAAGTATTTTTTTTTTCTGATTTGGAGTTTTTACGGTTTAGTGGGCTCTTTGATGGCCAGTATTACATACTTTAGCTCTCTGGATGATACAGTATTTTTAGACTGCAGTACAGTTTTGATGTGTTTGACACTTTTTATATTTCGAAAGAGATTTGATGGAAGCTCTTTTAACTGCCTTGGCTTATTTTAGCATTGTAATTCCTCATTGTATGCCTTTGATTTGTGTTTCCTTGCTTTCTGTTGATGTTGTTCTGGTCTGTTTGTTTCATTTCTAGACTTTGCTGTCACCAGTTGAACGCTTGTAGTGAGCCTTGTGCTGGTTGCTTTTGAAATATTTTCCTTCCTTCTATTAACATTGACTCCTTAAAAAAAAAAGCGGAGGTGACATTTGGTAAAAATTTTACCAATGCAAAAAGGTTTCTTTTATTATTAACAGATAAATTTAGGCATGTTTTTTTAATTAGTTGATGAAGACACATGATTCTCTACTTGGAAGTTGGAACCAACCTTACCTCGCTCACAACTATCCAACTAGAAGATTTTGTCATTTTGAGATAAAGGGAAACGAATTCTGGAGGCAAAGAAAGAAAAACAAAGGATTTGAGAGACGAAATATAAGAAAAAAATAATGACAAGAGGAGAGAAAACAAGGAAATTCAAGGCATAAAATAGAAGGGTAAAAATGACCGATTTTTTTTTTGACAGTTAATCTTGGACTAGAGCGGGGTTTTCAGCTTTATAGTTTCATCACTTTCTTGTTTAAGCCTTTCCATCTTTGAATAAATTTATGCCTTGGAATGCATTAGTTTGAATTATTTTTCTAAGGCCTTTTCTCAAAAATGTCCACGTCTATTTTAGATTTGGGGCCTAGTTGTTTGTAATGTTTTGCTACATACTCTCTTCACATTGCCCTTCACATTCTTGGGAAATGTTTTAGTTTTTCGAGGTCATCAAAGATCTGATTTGCTTGCCATGGATATTCACAATCAGGTGAATTACAATGCTGTCATTAGCATCCAGGGAGTGTTTTGCAATTTCTTATGTGTAGATACTGGTTTACCTGTTGTTATTTGGTGTGTTTTCCTATGTAGCCTATATGGCACCCTGGGAGGGCTGGGAGCGTATCGGGAGCGGCACGGGAGCGAGAGCGGCGACAGGAGCGGCCATGGAGGCAAGGGTGCGGCGGCCATGGAGAGACGCGTAGGGCGTGGGGAGTGGGACGGGTAGGGCGTGGGGAGTGGGGCTGGTTCGACAGGCTGGAGGGGGTCGCGGCCATGGCGGCCGTGGCTCCAAAGTTCAACTTCTTAATTTTATTTATTAACCTATAATTTATTTATATTAACCTATATTAACTATATTATATATTAAACCTATATAATCTATATATTAACTTCTAAGTTGATTTAATTAGTATGGTTATATTATAATGATAATCCAATATTATTAAATTATACCTATAATAATGTGTTAATACATGTATAAATATATATACTTATACATAGTTCAAAATGACTTTCAAACTTTCAAGATAAACATTTATCAATCAAGCTATTAAATTTAGGCTTACGGAACGATTTATATTTCCAAGTTAGTAATATTTTTTAATTTTTATATAGTTTTTGTACTGCCGTATCCTACGCCGTATCCGGGGTCAATTTTTTTTTGCCGTTTCCGTGTATCGGATACTCCGCTCCCGCTCCCGTATCCAAAACGTTTCGCAACTTAGGTGTTTTCTTCATTGATTTGGATTATTCTATGTTTTTGACATTGACAAGTTTTCTAATATAGCCCTTGCTATCTACTGGATTTGAAAATGCTTGTTCCTACCGCTTCTCCTTTTCCAGTCATGGTGACCACATGTGTTTCTTCTCGACTAAATTTGAATGAATATTTATAGCTTCCTTTACTTGTAAACCTTTAGTCTTGCTCGTGGCTGAATCAATGTTTTCTGTTTCTGATAGAAATGGCTCAACAGGATCATTGCATGTCCACAATCTAATATCGGTCTGCATAATTTCCTTACCACTCACTCGGCTGTTTTCTTTTTCTTTGGTCCTTTTTATGTCTCGTCACTTTTTCCTAAAATTAATTATAATGGCACACAAGTATTGCAAAGGAAATGGAATGAAGTGCGTACAAAGTTTGTAGTGTGTTATTTAGAGGTTAAGATTCATACAATATAATGTCATATTCACCAATAATGTGCAACATATAGAAACAGGACTATTGTGCATACTATCTCTATGCCAAATCGAAAGAAGAACAAAGTATTTATAATATTTGAAATCAAAACATAGTAGCATAATATATGTTTATATAGTCCCTATTCCTCGTTGCCTGAGACTTACCAAAAAAATTCAGATCTGTAATTGTCTTTCTTCAACCTTGTAATGATGAATGATGTTGGGAGTTGCACCTTTTCTTAAGTTAGCCAATTATAGGTATCTCTGTTTTATTGGTTGGGATGGTCTACTGATACGAGGGCCCCTACCCCTATGTGCAACATGCTATTTAAATTTCAAGGTACAGTAGCTAGCGGTTGACACAACAACTCAAATGAACATCAAGCTATTACTACGTTATGCCAGAAGGCATCAACATCAATTACATTCATTTGTAAAGACTGTCTTTATTAACATCTTCAGTTTCTAGCTATTTCTGTATTTGATTAAGTGGTGTGAAAATTATGCACAATATCTACATGAATAAATTTATGTTTGATATATTTCAGTAGTAAGATGACTTCATTCTTATCAGCAATTTCTTCTTTTTCGGTATCCTGAAGCTTTCAGCATAGCACACTTAGATGCAGTTCTGTTAAAATGCATGCCATGACGGTGCATGTTGGGTGTCCTTACTTTTTGTAGGCAGCAATGGCAGCTAAAAAGGCAAGAGAATTGGTAAGGAGAAAAACTGTTTTGACTTCAGGTTCCTCTGCACTTCCGGGAAAACTTGCTGATTGCTCCTCCTCAGATCCTCATGAAGCAGGTATTGATTTCTTGATTGAGATTTCTGTTTTAATAAGAATTTAATCTGGTTAATCAAGTGTGAGAAGGCCTAGTTCAGGCGTCCTTTTTCACTTAAGTATTTATGGAAAACATTTTTCGTATACCTGATAGCAACTGTGTTCAATTGTTGATCTCCATTTATAACTAGTCAATTAGTTGATGATGTGAGAGAATGTAATGTCCCCAAATGGACATAATTTGCTCCCAGTTGGATTCTTAGCAAATCCCAAACACCAAAACTGAAAAGCAATATAATAAATTACTTATCAAATCAAACACTGCAGACCTGAATTTTTGAAGGAAAATGTGACTAGGGTTATGTATAAAACCCAACAAAATCAGCACCCGAAAAATTATGTTTTTATGCTAAACTGATCTTTGTATTTTTAGCAGCCCAAGTACATAGAAAATCTGATTTAAAAACCTGTCTGCAACATAACTTCAAAAATTCATATCTTTTGCTAGAGAAGTCCAAATGAGCTGAAACTTTGGATCTTGGGCCACAAAAATATGAAGAATAATATTCCAAAATTAGTTTTCGCACAGCAAACATGAAACCCTAATTTTTTCCTAAAAAGTAGGTCGCCCAGCACATTTAGGGCATCAAATCAGCTCCAAAAATTATGAAATTAATTTATTTTGATTCCCAAAATTCAGTACAATAAGCAACAATAGATTTCAGACCTGGAATAGCTCCAAAACACTGAGAACCAGCCAAAAGATGGGTCGCTCCACTAGAAGAAAATAAGATAACCCTGCTGCAATTTTTATTCTTCAATACACTGTTGGAAACTAGCAAAAATCTGTGTAGTCCCACTGGAAAATCCTGTGTGGAAATTCCTCCAAAGCTCTAAGACAGTTTTCGTCCTTGGATTAATTTGCAAAAAGCTCAAGGCTTCAAATGCAAGAAGAGAAAATATCAAATCAATCTGGAATGCCTTTACAAGTCGACTTCTTCCCCTTTTAAAGAGAAGTGACCCAATGGAAACCTAAAAAGCCACCAATCAGCTTGTGGTGTTTTTTTAAATTTTATTTTTATCCTCCTTGATCAAGTCGCATTTTTCCCCTAGAAAATACAAATTTAATAAGTGCTTTATTTTTAAAGTGCTTTTCTAGGTTCTAATTTTATGTTAAGCCTATTAATTCATTATATGTGTTTTTATAATGTTTTTTATTATTATTTTTTGCACAATATAATAGAATTAATAAAACTTAAGTCACCCTTATATTTTTCCTTTGGCCGTCGGGTTGACAAAATAGGCCAAAGGTCTTCGATTGGGAAGGGGATATTACAAAGAATTTATTACTAAACACAAATACATTAAATTATGGCAGAGACAAATTTTCTGATAGGGTTGGACTGAGATTGATATTTTCTTTGAGAAAGAGATGTGTTCTTTATAGAGGATTAGATGCGCTGTCTAGCTGCCATCTTTAATAATCAAAAGGAATCTAACTTGAGAATTACAAAACTGCACCTATATGTGGTTGTTGCAGGTTTTATTGACCACTAGGTATTGGATGAAATATTAAGTGTGCAACATGGGCCAGAGCACATGCTGAGCATAATTAAACAAAAACACAAGTATCTCATTTTCTCCCCGCTACGAGAAATTTGTTTCTAATTTCTGCATGTGTGTAAACTGCATCTTCTAAGTGGATTGATAGATCCACGTAGCTTGCAAAGGTAAGTAACCTTGTGCCGTATGGTTTTGCACAACAGATCAGGTTTGTTATAAGATGTGAACACAGAAATAATGAAGAGGAATCGGAATGCACACATTATTCATTGTGTGTCCATCATTTTATTATGTGAGATATGGTTACAAAATGGTTGAAGTGGTTACAACCATGTATTAGTTAATACTTAACTAATATTGACTTACTGTTAAACTATAAGCTTTATATTCCCGTTTCCCTGTAAGGATTACACTACATAAACAAAACAAATGTACTGACAGAAGATTAAAATAATAGAGCTAAATAGAGTAACACGTTTTTGAAGCTTCCTCTCTGAACACAGTGCTTTGACCAGGTAGAACTCCATCAAGCTACCTCCCTAGGCCTCATAAAGGTGTAGTTCCCAAGCTGAATTTCTGAGTTCCTAAATTCAACCTCCTCGAACTCCCAAAGTACAGAATCTCCCGAATTGTTGGACAACCATCCATATTGAGCTACATCAAGTTGTCTCATGACTCTCGCAAGGGTAAATTCCCGAGATCCACATACTTCCGAACTATTTAGGTAGCCATCCATGCCGAGTTGTACCTATATTGGATTCCTTCACATCTTCAAAGTGTTGGGCTTCTTTAAAATATGTCATCTTCATCAGCGAAATTTTCACCCATTTGGCTTGTTTTTGAACTTTCCCTTGTATGTAGAAGGCAAATTGTTCAATAAAATAGCTTTGCATCTTTGTCATCTATTGTAACATTGACTTCTATTAGCTATCTGATGAGAGACCTTAGATTGTATCAGAGGCTAGAAAATTAGAAATAGTGACTTCGTTATCCATTTTTCACTCCAAATTTAATATCCGAACTGCAAACTAATGTAGAATAAAGTAAACAAAAATAAATATAACTCTGTATTCTGCTTTTGTTTTAGAGATTAGTGCAAGAGGTTTTTTTACTGTCTGAATTTGTTTATTAAAAGAATGTCACACTCATACAAAAATATTTTGTGAGATAAAAATACCAGTGAGGCTTTTTTACTGTCCTAAATCATGACATGAATAAAAACGTGAGGCTTTTTTCCTCAAACCTGAGCCCTTAGAAATATTGCGATTGAAAATGTTATTCTTTCTTTTTCCCTAGAGGATTGGCATATCCTACATTCAAAACTTGCCTTTGAAATTTTATTCTTTATTTTGAAGAGTGTATTAGGATCTGCGACTTTGGTATAATTTGGCAGTGATTAATCTTCGCGCTATTATTTGTGCTTTTGTGCCCTAATAACAGTCTTCAAAAACTCAATTCCTTGCTTGGATATATTATTTACAAACCCTCACGTGCATGAAAATGCTGCTAATAATGGCGGACTGTATACTATTTTTAAACCCTTTTGTGACTGATTCCATCTGCCCTTGATTTCCTCGCTTTTCTGGAATGTAACCTTCCTAACAGCCTCCTGTTCATTATTTGCAATTTTCTATTCAAATTTCAAATCTTATCAAAGCACTAATGGCTCACGATACCAATGTTAGAAGACATGAACAGAGAAATAATGAAGAGGAATCGAAATGCACACATTATTCATTGTGTGTCTGTCATTTAATTATGTGAGATATGGTTACAAATGGTTGAAGTGGTCACAACTATGTATTAGTTATTTCCTAACTAATATTGAGTTACCACTAAATTATAAGCCTTATATTCCTACATGGTTGTGGTATCGTATAGAGTGTCTCTGAAGAGAAAATGTAGAAGTTGGAAGATTCACCACTTCTTCCAAATGTGGTTGCTCATACAATTTTAAGATTGTTGATGTTGGCTATATTGTGGATGTCTTTGTGAATTGGTGTATGACTTTTTGTTTATCTTGTAGTGCCTTGTATTTTTTCCAAGTTTTGAGGGTAACGTCCTTGACATTGGGATGCACATTGCCAAGAAGGTTTTTGAAAGGTGTGGCTCTATCTTGCACCATTTATTAGGAGAAGTGGAGAGAATGCGTACAAGAGCTTATAAGGTGCAAGGAACCAAAGGCAATAAGATAGCTTAAGGTAATTGTGCCATGACAGCGTTTGATGGTCAGTTATAGCTATCCTAAATGATGTATATGTTCGTGCCCATAATATATTGATGTATATAACTATGCCAAATGATGTTACTTGTCTACGCCCATAATATCTTGATGTTAAATGTACAGGTATGGTACAATGTATTGCCACACTATCAATGGTTATAGAGTGGCCAACATGTGGTGAGTATTACCTTGAGTTAGTTTGGGTTCATACGGGATGGGTTCGTTGGGGTTTGGCACGAGTTTACCCTACCCTAGTCTAATTTAGTTAGAACTATTTATACACTGCTGCATTCCAAATACCAACAAAAAGCGGAACTGGAAAATATAGAGTAAAAATGTTGATAAACAAAAAGATCAGAGCACTTGCTTCCCCAAAGGTGGATTGCACATGCAAATCCGATAGTAATAGAACTCTTGCACAATGGTGACTATCTCTTGTATTAAGTTTGATTTATAAAGATACATTCTTTACCCCCTCCTCCCCGTTTGTGTTCGACCACTAAAAATCTAATTAACCTATTAACTCATGTCTTAACCCTTCACTAACTCTAAACACCCAAAATATAACATAATAAAATAATACGAGTAAACACATAAATATATGTTGCGTTTAGGTGCACTAGATGGCCTCCCTCTTAGAGAGCTTTGACTCCAAAGCTAGTCAAACTCTAAAAGTGCAAAAAATTACATTATGAGAATCGAGCACAAGACTTGTCCCTACTACAAGAAAGTTTTGACCATCCTATCATTTACCATTACTTGACATAACACATGGATGAAAATAACGTTTCCCATCCTATGCTTCCATTGCATTTTGGGTGCACTTCCCAACACTTTCACTCTTCCATGTTTACCTTCATATACACCATTTTTGCTCTAGTCCAGATTTAATGTTATTTTCTTCATTCCTTCCTTTCCTTTCCAATTTTTACATGTGTTAGCCATCATTTCCAGAAATTCGTATATATATATATTTTGTATTTTTTGTTTTTTCCTGTTTGTTTTAGTATTGTTTGAGGGCTAGATGTTGTCCTACAAACTCCTTTCTTTTCAGATTTGCATCCTCCATGGGTAGCCCTTTCCACTTCTCTTTCAACATATGCACAACTTTGTTCCAAAATTTATTGGTTTCATCCCCAAAAATGCACTCTGGTTCTAGCACAAGCCTACCTTCTTCATTAGTCATCGACAATTCTGTTTGTCGCAGCATATGCACTCTTATCTTCTACTTAAAACATGACACATGAAACACTTTATGCATCCACCCAGTATGGTCTATAATACTTCAATATCTTTTGTTTATATGGCTGAAGGTGTACAAACACCATATCCCCAATCTCAAAACTCCTTTCATTCCCATGTTGGTAAGCGTTTTTCTTCATCCTATTGGAACTCACTTCGAAGTTGTCTCTCAAGAGTTGCAAAATGTTTTGTATCTCTTGCACTGCTACCTCTGCCACTGGGACTTTCCCATGTTGAATCACCGAATCCAATGGTGGTGGTGACTCATACCCATATAAAGTGGTTAAAGGTATCTTTTTTGTGGCTGAATGATAAGTGGTGTTTACAAGTACTCAGCCAAATGTAGCGATTGAAGCACACTTTTAGGCACTTGTTCACCAAGTATGTTTTCGTAGATGTTTGGGAATGTTATGTAGTTCTCATGTTAAATGTAATTCCTGCATTTCAAAACATCTCTTGCCAAGAAGTACTCTAAAAATCTGATCCCGATCATATATGGTCTATTTAGGGATCCCATGTAGATTAAGCACATGTTGGAAATACAATTTTCTAACCTTAGGATCTTTGCTCCCTACTATTCTTTTGGGAATGAAATAGGCACACTCTATCAATCTATCCACTACCACAAAAAGCCCTTTGAGTTGGGAGGACTCGAGATAAAGTCCATTGACACAATTTCCCACTTTCCTTGTGGAATCATATTTGGTTGTAGAAGGCATGGTGAAGGGACACTCTCAACATTTTGTTGCTAGATGCCACCCTCAGCTCCAAATTGTAGAATGGTTGCCTTCATTTCTTTCTAGAAAAAAATATTGTTAATGTTTCTATACATTTTTAAAACCCAACATGGCTTTGTAGATGGAGACTCTTGGCCGTGTTTTGGTGCTCTTTGAACAAAGGGAGAGCCACCCTTTAGGTAAATGTATCCTCAAACAAAAGATGAGGCCATTATGAACTAACCAAGCATTCCCCTTTCCTCTATCTTCAATTTCTCTCAAGAGCTTGGATGAGGCAGGGGGTTCAGTCTTGTACAATGTCGTGCATCACGAAGGTGGGCCGATGGACATGGCCTGAAATACTCGTAATTTTCAATGTGACAGTGCATCTGCCACCACATTCTTTGTAATGTCCCCAAATGGATCCTTAAGCACTTACAATGGATTTACCACAAATCTGAACTTAGAGTGCACAATATAAAATTTAGAAAGATGCAAATATGAAATTATACCAGAAAATGCGACTTGGGTAGAGAATGGAACTTATCTTAAACTGAAGAAAAATCGATATATTTCTACCAACAATAGACCAGCTGATTTTATTATTGCAAATACACAAGAAAAATACCAGATTGGACCTCAAATGAAGGCTGAATTATTTA
The DNA here is from genome assembly GCA_018340775.1 of Taxus wallichiana var. yunnanensis. NCBI lineage: Eukaryota > Viridiplantae > Streptophyta > Pinopsida > Cupressales > Taxaceae > Taxus > Taxus wallichiana. The sequence goes on along the minus strand of CM031238.1, from coordinate 593,408,996 downwards.
TTAAAAATCTGGAGTTTGCTCCTTCAGACACAAAACTAGAAATACCAATTCTTTGGGCTAAAAATCACACAATTTGGCTGATTTGATGTCTAAAAATCAGAAGTAGGAACAACGATACAAAATTGTTTCAGAATAACTCTAAAACACCACAAATCAACTTCCTATATGGGTCGCTCCACCCTGAATGAGCTGGAAATGAAGAAGAATCACAACAACCTTTATTCTTCTCCAAACCCTTGCCCAAATTTGCAACATACAACCCTCAAACACTATTGGAAAACACAAATAGAAGAAGAGTTTTCGTTCTTCTTCTAGACCTCAAGAGGGTTTTTGTCTTCTAGAGATGACTTCAAGGGGTTTTCGTCCTTTGAAGTTGATTTACAAAGCTTACAAAGCTCAGAAAAAATTAAGAAATTTATATAATAAAAGAGATGCTTCTCACAAGCAAGTCGACTTGCTTTTATAACAATTCTTGGCTTTGTAGCCATCCACAACCACTAATCACCTACCTTTTCTTGCATTTAATTCTTTTTGGCATTTACCCTCTGTTAGACGGGTCACATTTTCTCCTAGAGGAAATTAAAATTGTAAATTAATGTAAGTGTTTTTTTATAAAGTTTCTTTTTTTTGAACTTTATAATTAATTTATTAAGACCAAGTTTCCCTTTTATTCACCCCTTAGCCGTTGGGAAATAAAATTGGGCTAAGGGTCTTCGATTTGTTATTTTGGAGAAAGGGACATTTCAATCCTCCCTTCCCCAAATTGCTTGCCCTCAAGCAATTTCAAACTTGGATGCTCTAAAATTGCTGCACCTTCCCATGTTGCATCCTCAAGTGGTAGACCCTCCATTGTACCAAATATTCTTTGATAACTCTATTCCTTAGCTTCCTTTCACGAACATCCATGATAGTTTCCAGTTCTAGCACCAATTTGCCCTCATCATCAAGAGGGGGCAGCTCCATGGAATGAGTGCTATGCTATCCTAATGCCATTGAGGCATGAAACATGAAAGACATTATGAATTTTGCTTTGTGCCAGAAGTTCTAGCTCATATGCAACATTCCCTACCTTCCTTATGACCTTGTAGGGACCATAGAACCTTGGTTTCAATTTTTCAGATCCTTTCCCTTTGAGGGAAGATTGTCTATAGGGTTATAATCTCAAAAAAACCATGTCTCTTACCTCTAATGACCTCACAACGCGCCATATAGAACTCTAGGGGATAGTCTATATAGCCGCCCCCCCCCCAGAGTTCAGAATTCTAGATAGGGCTCAACCCCCGAGGGGGAGAGAGGGGGGTGAGTCCCCCCAATCCCATACTTTGCTGATCTGCATACAACTTCTGCTGATTTTGGGCATGTAAGAGGTTGTCTTTGAGTGCCTTCATGATGTCTTGACTTTCTGTACCAAATCTTTAGCCCCTGGAACTCTACTATCTGGAATGACAACATCCACAAAAGAAAAAGCATCATAACCATACAAAGCTTTGAAGGGTGACATACCAATAGACATGTGGTAGGAAGTATTGTAGCAAAACTCCCCAAATATAACCATTTGATCCATGCTGATTGTTGACTTGTAACAAAACTCCTTAAGTACCCTTCTATCCATTTGTTGACAATTTTAGTTTGTCCATCCGTTTGGGGATGGTAGCTTGTACTAGGAGTCAACTCTGTGCCTGAAAGATGAAAGAGTTCTTGCCAAAAAGAACTCAGAAATCTGCTGTCCCTATCACTTACAATGTTCTTTGGAAGCCCATGAAGTCTGAAAATTTCCTTAAAAAAATTCCAACCACTAGTGGTCCATCAAACTTAGTGGGAAGAGGAAAAAAATGTGCATACTTAGTCAATCATCAACCACAACATAAATGACACTCTTACCTTGCATTGTGGGAAGACTTGTGATGAAATGTATAGAAACGACTTTCCCACTTTTGATTTGGAATTGGTAGAGACTGCAAAAGACTTGTTGGAAGTTCATGTTCTCCTTTTCTTTGTTGGCATGTAAGACATTCCCTTATGTGTTGAAGTACTTCCCCTTTGAGTCCTTTCCAAACAAATTTTTCTCTAACCTGTTTGTATGTCTTAAAATAACCTGGATGACCAGCCAAAGGAGAATCATGCATAGCTTCTAAAATCTTATATTTTACCTTGGATTCTCGGAACCAAAATGACCCTATTTTTGTAGAGTATGATGCCATCAATCACTTGGTACTTTTCATCTTCAATTTCTCCAATCTACTGTAATTTCTGTCATAGAATAGTAGTATGGTTTCATTGACAATGCATCAACTACTATGTTATTCTTTCCTTTCATAAATTCAATTTCAAAATCAAAGGACTGAATTTTACTCACCCATTTTTGTTGTCTATCATTCAAATCAGTTTGGTTGAGAAAATACCTCAAACTATTATGATCTGTCTTCACTACAAATCTGCCACAAACTAAATATTGCCTGAACTTCACCAATGCATGCATGATTGCCAAGATCTCTTTATCATAAATAGAGTACTTTTTCTCAATATCTTTGAGTTTTCTACTTTCAAATGCAATGGGATGTTTATTTTGCATCAAAACAACCCCAATGCCATCCCCGGATGCGTCACACTCAATAACAAAAGGAATTGAAAAATCTGGAACAACAAGTATTGGGCATGAACTCATTACCTTTTTGAGCTTGTCAAATGCTTGTTGGGTTGTTGGTGACCAACTGAAAGCTCCATGCTTTGTCAAATTTGTCAAGGGGGCTGAAAGTTGTGAAAATCCTTTCACAAATCTCTTGTAATAGCTACAAAGACCCAAGAATCCCCTTAGTTGAGTCAATGTGGTGGGAGGAGGCCAATCCATAATAGCTTGGATCTTTTGTTGATCCACATGTACTCCTTTAGCATTGATGACATGTCCTAGATACAAAATTTCCTCCATTCCAAACTCACATTTTGATAACTTTGCAAAAAGAGATTGCTGTTCCAAAATGCTTAAGACCATGTCCAAGTGCCTCAAATGCTCTTCCCATGATTTGCTATACACCAAGATATCATCAAAGAATACCAATACAATTTTTCTCAAATGCTCCCTAAAAACATGATTCATACATGACTGAAATGTAGTGGGGGCATTGGTTAACCCAAATGGCATCACTAGGAATTCAAAATGACATCTAAAGGTTGTTTTATGAACATCTTCATCTCTTACCTTAATTTGATGATATCTGAATCTTAGATCAATCTTTGAAAAGAACATCTGCTCCATGCAACTCATCAATCCTTGGTATTGGGTACTTGTTTTTGATTGTCTTCTTATTCAATAATTTGTAGTCAACACACATCCTCATGGTCCCATCCTTCTTTTCACAAGAACAACTGAAGAAGCAAAAGGACTAGAACTTGGCCTTATGAGGCCCATGTCTAACAACTCCTTAATCACCTTCTCTATTTCTTCCTTAAAAGCCCTTGGATGACGGTAAGGAGAAGACATGACCGGGGTTGAACTTGGTTACAACTCAATAATATGTTGAAATCCTCTATCCAAAGGGCAATCCATGAGGTAAATCTTGGAACACTTTACTATGTTTATCCAAAATAGACTGAATATCAACATGATAGGACTGCTGAGATGAAAAAGAGGATGTGTTTCTTACCAAACAATGTGCAGCCCATGCAATCTATCCCTTTTTGAAGAACCTTTCCATACTTGTAGCTGTCACAACTTGTGAAGTACCATTCCTCATACCTTGCACTTCGAGTTTTAATTCCATGGTCCCATAATTTTGAGTAAACTCACCAAAAGATTGCAACCACCACTACACCCAAAACTACATTTGTTTCACCAATACCAATGACATAAAAATCATCACATACCTTGTGCCTTCCTAGAGTGATCTCTAGTTGTGGAATCTTCTTTGTGCATGCAAGCGTATATCCGTCACATCATTGTCACATTGAAGCCTTGGAAGTCTTCCCCTTACCTTCCCATTCTTGTCACCTAAGTTCCCGCATTTGAATTCGTGTTCGAATTCGCCGATGATTAAATTCGTGAAAATTCGTTGGTAAAAAATCAGCGATTAAATTTTCGATTGAATTTGACTATGAGAAATATACATTTTTATTAAATATATAAAAACAAAAGATAAATTCACATTTCAAAAGAGAGATAAGATCACATTTCATTGATTTCATAAGTAGCTATTACAATAATTTGATAAAAAACAAAAACTTCAAAAAACATGTGCTCGCAGCTGCATACTAATATTCAAAATGTTGTCAAAAAGTGATGGATCAAAGTCTCGAACTTCCCTATCTAGTATGGGCTAAGTTCTACTTATTACATCAAAAATCTCTAAATCATCTAGAGCACTTGGCTCAATCTCATCATCACTAGAAACATCATCATTACCAACATCACTAGATTCACCCTCATGTCTATCAGCATCACCAACAAAATCAAGATCATCTTCATTAGAAGAGTCTTCTAGGACATCTTGAAGCTTTTTTTTCTTTGAAGTGCATGCATCTTTTGCCACTTTTTTCATAGTCAATTGCAAATTACTGCGAACATAAACAAGGTCCCCCCTTTTCTTGATAACAACCTATTCCTTTTTTTTTGATTGAACATGGTCAAAGCTGCTCCAATTTCTCTCACATGCTGATGTACTTACCCCTTAACTCAAGACTCGAATTGCAAAATGTTGCAATTCGTGGGTATCTCGCTCCATAGAATCTCCACCATTGATCACCATCCATGTCTCCCTGTCATCTATTGTTGATTGGGTTCCAAACAACCCATCCCCTCTCCTGTATGCTCTAAGTTGCTCTTTGGTTTTCTTTGCAACATCTCGATCTGGAACAAGCTTTTCAATGGCTGCATAAATCCCACTCATCACTTCACGGTCACTTTCTCTTTCAATGTGATAGAGTGTCGACTCCAAATAGCATGCTGCTGCATGCAAATGAGTATGCATCATCCTCCATCTTCCATCACAAATATCCCATATCTCACTATATTCTGCTTCCACATTATTGAATGCCTTCTGGATGTCTTCTTTGCAACGGTCCATGCCCTCATAAACCATGCCCATACAAGGGGTATCGCCATCAACCATGCGGAGCATACGAACAATGGGTGCACACATTTTTAGGACCTTGGCTGCATTTTCCCAAAAGTTAGAGCTCAAAATGATTTGCTCCACATGTTTACCTTTAGAACCTTTTGCAAGAATTGAATCTTCCCACTCTTTGCTGCAAACAACAGTTCGAAGGGCTCCTTTCTGCTCAACAACTCTTTTCAAAGTGATATAGAAGGAGGCAAATCTTGTGTCACATGGCTTCAACAACTCCTTAGATGCATGCCTCCTATAGATACTCAATGTGAGGCGATGGTTTTTAATAAAATTAGCAACTGTTCTTCCTCTTTGAACTGCTTCATGTACCCAAGGGAATTTGGCTAAGTCGTGGAGTAGTAAATCAATACAGTGGGCTGCACAAGGACTCCAATATATATGTGGGTACTTCTCTTCTATCAATTTCCCAGCTCCCACACAATTGCTAGCATTATCAGTCACAACTTGAACTACACTTTCTACACCCACTTCGAGAATTGCTTCATCCAAAATGTTGAAGACATACTCTGAAGTTTTCTTGTGTTCCATGGTGTCAATAACTTTTAGAAATACAACACCTTTAGGGCAATAAACAAGCACATTGATGAGGGGTCTTTGACACATGTCTGACCAACCATCACTCAAAATGGTGCAACCTGTTAACTTCCAAGAGTCTTTAATATCTGCCAATTTTTCAGTGACCCTATTTTTTGACCTCTTCAAAAGTGTAGTCCTCAAAGCCTCTGACCCTGGAGTTGTATAACCTTTTCCAAATTTAATGGATTGCTGAACTGCATTTTTGAAATAAGGACTCCTGGCGACATAAAATGGAATGGCAGATTCATAAAAGAAATCAGCCCATGCATCATCAACTTGCTCTTTTTCAACAGGTTTCCAAAAGCTATTCAGTGTCGCTGCCCCAGTACTAGATGTTGGCATTACAGAGCTTGTGGACATGGTGGAGGAGAAAGAAGTATTTGGCACTCTGGGCCTAGAAAGCTCGCCTTGAATTCGTTGTTTTTTTTGCGCCCTTTGCTGATTTACAACTAATGAATGCTTGTAGTCTTTCTCCAACTCTGCTTTTATTTCAGGAGTGACATTTCGACATTCTTCAACACCGCCTCCTTGACCACCCGGTATACCAAGAAGGTGGTCTATTACTCTTGTCAATGTCCTAATAAAAGAATGCTGACATAAAGTGCACATGAGATTGTTTGTCCGACCCTCACGGCTCATGTATTTCCATCCCGCTGCACTTGATTTTGGAGGCGCCATACCAATATAACAACTTGCATTTTTTGACAAAAAAAAAAAAAAACAATTATAAATAAATAAATTTAAAAAATCAAATCATACAAAAATTATTATCATGTATTTAATTTAAATGTATGATAATAATAATTATTGGATAATTATTATTATCATACATTTCAATCTTTGATTTAAATAATTGATTTAAAATATATAAATACCTTCAATTTAAGGATATTATATATCATTTTTTTATAAAATACATTATATAACATAATAATATAAAATATTAAATTTTTATAAAATATAATATATATTTTTTTATTGATCTAGTATATGATTTTTATAAAATAAATTATATATTTAATGATAATTTATATAATAAAATACATTATATTAATATATATTTTATTATATAATTTTAGATGTTACTATATTTTATAAAATTTTATATATATATTAGAAATTAATAAATAGATAAGTATTTAAGTTTAGTATAGTTTGAACTTTAAAGAAAACCCGTAACCATTCAAATAATAAAATTTAATATATATTTTTATTATTAAAAGAGTTTAATATATTAAAACGTTAAACTTTTAAAACTTAACACATTAATTTTTTAACCTAAATTAATATACGAACCTATCTTTGAACCTAAACCGACATTATTAAATTAATTTAATTTCTGTGTAACCTAATTTTTAAAAACTTTAGACCTTTATTTGAATATAAAAACAAATCAAATAAAAATAAAATACAAAGTCGACCTACTTATTGGGTTGAAAGTGAGCTCAAAATCTCCCTGCGAGCAACGATCTCCATGGAAACTCGAACAATGGACAATGGTGGATGAATTTGTCTCTCGAGTCTCTGCAACAACACAACACAAACGCCAAGCTTTGCCTCTAACAATGGCGGACGCAAATGCAAGAATACAAACGTCCACCTCAAATAATGGTGGACGTAAATGTAGGCTTCCAAAGAACAACACAATCGCCAGCTTGAGTTCAACAAATCACAAACGTCAAGCTCGGGAAGTGTGAAGATTATTGTCGTGTGCAAGAGATTTTATAGACAATAATGATGTAGAAACTCTAAAACGCGGGATGAAAAAAACCCTAAAATCAAACTTCAAAATTTTTTAGAGTATTTTCAACGCTTTTCAAGCACGATTTTCAACGTATTACATAAAAATTGACGTCCGAGAATAAACACGAATTAAATCGCGATTTTCAACGCATTTAATTGGGCCTGTTAAAATCCGGCGAATTTCGATTTTTTTCCTCAGTAGTTCGCTAATGCGGCAACTTAGCTTGTCACTAAGCTCTTATGAATAAAATTATCGGTAGCTCTCGCTATCAATCAATGCTATGATTTTTTGACCATTAAGAACACCTTTCACACGAAAAATATAGTACCAGTGCTCTAGATAAAGTCGTTAATGCTCCATTTGTGGGAACCACTTCCTCCTCTTTAAGCTTGCTCTTCTTCTTCTTCATGATCAGCACTTTCCTCTTCACATGAAATCACTTCAACATAGTGGGCTGCCCCTTTTTCAAGGCAACGGTGATTTAGTGCCCAAGGATCTCTACATGTGAAACATAACTTCTTCCTTCTAAGCTCATTTCTAGCCTATTTCCTTGATGTTTTTAACCCAATCTTTTGCATCAGATTTGTCATGAAAAGACTTACCTTGCTGTCCAAAATTTGGTTTCTTTGGCCCACTTGATGAAGAAGTCTTTGGCTGTCCAAATAATCCCTTTGGCTGCCCCAAAGGTGCTGTGTTTTGCTGTCCAAAAGGTGCTGTTTTCTGTCCAAAAGGTGTTGTTTGCTGCTGTCCAAACTACTGATTTCTTCCTCTTGGGACTGAAGTTTCCAAGTCCAGTGATTTCTTAATGGCACCTTGTAGAGATGGAGGACTAAAGGCTTTGACTAGGCCTTTTAGTGGCTCTCCTAGGCCTTCAATAAACAACAACACAAGCCTTCTTTCACTGATATTTGGTACCATTATTGCAAACCTTTGAAAATCAGAAATATACTTATCTAGAGATCCTTCTTGCTTGAGTTGGGCTAACTTTTTGAAATGCATATCCGGGTCCATCCTATCAAATCTCTCTGTCAAACATTGACTGAATTCCTCAAGGGTGGTGATAAAACCATGTCCTTGGGTGATTATTCCATGGTACCACCATTCATGTGCAACTCCCTCCAAATGCAAAGTTGCAAATTTGAGGGCCTCTTCTTCATACATTGGATTCAAAGAAAGATATGTATCCAATTTCTGTAACCAAGCTCTAGCAGAACACTTATCTGATCCATCATAAGAAGGAAGAATTATCTTACCGAATCTTTGTTGAATGTCTTTTCTTGGTTGCTCTTGTTGAACTCTTCGATTCCTTCCTGATCCTTTGCTACTCTTCACTTGGCAGTAGTCTCTAAATGATAGCATCTCCCTCACTTTGTAGCTAAGGGCTGCATACTCTTCACCCTATACCTCCATGTCATCAACATCATTTGGGGCTTCCTCCTCAACTAGTTGTTCCTCTCTTTGGAGAAACTTAGCTTTGAAAGTTTGATGTGTAGGCTTGGAGGAGGTCCTAGTTGGTCCTGTTCCTTCACCATTGTGGGTTGCTCCATGATTGCTAGACATATTGTTTCTTTGTAGGATCTTTTCCAAGTCTCGATGGAACCGGTCAATGCTTCACGTATTTCCCTTTGAGATTCTCTGATAGACTGCTGCAACTCTCTCTGACTTCATGTGATCACTTCATGCATGTAGCTAAGCTCATCATTAGGAGGAGCTCTCTGATCATGCTCTTCCATTGTCACCTTCTTTGGAGTATTCCTTCTCTGATAGACTATAGGAATTTTCCTTGGTTGCATTCAGATCTGATTTCTCCTTCACAGGTTGGGAGAATCATTGCTCTGATACCATTGTAATGTCCCCAAATGGACCCTTAGGCACTTAATATGGATTTACCACAAATTTGAACTTAGAATGCACAATATAAAATTTATAAAGATGCAGATCTGAAATTATACCAGAAAATGTGACTTGGGTAGAGAATGGAACTTATCCAAAACTGAAGTAAAATCAATATATTTCTACCAAAAACAGACCAGCTGATTTTATTATTGCAAATACACAAGAAAGATACCAGATTGGACCTCAAATGAAGGTTGAATTATTTATTAAAAATCTGCAGTTTGCTCTTTCAAACACACAACTGGAAACACCAATTCTTTGGGCCAAAAATCTCACAAATTGACTGATTTGATGTCTAAAAATCAGTAGGAACAACAATACAAAACTGCTCCAGAATAGCTTTAAAACTCCATAAATCAGCTTCCTATACGGGACGCTTCACTCTGAATGAGTTGGAAATGAAGAAGAATCACAACCTTATTTGTACTTCTACAATCCCTTGCCCAGATCTGCAATGTACAGTCCTCAAACACTCCTGGAAAACACAAATAAAAGAAGAATTTTCATTCTTCTTCTAAACCTCAAGAGGGTTTTTGTCCTCCGTAGATGACTTCAAGGGGTTTCCGTTCTTTGAAGTTGATTTGCAAAGCTTACAAAGGTCATATAAAATTCAGAAATTTATATAGTAAAAGAGATGCTTCTCACAAGCAAGTCGACTTGCTTTTATAACAAGTCTTGGCTTTGTAGCCACCCACAACCACCAATCACCTATCTTTTCCTGCATTTAATTCTTTTTGGCATTTACCCCTCTCCTACATGGGTCACATTTTCTCCTAGGGGAAATAAAAATTATAAAGTGACTTTTCCCTTTTATTTTTATCTAGTCATAAATAAATCAATAGAAGTGTTTTTTTAAAAGTTTTTCTTTTTTTGAACTTAATAATTAATTTATTAAGATCAAGTTTGCTTTTATTCACCCCTTAGACGTTAGGAAACAAAATTGGGCCAAGTGTCTTTGATTTGTTATTTTTGGAGAAAGGGACATTTCATTCTCCTTACCTTTCTTGTAAAGGATCTTAGTCATAGGCTTGTTGGCGATCAATCCATATTTGTTACTTTTTTTTTGCTAATATCCCTTGAGTTAACATGTGCTAAAGACTTAGTTGGTTAGTCTTAATGAAAACCCTTCTCCCCGACAAAAACTAATGCCATTTGGCTACTACATGCAAGATGACAAACATCTCATTACCATGTGTGGGCTAGCTTCATTAATGTTGATGCAAGTTCCTACTGTAAAATAAAATGGGATAGTCATCCTAAGAAAGAATTGCCCCAAGTCTAGATCCAAATGGATTAGAATCATTAACAAAAGACTTTGAAAAATTACAGGCTGCTAAAATTGTTGTAGAGACCAGAAATCGCGTTAGATTAAAGGGATTTTGTACCTCACAGAACACTTGAAGGAATCCCTTGTAGTAAGGTTTGTCAAAGAATTTGCTATTGTTGAGAAGTTTCTTACGAATTTTATGTAGAATCCTGCCAACCCTTGCAAACCGTGGTGTTTCTTATAAGTCATGGGCATAAGTCAATCACATATGGCCTTGATCTTTCAGGGTTAGCAAGAAACCCTCAACAAAGAAAGTGTGACCAAGTTATTCGAAAGGTTCCTTTGTGAATCTGTACTTAAAGGCCTTGGCATAAAACTTCTCCTTGGATCAGTATATCCAACACAACATCGAAATGCTTAAGATGAGATGCTAATGAATTACTATAAACAAGATTCTCGACAAAAAATAGAAGATTACACGCAAGAATTTACTTAATACACTCGTTTATCGCTGATTGAAAAGTGGCTGGAGCATTGTTGAGTCCAAAGGGCAGAACCTTAAATTCGTAGTGGCCTTGATGCGTTTTGAATGTAGTCTTATCCTCGGTCGTGAATCAAGATTGCTATTTGATAGTATCTAGATTTGAGATCTATTTTTGAGAAATACTTCATGACATGTAACACATCAAGCGAGATCATCAATCCTTAGCATTAATTTTGTTTAAGGCCTTGTAATCAATATAGAGTCTATATGATCCATGCGTCTTCCTTGTTAGTACCATTGGATCAACATATAAGCTCTTACTAGGGACAATGATGCCGATTGCAAGAGTTCACTTATAGTTTTTTCTATCTTTAATTTCTAAAACTTTGAGTATTTGTGAGGGTGTACCATTATTGGGCTCTTTGTAGAGTCAAGTTCAATAACGTGCTCCAAACTACCATATATTTGGATGATAGCTTTGAAATCCTTTGAGCATGGTCATGTGGCGAAACAATTCTACATCCATATTGTAAACAAAAACTATAAAGCCAAAACGACACTTCAAATTAAAAAAAAAACACTAGCAAAAGATTATATTAGATGGGAATCAAAATTACATATTTGACTATGCCAAGCCTGAAAGCTATTTGCCCAAGCTTGAGCATTATACAAAAGAAGAGCTGAAGAAATAATCATGATTGGGAATCAAGATTTAGAATACATTTGATGTCCTCTTGGAGCTTGTTGGACCACCATGTAGGAGGCATGCCATAGCAAAGAAGATCCTTGTTATCTAAGGCCCAGTTCACCAACCCATCAGCAACTTTATTTCTTGCACAGGGAATGTGGTGTACTTGAACCTCTTGAAATTTCTGCTTCAATTCTTTTATCTTCCATACCTCTTTAGCAATTCACCAATTGGGAGAAGAGTCGGTTCTATAATCGGATAACAAATTCATAATGATTTGGGAGTCTCGATTCAATTTGAATTTTTTGCCATCCAATTTTTAGAGCCTCTTGCATGCCTTTATGGACTGCTTTCACCTCCACAAAATTATTGGTAGTACCCAAATTCTCTGCAAAAAAGAACTGCACATCACCTTCATTGTCTCTACCAATGCCCCTATAGCAACTCTTCCTGGATTCCCTCTAGAAGCTCCATCTGTATTCAATTTTCCATAACCCAAAGGAGGTCTTTTCCATTGACTTTCTCTTATGGCCCTATGTTTAATTTGCAACCGGGGTAGAGTGACATCCCGAAGATCCAAAGATAACTGATTGCAGATATACACCCACTCCAGGAGACAAAATCTGGGGCAAAGATATTGTGTTTTAAACTTTCAGCTATGTTAATTTTAGTTTTCTCCCAGATAAAAGAACTCTCTTTACTAATTTGCTGGAAAATTCTTCTATTTCTTTCTTTCCAAATATTCCATAGAGTAAGAGAGATGCCATTCCAAAGCATTGGAAGAAGATTTTGGCCTTTAGGAAGAATCCTTTGCTAGGCTTTGAAAGTCTCCTCTAGGGACCCAAAGTTATTCCAATGCAAATTAAACAAAGAAGAGAGATGTTGCCATATAGGAATAACCCAAGGACAAAGGAAAAAAAGATGTGAAGAAGATTCTTCGTCCTGTAAACACAAAGTGCATCTGAAAGGGCCATACATACCTCTCTTCAAAAGACGGTCCCCTATTAGAACTCTTCTATGAATAAGGAGCCAAACAAAAACTAACTTTAGGCCACATAGTTTAAAGAGAAACCGAAGTGGATGAGGATTATCTACCATCAAGGAGGCATAACTAGTAGATACTTGAATAATTACAAGAATCATCCTGCTCCATCCCAACTTATCTAGTAATGGTGAAGAAGAAAGAGGGCGAGCTTACAAGAGTATTGTGAAGCAAAGTCTGATCATCATGACCTATTGCAATGGGCCATTTAGAAACGGGAACCCAATCTTTTCCACTTTCCCAAGGATGGCAAACAATTTTACCATAGTGGGCTACCTTAACCCAACCTATGTCCTGCATTTGCTCCATAATAGGCTTGAGCTGAGGAAACTGGAGAATGAGAGGGGGTTGACCATCCCAAGAATCAGTCCAAAAATTAGCTGATTGACCATTGTTAACAATCCAAAAGAGCTGTTTTTTATCATTTCTTCTCCCATTCTGATAAACGTCAAGGTGGGAGAACCCTTAGAAGGAAGGGTAGATCTAATAATTACCTCCAATATAACTTAGTGGCCAAGGCTTTATTCTGCTTTGGAGAAGATCTAAATCCCAATCCTCCTTCCTTTTTTGGCCGACACAAAGTTTCCCATTTAACCAAGGACCATTTCTTCTTATCTTGAACTCCGCTCCATAAGAACTTCTGGCAAATAGAGTCCACCTGTTTCAAAATAGTGCCAGGAATACTTAAAACAGAGGCAACATATATCGACATAGCTTGAAGGACAAACTTAATCAATGTCATCCTCCCTCCTAATGAAAGCCACTTGTTTGTCCACTTTTGTAATTTTGATTCAATCTTGTTGATTAACCAATGCCAATCTTTTAACTTTTTTGAGGCCAAAGGAACACTCGATATTGAAGAGGAAGCATGCCCTTCTTAAAATGGAAGATATTCAGAATTTGCTCTTGTCTACAAGAACTGATGAAAAAAGAAAATGTTGGATTTTCCTTGATTGATCAATTGACCTGTGGCAGCTGAAAAGGTACACAGTTTTTTGACAGTTTTATTGATAAGTCTCCCCATGCATTCTGCCAGAATAATGAATAAAAAGGGGATAAGGGGTCTCCTTTCCTGATACCTCTGGAAGCTCTAATTTTTTAAGGAGATCCATTAACTAAAACAACAAAGGAAACAAAGGAGAAGCATGCCTCTATCCATTTGATCCATTCCGTAGAGAAACCAAATTGAGCCAAAACCTTACAAAGGAAACCCCAATCCACTCATCATAAGCTTTGGAAAGGTCCAATCTAATAAACATTGTCGGGTTTTTCTGAATTTCCATAGAATGCAAAATTTCTTGTGCTAACACAATCTCATCATGGATATGGCGACAAGGAAAAATCCACCTTGCTCAGGAGAAATAATTTTATGAAGGGTTTTAGTCTCTCTGCTATAACTTTGGTAATAATTTTATACAAAACATTACATAAGGCTATAGGACGGAAACCAGAGATATCCTCCACCTCATTAGTTTTAGGAATAAGTGCAATGTAAGTCTTATTTATTTCCTTAAGCATAGTTTTGGCCATTCTAGCTTCTTCAACCACTTGTAGGTCTCTTTTAATAATGTCCCAAAATGCCTGGAAAAACTCAATCAGAAAGCCATCCGGACTAGGAGTTTTACCTTTCTTCATACTGAAAACAATTCCTTGGAGTTCTTCTCGTGATAGGTTGAGTCAACTTCTCATTATCTTGTTGAGAAATATTGTTTGGTAAGATGTTCAAGAGTAGAGGTAAACAATTGTTGAAGTTACTTCTTGAACCATCTGTTGCATCCCATGTATCGATTGAGCCTTTGAACCATCTGCCATGGACAGGGAATGGATATAGTTGTGGGCTCTTCTGCTAGCAAGGATTTATGGAAAAAGGCAGAATTTTTATCTCCTTTTAACCATTGGATCCTGGATTTTTGCTTCCACATAATTTCTTCTCTAGTTTCCCATTCTTGTAATTCTGCCTTCAAGAGACATTCTTTTTTGAAAAGATCCAAGGAGAACCCCGATTGTCGGTGAAGAGCATTAATATCTTCCAATTGACCAAGAATCTTAGTTTTTGTTCCTTTATATCACCAAACTCATTCCAGTTCCAAGCTTTTAGCTTGATTTTTAAATATGTCAGTCTCTTAACAAACATAAACATTTGAGTGCCAAACCTGGGCTTGCCTTCCCGCCACCATTGCTCGACATATCTAGCAATATCTTTATGATGAAGCCACATAAGCTGAAATCTAAAAGGGCTTTTGCATGGAAGTGTTTTACCAATTTCCAGGCAAACCGGCCAATGATCTGAACCATTATTGTTGAGAATCGTAGTCTTAGGTACACAACCCTTTAACCACCATTCTTTTGAAAGCATAAAACGGTCCAATCTTTCCAAGATACAATCTTGACCCTGCCTTCTATTGGACCATGTCATCATACCATTAACAGTAGGCACATCCACTAGATTATGAGTCTGAATGAATTGAGACATGACATCCGAACTGACATCTAAATGGGGATTACCCCTTGTTTCTCTTGGATATTCAGGATAGTGTTGAAATCACCGCCTAAAATAACAGACATCTGGGTAGAAGACTGGATAATATCTGCCATACTCTTCCATAGTTGTCTTTTCTCTTCCAAAGCAAGAGGAGCATACACATTAAACAGTAAGAACTCCTGATCTTCCAATTTAGAGTAAACGTGCAAACATAAGGCTCCTTTAATCGCAAAGGAGTTAAGAACAATCATCATTCTGGGGTCCCAAAGAGAGACAATGCCACCTCGAAGCTTCTCACCATATTGCCACTTGCGCTCTTGTTAGGTTGTGCTTGGAAAATAACCATCTGTTGTTGACCTTTTTCCTCTAGTTGGCCTTGAACTCCTTGTGGTTTATCCATCTGTGTTTCGGCACCTGTGATTCCATAAGATCCTCCGATTCTTTTTCCTCTTGTTCTGTAGGCTAGCAAATCTATTAGTATTACTAGTTCCAACCTGTTCTTTGCCATTCTTTTTGCAGTTTGCTTCTTCTTTGGCGTGATGAAGTCATCTTTAGTCTGTTCTTCCCCCTGTTGTTCTAAAACTTTATGCGTGCAATCCTTTACCAGATGTCCATATTCATGACATAATCTACATCTAAAGGGAATATTTTCATAATCCAAGACCTGGTCCCACTTTTCCTCCTCCATGACTAAGGATATTTTGGTAGGCAGAGGTTTATTAAGGTCCATCAAAACACAAATCCTTGCATATATCATTTGTTCTAGTTGTAAAGAGGCATCAACCGTCATCATAAAAGTTCCCAGTGTATTACCAATTGCCATGAATACATTTTGATTCCAATATTCTGCTGGAAGCCCATACAGTCTTACCCAAATAGGGGCCACGAGGGGAGTTCTTCGTCAGTTTTAAACATGGGGTGTCAGGGTTTCATGAATAAACTTGCTCTTCCCAAGAACCATGGCCCTCCTTGAAAGATGAGTTCACGATCAGCTGCCGAGGCAAAGAAAATCAAGAAATATCCATTGGGATACACAGAAACGAATACTCACCTTTTGTGTTCCAAACTTTTTTGGCCCACTCCTTGAAGACCCCTAGTGAAGGTCAAAACCGAGAAAACAAGCTATCAGGCCTCAATTTTTTAGCTCATTGATATTGCCTTGGACATCAGATTTATGTAGCTGAAGAACCGGTGTTCCATCCGCAACTTGCATGCAACCCTTCTCATTCTTCCTAGGGTCCAACTTGCATGCAATCCTTCTCATTCTTCCTAGGGTCTAACTTGGGCATTCTCGAGGGTAATTTCGGAGATTTCTTCCATTTGTAATATTGCCCGAGGAACCATGGAGGGCTTCTTTAAAGGAGGCTTTGAAACCATCCACACCGAAGAAAGAAGATTTGCTTTCAGCATTCTTCTTCAAAGAAGTCATTTCCATACAATCGCCCCCAGGGCAATCTCGAATAGACACACTTAGAGAAGGCTTCGAGTGGGGCAAAGATGTCTCAGAGTAACACAAGTGATAGTAAAAACTGTAGCAAATTCTCACACCCAAAACACAAGCCCACAAATAAGTAGAGGCTCAAGAGATCAAGTCGCAACCCTTTAATAGGGCCTAAAACAATGGCACGTAAACAAGGACGAAAATATATAGAGAAGGCAAACGTACTTGGAGATCGGAGCAAAGACGCAAACACTAAAACAAGAAATAAAAGCGGGCTCACTAGAACGATCCACCAAAACTGCGAAAACTAAACCAAGAAACATATGTGAACATTGTATATAGGAATAATGAGCTAGCACAGACAACTGCACACAACATCTCCATCGATTTCTTCTATGGTTTCATCAACACTTGCTCCTATCAATTGTCCCGCCCTATTCAATGGCACTTCAAAATTTTGTTCATCTAATTGGAGTCAACTTTTTGATTTCCCTCGGAGACAAGGAATTAATTGCATACTCATGGTCTCCTTGCTTTTATGTCAAGAATCACTCTTGGTGGCTAGTGGAGTATGTCCCAAGTGAGTATACCACAACCCTTGAAACAACATCCGCACCCCAATATCGATTTGCATACAATTTATTTTTAAAAACTTAATCTGCCATTGAAAGTTCAACATTATGGACTACTTGCAATCAATACTTTAGTGACTGGATCCCGAATGAGAATACTTTAAGAAGTGTCTACATGTAGACCTATCCTATGGACTTGTTTCTAATCCAAAATATTAGGCGTGCTTCTAGAATTGACCATGACGAAAACACAAGCTTTCTTGACATTGGAAAAGAACTTGAAGGTGTCTAAACGATCTAACACTATCATTGTAGAAAGTGACACAAATGGTTCCCATGTTTTGATTGTAACAAGAGATATATTGTCAAGATCACGCTTTACATCAAGTTTCTTTGGGGTATCCTCATTATCCGACTCGCATATTAGCTTAGAGGAATCCACATCCTCTGCCATAAAAGCTTTTGGGGTTGCATGCATCACCCTTGCTCCATGGGACAGAGCACCTATGACATGTGTTTAGAATAGTGGATGTAAGAGCATACTCATGACTAGGGTTTTTAAGTAGTGAAGATTCAAATTTTCCATCGCCTTTGGTTTTCTTATCCCAAGTAAAAGGTCTACGTTCGATAGTCCTTACCATTTTACTTTTTGGGGCATCAATGTTTTTGTTGTTTTTCTAGCTACAATAATAGCCCTTTCAAAAGAGTCTGATTTAGACATCCTTATCTCCGTTTGAATATCCGCCTGCAGGTTGGAAATATAGATCTTTCACACCAGATTTAAAGAGAGCTTGGCCTATGACTCCAAAACTTGTTTTTTTTTTTGTACATGCCTCAAGGGAAATATCTTTCTGAAACATATGCGTTAATTGGGTATCGTTTATTCATTCTAGTTATGATCAACTCTCTTTGTTAGAGCATTAAAAAGTCTGAAAATTCCCCTAGGGTTTGTAAAGACTCATCTCTTTTCCCAGGTGTGGGCAGCACCATCCAAATGTTGTAGAGACACTTTTAAGTTGCCATCTTGAATTTTTATATTTTGCACCCTAAAGGTCAATTTAAGCTTGCTCAACCATGTATGAACCTCGATCTTACCTCCAAAATTATATGGTGGGATCTTCATTCGCAGGTTAAAAGGACTGTGATTTTTGTTCTCTTTCTCGTGCTCTACTTGCTCATCCTCTTGCTCATTTGGTGGATCCGGGTCAAGTTTTCCCCAAATGTTTCCATCCTCCTCTTCATCAGCTGGCTGCTCTGGCTGCCTTCCCAATGAACACACTCCTTTCAAACCTCCTTAAAAACTCATCAAATAACCCCTTCATCTCCGTTTTGGTTATGAACTTGAGTTGTTTCTTAATTAAACTCCCCTCGGCATTTCGGTCATGGCTGCAAAAATCAATTGAAGCTCTAGTATTACTTGTTGCATTCAAAATGCCAACAGAAAATGAAGTTGCAAAACATAGAGTAAAAATGCTAATAAAGAGAAAGATGGGAGCACCTGCTTCCACGAGGGTGGATTTCACTTGCAAATCCAACTATAACAAAATAGTTCCCACACAACGGCGGCTATCTCTTGTATTAAATTTGATATTATAAAAAGATTTAATCTTTAGAGTTTTTCCTCCTTTTCTATTCTACCACTAGTAACCCTAATTAACCCATGGCTAAGTCATGTCGTAACCCTTCACTAACTCTAGGCATCCAAAATATAACTTAATAAAAATAATGCTAAGAGACATAAATATAGGTTGTGTTCAGGTACACAATATACACATCTCATATCATTTAATTAACATCATCTGTTGTCTTGAGTTGTATTGAGTTCCCTCATTGAAGGAGCATATGTAATGTATCCTTAAGGATAGTTGTATGGTAAAACTATATCTTAAGGGTAATTTATTGAACTTATTCAATATTTGGGTAAAAATAATGCTAACAAAGCACGTAAATATAGGTTGTGGTCAGGTAGACAATATACACATCTCATATCATATGATTAAGATAATCTGTTTTCTTGAGTTTTATTTGAGCTCCCTCATTGAAGGAGCATATTTGATGTATCCTTCCTTAAGGATAGTTGTATGGTGAAACTCTATCTTAAGGGTATTTTATTGAGCTTATTCAATATTTGGGTACATTGGTATGCCCTATATTGCGTGTTTCTTCTATGTATTTTTTGGTCTTATTGAATGTTATGACACATTGGTAACCTTCTATATTAGGTGTTTCTTCTGATTTGTTATGCTATGATTGGACCACTCAGATATTGGATCAATTCCACCCCGAGTGATATGATTTATGGCTATAAACTCTTTAATTTGTTTGGTTGACAAGCATGTTCTACATTGGAAAACAACTAGGTCCAAAAACCTTTCTATTTCATTCTCATTGCACCACTTGTATGATTTATGTGTGAATGAACGTGGTTTCCTTTATAACAAGAAGCACTTCAAGTTTGGTTGATCACTTGTTAATTGGATCTTTGCAACACTATTGTTCACTCAAATGCTTACGTTGCATTGTCAAAAGCGAATCACAATACAGACTGAAATGATAAATACAAGTAAATTTATAATAAAATAATTGAAATAGATAAAGATGAAAAATTAAAGAACATTTTTACATTGTATGTGAACAAAGTTGGTTCTTAGACGAGACATTTAGCAATATTGTGTTGCTGAAGTTAATGCTGTGTCATATCCGGCTTTGACATCCAAAGGTGCCCTCTAAATGCACTGTAGATTGTCTTGCTCATATAGATATGGGTTTAAGTTTGTTCCCAACTCAAGTAATGGTGCAATGAGCATACAAAACCACTTCTGAGATGATGTTTGAGAAGTCTTTGATATTTAGAGTCATCCTTATAGAAAATTTCCACTTCTTACATTTTGACATTTGTTCTAGAAGACTTTCTGCAGTGCAACAATTTTAGATTCTTACTCCATTGAATTCATATAGGAACAAAAGGTGGATAATCAAGGAACAAGAATTAGCTTTGATGTGGTTTCCTTTTTACAAATATCCCCTTCACAAAACCCTTGAAATGCTTAAACTAGTCAATGATTTTGAAGTTGTAAAATTGGTGGAATTATTTCTTTGAGCTACCTTCTATAGCTTTGATGGTGAAATATATATGAACAAACTGTAGGTATAGCAATGGGTTCTCTCCTTTCAGGTCTCATTGTAAACTTATTTATGGAAGCCTTTGAGAAGAAAGCAAATGATTCATACGCACTGAAACCAGAATGGTGGAAGAGGTTTGATGATGACACTAAAGTATACTGGCATCATGGTAGAAATAAAATTGTTTTTTTTTTTGTAACACCTCAATAACATTTCAACACACATACAATTCATTATGGAGTTGGCAATTGAAGACTCCATTCTGTTCCTTGATGTGCTTTTAAGAAGGAAAGATGACTTGATTCTCTCACATGAAAGATATAAAAGGAAAGCACACATTATTTTATCTCTTAGAGCAGATTCCTGTCATCCCCTTGCTTAGAAAGCAAGCGTTCTTAAAACACTAGCGACTAGACCCATTAGGATTGTTGATGAAGAGCTTTTAAACAAAAAGTAAGATACTTTACAATAATGTTTAAGAAAATTGGTTACAACAATAAATAGATAAACAAAGATTTTCAGAAGACGAGAAAAGCCTCAAATAAGATACGAAATCAATCGAGTGATGATAAGTGCAAAGTGCTTTCACCTTACATAAAAACACATCTGATGAAATTTCTAAAAGTCTTAAGAAAAATAAAAATTACTACTACTTTCCTACCCACTAATATACTTTAAAACTAGACTGCACCGAAACTTCCAAAGATCGGCACGTACCGGGTCTAAAACGTGCACTGTACAAAAACTGGTATCGGTACTTTGTGGGTACGCACTACAGTGCCTTGGGTACTTTCTGTGTACAAAAACCGTACCTGGATGTACCTGGGCATGTGGGTACGTACCCACATTTTTTTTTTTTTGAGTGCAAAAAAAAGTTGAGGGCTTTGATTTGGAATTGAACCTTTGAAAGTTCGTGTTAGATTCAAGTGCCAATAGGCATGTAAGGGTCAAGAGAGATGGAAAGGACTTCATTTGGTTGACTTACTATTTGGGGGCTTTCTTGTTGCTCCTCGAGGGTCCTTTATTGTTTAGTCAACTTGGAAGGCATAGGAACAAGTGAAGCACTTGGTGGTTGGGCAGCCTATGTTCTCTTCCTTTGACACTAGGTGCCAAGCCTACAAATCGATTTGGTGGAATTTGAAATATAATGACAAGATCCTTGCCTTGACAAGAGGCTGCTATACCCTCCTTTGGTTTGAGAAAGGAATTAAAATATTTCATGGTACAAATTTGGGAAGTGGATGGAATGGACAGACCTTAAAGATTTCTATAAGCTTCCTCAATCTCGATTCGTAATGTATACAATGCTCGTAAATGCTTTCACAAAGGTGTAATGTCCCTTTTTCCCACTTGAGAGCTATTATTAGGTCTTCTTGCCATTCCTTCTTCATGGCAAAGAAGCAAAGGAGGAGAACATTGAGCATCTATATGATATGTTTTTTACTAATATTTTATATTTTCTTTAGTGTTTTCTTTCTTATACAGGTTGGCCTTGCCTTTTTGTACTTTGGCACCAATTGAAGGATATAAAAGAAGAGTTAAGGCATCATTTGCTACCTAAACTTTGGTGCATTTTATCTTATTGGAGCATTGCGAGCTAGGAGCTCCTTGTTCTTGCATTTGAGGATGAAAACCCTCATATGTGACTTGCCTAGAAGGACGAAAACCCTTCTAGAGGTTGAGTGAAGGACGGAAACCCTTCAACTTGACTCGAGGGATTGGTGTAAAGGCTGATTTGAGGTTGTCATTTTCAGATTGTTATTGATTTATTTCTAGTGGAGCGACCTACCTTGAGTAGGGTTTTGGACATTTGGTGAACTATATGTGCAATTTTGATTGATAATCTGATTTATCATATTTTCTAAGGCCGGAATCTCAAGTTTGGTGATTTTTGGGGGTTTCTAGGCCCTAGATCTACATTTTTCTTGTGGCTGCAATCAACTGGTTATAATTAATTTCCAACAGTGTATTTCTTCAGTATTTTCATTGATTTTGGCTCTTGTGGTTGCAATATATATATATAATATAAATTGTGGCAAGTGAATTTGAAGTGTTTATGGTGTTTTGGCATATTTTGTGAAGAGTATAATTCGCTGATTTTTGCATTTTTAGTCTGCTGCAATTAAAAATCAGATCTGAATATTTTGGGTGTTTGGCTAAATTCCATTGTTTGTGGTTAAACCCTTGAAAGGGTCATTACACACAATTCCCTCTCTTGGATTAATTATGGAGGATGAGAATGGCTTTTGGGATACTATGTGGTGGCTCAAAGAGCCCCCTCTCAAGAGGCTACCTCCAAACAACTCTATGAAAAGATTGCGTTCTTTGCAAACCTTTCCTGTGCCTTAACAATAAGTGGAATGTTTGTGAGCCCATTAGTAGATGGACTCATAGATTTAATGTGTTGTGGTCTTCTTGTATTCAGTCAAAGCAATCTTGCTTTAGATGGCTTCAATTCATAATAAGATTGATGTTGGCTTCTAATATTTTATAGGTTGCTGAGACTATAAGCTTATTGTTTTCTTTAAATTTTTATATATATTTAAATTTTTTAATTTTTAAAAATATATTGTGCGAACGCATACCATAGCAGCGAATCGTACGTGAGGGTTTTATAAAATTTTCTGTTTCAGCATACCGAACCCGTATCCGTACCCATACTAGTGCCCGTATCTTGGCAGTCTAGCTTTAAAATAATCATAGGTCCTCAAAGGACAAGCTTGATCCTAAACTAAACAATGGAGTCTACATGATAGAATGCTCTTGTGGTAGACTACATTGTTGAAATTCATAGGTTAGTCCTAATCAGGAATAAGGTACATAAAAAGGATGAAACACAGTGCATTCCAGATATACTATTCACAATGTCTCCCTGTGGAAATCTAAAAGAATTAATTTTAGTTATCATTTTTTTTGTTGACTGGAATTAGAGGTCAGCTTCCTAGCAAAGCAAAATGGTATTGCTAGGAAGAAGGTAGAGGAGTTGCTTCTTTACCTTTTATCAAAGAAACCTTTTGGGGAGAAAAACCTCATGCATGGAGGAGGTATGATCCTTTAAGGATCAGCTAGGAATGTTCTTTTCCTTTGTTTTTTTAGGGCATTCGGTATTTTCTTAGAAATGTGGGAAATAAAATCCTTGGGAGAGGAAAGGTTGGAAGGCCAATTTGAACACCAGAGGACATTTAAAACATATCCTCTGAGCTCTTCTTGTGTAGGTGTGGAGAATTCCAGATGAGGTTCCGGAAAGGCATAGGAGATTGATGTTGGAATCTTGTGCATCAGACCCCACTACATAGGAGATTGTTGTTGGAGTCATCTGCATCAGACCCCAGTATTCCATTTGCTCCTTTTTTGAACTATTTCTTTTTAGTTTTCATTCCTTGAATTGATCGGAATCTAAGCAAAGAAGCACCAATCATTTCCATGCAAGAGTTTTCTCATGTCAGGTTTCGCTAGGGTATGTCCTATGGCAATTTATGTGTGGATGTTGTGGTTTTGTTTCTTCCCCATGTTTTATGATTTCCCTTTGCTTTAATGAATTACCAGCAATTGTAGAAAGTTGTAACGTTGTTAATTGATTCTTGCACACTTATAGTTATTGAATGTACAGCAGCGGTAATTACATTCAAGCAAGGAAATTTATAGAAATTCCGTGTTGGTGAAATTGTAATTGGTATAGCTGCATAAAATTTAAGATCATTTTTTCAGTGAATTTCCTCGTGTTGAGAAGGCATGATTGCATAAAACTTTACTTTTTCCCAGTTCATCACATTCTTTGAAAAACAGTAATTTCCTTATGTTCTCTAATCTAAGGTCTACTTAGTGTGTTGTGTAATTGGTATAGTCTATTTGAAAAGATTGCTATTTTGCGCAAGGATATTAACATCTTGACATGTTTTAATTCCTTTTTGACTTCGTTTTTGGAGAAAAACCCTCAAACAATGCCCTAGTGACGGGAAAATTATTTTCCTCCAGATCTGAGCTATCATTTCTGGTCATGCGGCTTGTAGAACATATGCTAGGCTTGAAATAAATTGCACGCAGAAAACCTTGCCCAAATTGGAGTTGTGATACCACTTGTAATGAAATTACTACGGTAGTTTCAACCATAGTTCAAAAAATCGTAAATCGGGATTAATCGGCAGGCCAAATTTTGAATCGAAAATTGGGAATCGCAAAAATCGGCAACTTTTAAAAACATTTAAATTCATAAAATATACTTAAATTAAATGTAAAAACAATGTTAAATGATGCGAGAAGTGACTCTATAGAATGCCACATTTTAAAAATCTTTATACAATATTGATTCTTGAATATACTATTATTAATATATAGAATATACAGAATTTATACTTAATAGTTAATAGTATAATACTTAATATTAATACTTCTAGTATTTATTAAAATTTAATATTAATATTACAGTATACAGTGCACTATACACTGTATACACTGTACACTATACAGTATTTAGTAATTTACAATTACACTTAAAGTATTTAATTTTACTATTTATAATATATATTAATATATATTATACAGTATTAATAATAAATATTAATATACTATAGTCTAGGCTGTATATTATACAGTATTTACTATTACTATTAAGTTATTAACTATTAATATTAATATACAGTATTAATATTAATAATAATATACAGTATTAATATTAATACTTAATAATAAATATACAGTAGTTTAATTTTTACCTGCTGCCGCTGGAAATGGGCACGAAATGACTGAACTGGAGCCACGAACTGGTAAATGCCACGAAATGGAGCCACGAACTGATGGTAATGAGCCACGGATCTGTCGGAAATGGCCTCGCAGTCGCAAAAATGAAAGTCAAATGCCCTCGCAGTAGTAAACGCAAGTCGCTGTTGCAAAAACGAAGTCGTGGAAAGAGAAAAGAGGATTAAAAAAACGATTTAGTCTATTTTCGTGTTATACCCTAGGCCGCGTTTTTCCCCACGATTTTCGCCGATTTTAGCCACGATTTTTGCAGGGTATTTGATCGCGATTTATCGGATTACAAAAATCGCGATTTTTCAAAAGTTTAATCGTTTTGATGGAGGAACACGATTTATCGCCGATAAATTGCGATTTTTGAATCGAGGTTTCAACAATAGATTGCATAGTTGAACACATAAATAGAACAATAACATTAATTCATAATTATAACAATAAAATAGAACTAATACTTGATATTTGATAGACAACAAAACAAAATATATGACAATCACTTTGAGGAGGCAACCTCCACAACGTTGCAATAAAATACACACGCGATATGATGATCAAGTACTAACCACTACCTCCTATATATTCTCTACTTACACCATGGTTATTCCATAGGTTGACCCTAATAACAATATGCAAACATAAAGAAATGTGATATGACAAGGTAAGAGATTATGTTAGCCACATGTAGGCCATACATATCCCAATACTTATTATAAGTTAAGGGTCTAGCATAGGGCTTCAATTAGAGTTTCCTAGTTGGACAACTGAGATCCGAAAGATTCAATGGCGGAGATTAGATTCAACACTTTTTGGAGGGAAGTGTGTTTCCCATTTAAGTCAACTATTTTCTTTTTATCATAATTACTTTATTATGTCTATTTATCTATTGTGTGGGGTCATGTCACTTAAGTGACATCCTTAGAGGACTCAGTGTTTAACTCAAAGTACCCCCCTTTGCAATTTATGAAATCCCGATATATTTAGTGAACATGTAAACGTAAAGTACTTGGGTGCATTATTACTGGACCTAATGACATGGTGGCCTTCTGACCTTGAGCTATGTGTGGACATATTACTACCTTGATGAACTTACACCCGAGCAACCTGTGATCTTGACCAATGAACTTGTTATCCGTTTAATACTTTTGTCTCAACTGATGTTATTTTTGAGCCTACTAACTCAACAAAAAGATCACCTTGTTTTCACCGACATTTGTACGTATGTAAATTATAGGAATTCATAAGGCTCTGATTCTAAACTATCTACTAATCTATATTCATTACCTTGTGTATTGTTGTAAGTTTCCTATCTAAAATATTCTCAAACATGTCTAATATTTTTGGGGAGGAAATTGAGTTTTTTTGTATGTTAAGTGAACTATAACCTCTAAAGAAAATTTCAATTATTGTAATTCCTGTTTTTTAATTAACATATGTATTTCTTTAATTTTATATAAAATATGCTGTCATGAATTTTTGGATCTCCAGAGATCTTTATTGTTGAAGGAGATTCGGCGGGAGGTAGTGCCAAACAAGGTCGAGATCGACGCTATCGGTAAAATATAGATATCCTTTACACTAAGATCTTGATGTGTTGGTATTTTATCATGTTTGCAAATATTCTTGTTTGTAGTTTTTTTACAACTAATGCACTTAAAATAATTATAAAACATAATATTTTTAAATTTGCAATTCACTTGTTGATTTTGAAGAACATTTAACAATTCAATTAAATTAATTTTTCGTAATTTATGTGGTTATGGAGTTTACTTTTCTTGAAGAAACTTATGAGAACTAAAAATCATCCTACTGCATCAGATGTATGGATGCTAAATATATCACAGTTGAGAACCCAATGGCAGTTGTGTTGAAAATTGAACTCAAAGCTGCATTATAAAGACTTTAGCTCAAGTTTATGGAACAATGCCGATCGTAATATTTTATGCGCAGAAGATACCAGCACCACCAAAGAATTTTAAGGGTTTGCCTATAATTTCGGATCAGTGTTATTCCTCCTTATCAGTGGAGCATGAGTACATGAATAAAGGATATATTTTGATTCGGTAATGAATTTATATACACATGGTTGGCCTAAGTACAATTAAATGGACTCATCGTGTGACATATCAATTGATTGCCAATATATCATGTTGAAGGTATGTGGCAAATCTCATATTGAAACAAACTCGGCTTCATAGCACTTTTGTAGTGTCATGTGCAAGCCTAATGCATATAGATTCAATCAATGAAACTAGTATCATTAACATCATCATATTCAGAAAGAGACGATTATGAATAAGAGAGTTCTCATATATGATTTATGTATAGTTAGTGCTAGTGGAGAGAATCTAGTCATATTCCTATACAAAGAAGAAAGGAGAGTCATCTACCTTGCACTTCATATGTAGGCATTCCTTGGATAATTTTGTTAGAATTAGCCAATACAGTGGTGTTTTCCCCACATATCACCCAGAAAACCTTATGCCTGAAGATGCACATAGTGGAACTTCTAGGTAATTGATTCTATTTTGAAAACGTTTTTCAAATAGTTTGTTACATGTTTAGAGTAGAGCTTTAACTTTCCTTGACAGCAGTTAAAGATGAGCATATATATTCCTTAATCGTTCACGCTATCTTTGGCCACACCTCCTTATAATGTTAGTCGTCATTGGAAGGACTGTGGGAGTAACATTAGTCTTTTTATGAAATTCATTTTTGTTTCATAAAATTTGATAGCAGAAGACTCTGTATTTTAGTCCATCAAGAAATTGGGAGACATCATGGCATTAGCATGATTTTTTCCTGTTAAGTTTTTCATTTTAAAAATCCATTTAGCTGGTAGAAGAGCCTTCAAAACCATGCCCTTTGCTGCATCTAAGTTGATGCCCAACATCTTTGTTTGTGATTGTACATTCATTTGATAAAAAAACATCTAGTGGAAGAGTTAGAATTGTAGAAGAAACAAAGCATGTAAAACTGAAGCATAGACAGACAAGGGTTACTTTCATCATTCTAGTTATGTCCATTACCAACAATAAGGATTGTATTATCCTTGTTAATTTGTGTCCATTGGTAGAGAAACTTATGCAAGGAAAAATGGTCACTTCTAGGCTTTTCTAATTATGTGCAGTATGATTTTGTTTTCCGTATATAGATACGGGAAAGGACTTTTTCAGTTATACTATGCAAAAGTAAAAATTACTACAAGGAAAAGTTCATTAGAAGGGTAGAGGGATAGACAACATTTTACTGGAGGAAAGATTTTTCATTGTGTGTTGTCATCATTGTACATACCATTAGTAACCCAAGCATTCAAAAGGAACAATCATATAAACATGTAATGTATCAATGATGGGTTGTTATGTTTATCTACATATGGACCGTTGTGGTCATCCCTTGTACCTAGAATCCCCGTTCCTATATGTAAGTTTTGAGTTGATATGTTTGGAGTTCTGCATCGACAAGTCCATTGAGTGTCACAAATGAGTGGAGGGTTTCCCCTTACATTTGCAATCAAGTCAGTCATATTTTGTTTCCGCGCCCCTTTTCCAAGTTGCACTGACTATCCTTTTTGATTTTTCGCTTTTGGTATTTCTTCCTTGTGTTAGCAACCATTAGTTGTGGGCTAGGTTTTCATAGGTAGGGATCCCATAACTATTCTGTCAGTTCTTGATTTTTCTGAAAGTCAATTCTTTTCTGAATTTTACCTTTTTTAAGATGTAGATTTTATTTATTTTCTTGAATCTTTATTATGTTGACAACATCCCACTGCCAGTTCATAACCTCCACTTCCAAGAAGGATTGGACCATCAGACTCCCTATTTCTAAGGTGCCAATTGCTTCCTCCACTCTTGGAATTGGATCAAGTTTGGGTGGAAAAAGGATTTCAGATTACACCCAAATTTGGTTGGTTAAGTTTTATTTTGATCTGTGTCTCATGGATTTCTTGGTAGACACAGAGCTTTTGCATCCCGTCATCATTGTTTAGATGTGATGAATGCCAACATTTATCTGAATCATCCTTTTTATCAGCATAGAGTCTGTGTCTGGTTTCCATTTCTTCTGTAGCTATATCAACTTTAGCCACAATGGGCATTTTCTATTTTTTCACGCTCTTATTGTTTTTTGTTTCCCCAGTTCTTGCAGGTACTTAAATTGGTCATGGTTTCTCCATATGACCTCATCTTTCTTGCCTCCGAGTTAGAATTTTGCTTGCCATTTTAGACAGGGGCCTAGATTTAGTGGGAGGCTTGAAGGTTTCCCACTCCTGCCTGCTGTTTTATATGGGCCTCTTAGCTTAATGTCAGGAGACCTTCCAATATTTTCTATGCACTCTAATTATTTTTTACCATTATTGGATGGTTTTCATGATATGTCCAACCACTCTACAATTATGGCATCTGAAGGGAAACACTCATAATATAGGTTTTATTTTCATACCCTAGTAGGGGAGGAGATCCTAACAGCTTTCAGAAATGGATTAGGCAGGTTCATTAGCAAACATATCCTAGCACATGTAGATAATTCCTAATTCGTAGTTGCTTCTGAAAGGCAGATGAACTTACCAGTTTTCGATGTCAAATCTCTAAATATTTCGTCATCCCAATACTCTGGTGGCAGCTTATACAGCATGATCGACAATGGCACCTCCTTCATTATCACTTCCTCTGGATTTAGAAGTGGGGTCCATTGACGGACATACAACCCTGTACTTTTGAAGAACCACGGCCTTCCTGTAAAGGCTTTCTCCTTATCTTCTGCTTTTTGAAAGGTCACTTGAAAATAACCTTTAGCCAAAAAATTACATGTCTTGGCATCAACAGAATTGCCATTTAGCCCCCATCCATTGCTTCAGGGATTCCATGTCAGTCCATGCCCTGATGAACTTGTAGATAGGGTCCTATCAAAAGAATATAGGGTCAGTTAATCCCCTGTTCTCTTAGGCATCTCCTCTATAATTCTAATATGAATATTTTCATCAATCACAATTTCTGTCTGATTTTTCTTTTGGCATTTTAGGAGGATTTAGATCTGGGTTAAACTGATTTTTCTTAACCCTTTCTCCACGCGTACCTAGTCTACTTGGGCTGCCAGCAAGGTCATTGGAAGACGATGATTACCCAAATACCTTGCCTGTCCCCTATAGTTCTTGCCTGTTAATCCTTGTAGGACATTTCTATTTACTGTGATTTCAAACTCCTTTTCAAACTAGCTTATCATACCTAGTGTCTCTGCATCTAAACCTTCCGTATCCTTTGCTTCTCTTCCCCGTTTGGCTTTGATTCTTTTGCCAGATTCATCCTCTCTGGTCACTCTTCACTTGGTTTGTGAATTTGCTCAGCTTTCTCCCTATATTGCCCCGCGCAAGTCTGCTCCGTTGGCATCATCCTCATACTTTTCGGTAACCTATTTTGGAACTCTCTCAATGTTTGTAATTTATTGAATTTCAATTTTGATTTATAGGTCTCTATCAAGTTTATTTTGACTATGCATATTGATTATATTGAGTTATGTTATTTATGCAATGAATATTCTGTTCCATATGCAAATTATTTGCTGTAAAAGTAGCTATATGTTTTGTGTTTTTATCATTTTGTTCCCTTGTCAGCCATGTGAAGCCCACATTGTGTCATCATCACTCACACAATCATCAATATTGTACAATCAAAACCAATCTCAAATATTGAAATTTTTGAAAGAAATTGGATGAAAATCTATGATGGCATGGGAATGTGAATAGAAAGAATGAATTTAGCTGAGGGAGAACCTTGTATATTAAAATGATTATCAATGAAGACATTCGTATCTCCACCTATATTGTGTTGTGTTCATTTTTGTATATGGTGATTATGTGATTTTTTTCAGGTAATATGTGGCTAATCTTTTGTTTCCTTGTGTATTTTCTTAGATAATATGTGCATAATGTTTTGTTTCCTATTAAAGTTATTTTTTTAAGAGTATGGGCATGCATACACATTAAACTTAGGCTAGTTAATATTTCTCTAAGTTAACATTTTACATTTAAGAAAATATTTTATTGTAAACGTGGATAATTGAATGAATATCCATGTCTTTAGTTACACTAGAGTAAGTGTCACTTTCTCTTAGAGCCAGTCCTAGTTCACCAAGCAATCATATTTGCAGGCTATATCCGGCTAGTTTTCACTATGATTAACTAGGCAAATCTTTCTAGTTTTGGAGTCAACTGTTTGTGACTCCCAATTGTACCTTAGTTTCACCTTTATCTCCTTATCTTATGAATAGAGCATGGTAGTGTACCTCATTCAAGGGTGTTGTACAAGTTATTCTGTAAATTCCGTGGTTCTTTGTGAATTTATCTTGTTGAGTGCAAAAGCATGTTTTGTCAAGTGAGATATTGGATAAATTTGACGCATTTGTGTTAGATTTCAATATTTTATTCTAAGATTTAGTAGCTTTTGGTTTCACACTTTTGTCGTTTGTTTTTCTTGTGAGTAGTGCGAAGCCTAAATACTATGTTGTTACTCAACACCTGCAAAACCTTGCAGCCATAGGTAATCTCAAAAATTAAAAAATTGAAAGAAAAGGAGGAAAACATTGATGGATCATGAAGTATAGCGATATGAATCTAATTGGCAGAAGGGGGAAATTTAAAGAAAGACTCCACTTATGTATGGAGGATTGAAATTATCCTTCAATAGGAATCTGAAGACATTTAAGTTACTTTATAGAAAGTGGATGATAACCTCATGTGGAAACATCACATTGATTGGTTGAAGACTCTTTTACCATGATTCCTTGCACATTGGTTTATCAATCTGCAAAATGTACACGAAGAGCATGAGCAAAAAGTAAAAAGGTGACAAGGTGGTGCTATGCAAGTATGCTGCAGAGAGAGATAGAGAGAAGAAAAACACAAAGGACATTAATAAGGCTAACCTTTAAGGCTTATAAGAATCGATTGATGCCAATTGTTAAGATAAAGGAAAAGTTATTGGTCCTACATATTCATTGAGTAGTCAAAAGATTGGAGAGAGTGGCCAAAAAGAAAAGAAGAAAAGATTGTTAAGAATGCCAAAGATTTTGCAAGAGAAGTCTCTACACCAAGTGGAAACTCAAAACAACATGCTTTAAGGATCACTCATTGCTTGTTAGATAAAGTCGAAGATATTAGGAGCAATGTTGCTGCTGGGAATTCTAGCACGTATACAATCTACAATTGTTTTTGCTAGACAAGGATGTTGCGAAACTAATTGATCAAAGGAAGTTACACTTTTTTCTTTAAAAAAACTTGGAGAAAATTCATATTATAAAGAGATCAAAATGTACATATTCGACTGTGCCAGGCATGGAAACTATTAGTCCAGACCTGGGCAGTATGAACAAAAGCACACATATTAGTAACAAACATTAATGCAAATCTTTATCAAGAATTTGTCTAAGATCTCCTTGAAGCTTTGACGACCACCATAACGGTGGAGGACCATAACAAATGAGATTATGGTTATCAAGAGCCCAATTGGCTAATGCATCCGCCACTTTATTGAGCTCTCTAGGCACATGATTGAAGGATACCTCTTGGAACTTATCTTTCATTCTTCGAATTTTCTCCGCCTCTCTTACAATTTGCCAATTTTTGCCTTGAACCCTTTCGGAATTGGTGTTGGGATTAGCACACCGGTTGTCTGAAATAATATATCGATCTAAGCATACATGCGATAAAAACGGATATTCTACTAGAAAAAAAATACAAAACAAGAGTTATAAATCAACACCAGATTTAACGTGGTTCACCCAGTGTGGGCTACATCTACCAAGAAACAAGCCAATCTATTATCCAAAGCTTTCAGAAGATATACAATGAAGATTTACAATCTTCCACACCTCTCACGATGTACAATACTTTCTTTCTCTCAAGCTTCTCCTTCTCCAAGAATTCTCTCTCACAATTATTTTCACAATAATAACTCTCTTCTAACCCTAGCTTTCTAGCTTATAAATACCTTATACAAACTTAGGGCACTTAGCCATGCAATTACAATCAATATATCTCGCTTTAATACTAAAATTAGATCTAATTCCCGTGAGTTAAATAAAACACTCACACACAACCGATGCCGGTTAGCCCTAACCGATGACGGTTCCTACTTGTCTGACCGATGCGGTCCCTTTATAACCGATCCTGGTTCTTTGTGTTTTCCAAAGAAGTTGATATAGCATGCTAAACTGAATTAATTGAGCTCCACATCTCAACAATCTCCCACTTGGAGATAAATTACTGCACTATCCCCTGCATAACGTCATCCTTAGATCCTTAGCTTTATTTCTTCCTCTTCAAGTCTCAAACTTGAAGACCAACAAAAGTGGAGTGTAGCTCCAACTTCTCTTTTGCTAATGGCTTCGTTAGCATATCCGCAGGGTTTTTACTTGTATGAATCTTCTCCAGTTTCAGCTGCCCATTCTCCAATACCTACTATATTAAGTGATATCTCAACTGAATGTGTTTCGTTCTAGAATGAAACGTAGAGTTCTTTACCAAATGAATTGCACTCGATCACTGAACAATTTGCAATCATCTTGCTCCTTTCCCAACTCTTCCATGAACTCCCCATCCATATCATCTCTTTCTAGTCTCTGTAGCTACAACATACTCTGCCTCCCGTAGTAGACAAAGCCACAACCTTCTGCAATCTCGATATGTAGCTAATTGTCCCACCAACCGTGAAAATATATTTAGTAGTGCTCCTTCTACCATCCAGGATCTTGACCATATTCGAATCAACATAGCCACATAAAGAAGTATCCGAACTTCAATAGCGTAACTTCATGCTAGATGTCCCTCTCAAATACATGAGTATCCATTGGACTGCTTTCCAATGCTCTTTATCTGGATTGGCCATAAATTTACTCACAACTCCCCCTACCTGTGCAATGTTTGGTCTGGTACAAACCATAGCATACATGAGACTCCCAACTGCTGAAGCATATGGTATTCGTGTCATGCATTTGACCTCCTCATGTGATGAAAGACATTGATCTTTGCTCAATTTGAAGTGTCCAGCCATAGGTGTACTTACAGTTTTGAATTCTGCATTTTAAACCTTTCTAACACCTTGTAGATATAATCCTCCTGAGACAAATACAATTTCTTATTCTTCTTGTCTCTGTGTATTTGCATGCCAAAGATTCTTTTTGCAGCTCCTAAATCCTTCATAGCAAATGTGTGAGCTAGCTTTCCTTTAAGCTCACCAATGTCCTGCATACTAGATCCTGCAATAAGCATATCATCCACATACAATAACAAAATAATATAGCTCCCATTTTCAAGCTTCTTGAAATAAACACAATGGTTAGATTCACATCTCAAGTAACCATTATCTCAATTTTAAAGTTTTAAATTGAATTTGTTAAAAATTTAAACGCCTACCCTCTCGTGTATGCTCTCACCTCGCATCACTTATGGCAAACTTGGTGATCAAAATAAAAAATTGACCTGTATGGGTTAACAAATGAATTTTCTAATTTGTATTTGTTGTTTTTAATTAAATTATTTTAATATTTAGCAATGTTTAAAAAAATCTCTTATTGTAGGTTAAAAGTTTAAACAAATTAATCCTACAATCATGGCATCCAGTTCAACTTCAGTGGGGCAAGAGGGGGAAATGTTTCGGGTGGTATGATAGTGAAAATGAATCCAAATTATCCTTTATGGAGGCATGTGAAAGTGGTAGAGCTTGTTCTTTGTTGGTGGTGTCCAAGTTTGGACATGCCCCCATTGTGCCAGCACATTTAAATCCTCATATACCCGTTTGAGAGCTCATCTGATTGGGGTATCGGGGATGGGTATTAGACCGTAAGAAGGTGGAAAAGAAAACCATAGCCATGTACCTAAAAGAGCAAGAGGATGCAAACTTTGAAGCAACAAGAGCTCGCTCCGAGAACTATATCTTTACAGCGAGAGGACCATGGGAAAACTACCAACATCAACACCATCATTTCATCCTTTCATTGAGACTTGTGCTGAAACTGTTCCAGATGATTCCCCTTTTGATGCAGATACCTCAGGGCCATCAAGCAAGAGAACAAAAGGCCCATTAGAAAAAACATTTAACATTGAGAAGAGGGAAATTGCAGATGAATTGGTGTCTCGGTGTATATTTGCATGTGGACTACCATTCAATGTCTTGAGATCACCTTATTGGCAGCAGATGGTGAGAGGCATTAATGAGGCACCACAAGGGTATACAAGCCCTAGCTATAATAAGGTTTGCACTTCTCTTTTGGCAAAAGAAGTGCAACACATTCAGACATCTCTACAACCAATTAGAGATTCTTGGACTGAATCAGGAGTCTCTATTATATCGGATAGATGGAAAGACTCAGAATAGACTTCTCATCAACATTATTGCAGGTATGCCCCAAAGAGCCAATGTTTCGAGCATTTGATTGATTGTGAGGGGAAGTAAAAGATGCCCAATAAATTGCAAATATTCTCATTGAGGCTATTGAGTCAGTGGGCTTGCAAAGCATTGTCCAAGTCATCATAGACAACGCCAAAAATTGCAAGGCAACAAGATTGATAGTAGAGGGTAGGTATGAGCACATATTTTGGACACCATGTGCAATACACTCCCTGAATCTAATGATGCATAAGATTGAGAAAATTTCATGGATTGAGTAAATATACACAAAGGAAAACAAGATTTATATGTTTGTCACCAACCATCACATGTCTCAAGCCATATTTAGAAGATTTTCAAAGTTAGAGTTGTTGAAGGTAAATGAACAATTCATTTTAAATTTAATATTTGATTTTAAATTTTTAAATCAATTTCAATTTGTGTTGTTATTGAATTGTTTCCATTCTTTTTTAATAGGTTGTTGAGACTAGGTTTGCCTCTCACACACTCGTCTTGAGACGACTTGTGAAGGTGAGACATGCTTTGAGCATGATGGTGATTGATAATGTTTGGACTGTCTGGAGGCAATCTAACATAGAAAGAGCCCAAAAAATAAAATCATGGATCCTTGATGAGAATTTGTGGGGAAAAGTTGAATATTTGCTGAGTTTCACGGAGCCTATTTTGAGTATGATACGATTTGTAGACAAAGATAATGCTTGCATTGGAAAAATATATGATGGCATTGACTCCATGCTTGAAAAAATCCATGATATCATACAAGCCAAAGAGCAGGACCCTGAGGAAAATTTTTACAGTGAAGTTAAAAATGTGATCGTGAAAAGGTGGAACAAAATGACCACCCCATTGCATCTCCTTGCTTATGCTTTAAATCCCAAATATTACAGCAGTGAAATAGTTGGGAGAGCTGCTAGGCAGCGACCATATGATGACCATGAGGTTGCAAATGGGATGAGGGCAACATTCAGGAGGTTGTTTCTTGATCCAGCTACATCACTTGCAGTCCGCTAGGAGATGTCGATGTTTGTAAATGGACAAGGTAGCATGGGAGAGATAGAGGCTATTTGTGACAAACCCACCATGGATCCAATCATGTGGTGGACTTGTCGTGGCCATGATGCCAAGTGCTTACGACCAATTGCGATCAAATTGCTCTCACAGGTATAAAGTTTGTAACTTGTTATTTGATATTTTAATTACCAATTAATAGTTAAAATTCAAAATGATATCATTTTTTTAAATTAATATTTAATAATATTAATACTTTGTTTTGTTACGATGGCTAGTAATTCTTCTACAGAGCACAACCGTTGGAGTACTTATGGCTTCATCCACTCACCAAACCCACCATGTTGGCATTGAAGAAGGTTGAAGATCTAGTTTTCAACTTGCGCCTCTTAACCCACAAGATGCAAGAGTATACTAGCGGTCCTAACAAGCTTTAAGACCTCGAACCTGAAAACACGGATTTTGAAGCTTCTCGCTGCTTGTTTGTCCAATGTTTCACTTCTTGGCATCGATGAGGAACTTCTAGGAGCCCTTCGGAACAGTTCGAAAGTGGAGCTAGTGGGAGTGGAGCTGCAAGTGGCATCCATGAAGATGATTTTGACAATCATCTAGATGATATGCTCTAGAAGTTGAGAACTTGATTGTATTATGTTATTTACTATCATGTTTTGTACATTATGAATCAATACAAACTCAAGTCTCAATTGTCAAAGTATTGGAAGTTTGAAATTTGTTTTCATGTTCTATGAATGATTTTAAGTTGTATTACTCTATGAGTATTAAATTTCCGTAAGTATGCAATGTATGAGAATTAAATTTCAATAAGTATGCAAATGCTTCTTTAAATTTATAATTTATATACATATTTATATATTTATACACACACACACACACACACACACACACACATACATACATATATATATATATATATATAAAACGTACTCAAAAGCGTACCATACCCGAGATTTTTAAAAATTTGCTGTTTCAGCGTACCGAAACTGTACCCGTACACTACACTGCCAAGACAGTCTAGTTCAAAAGGTTTGAAGAGCTTATACGAAGTTGGAGATGGAATATAATCAGTTGGATGGTATTACTTCAGTAATTGCTTCACCCTCGAACTCAGCATCAGCCTTGGCTTCCAGTTGCTACCAGCTTATCTATCTCCTTCATCTTGGCCCCACATTTCTATTTCGTAGTTTCAGTAGAGATGCCCATCGAGATAAAGGAATGGGATATATTTTGAAGGAGATTGTATCATTGTGTGTTGTCATCATAGCAGATTTTCATTAATAAAGCAATTATTGCACGAAGATATCACCATATTCCATGTACACTGGTTGCTTTACAAGTGGAGAACAAAATGAGATTGTTTCTCTGTGTGACCAGCAGTTTGGGTTCCTGTAGCTTTTCTTTCTTTGTTTTGGTACCTTATGCAACACAGATGCATCACGAGCTGTTATACTATGGGGCCAAAAAAATCACTTAAAATTGATTATTTTGTGTCTAACCTGAAAAACTATAGATTTCCATAGTTTTAGATTTTAAGGATGAAATGGATATTTCATTCATATTTTGTCTCCTTGGATCCATCTTCAAAAGTTCAATATTCTCAAGTGTCTCCGGCTGCGCATTATGTCAACATTTCATCTCCCCTCCCCTCCCCCTTCCCCATCCCCGCTCCGTCCAACCCACCCATACTTAAAAATTATCTTAGAGCATGGCACAGGAAACGGGCCTATGAAAAATATCTATATAAAAGCATTTGGATTATATTCAGACATTAACAGCACTATAGAAGCTTTAGATATATATGTGGGATTCGTGCTAAGGAGATTTTGAAAATTCAATAATTTCTGGCAACACAACAATCAATAGGGTTGTGTTTAGATAGCAGCATTCTATACAAGCTATGCACACAATTTTTCTATTATGTTTTAGGATGTTATAAGATTAATAGCTATGTAAACAACTAAGCTCAGAAAGAAAGAAAGAAATAATATTAAAGTCCATGAATGACCAAAGGTGAATGGGACTGGAGAAAGTGCTAAGCTTTAATGACAGGAAAATTTAGAAGTTATCTGCCATGCCAAGGCTTAATGAACATAAGAGTAGCTGCGATTGACAGATTTTTTCTATAACTTATGTATGGTAAATATTTTTATTTCTGAAATATGGTAGGACTCTTCTCTGCAGGCTATCTTACCTTTGCGTGGTAAGATATTAAATGTGGAGCGCAAGGATGATGAAGCTATATATAAAAATCAAGAAATACAAAATCTTATCCTTGGATTAGGGCTTGGACTGAAGGTATGTTATATCAGCTATTACATCTTAAAAGGTTTGGAATTGTCTGCGTTGCATTTCTTTCTTACAGTGTTTTCCTGCATTTCTTACTTAAGACTGTTTTCCTCTCTCATACTTCTAATGTTCCATGTACCAGGGTGAGGATTTCAGGAAAGATACTTTGCGTTATCACAAGATAATCATACTTACAGATGCAGATGTAGATGGTGCTCATATCCGCACTCTTCTCTTGACATTCTTTTTCAGATATCAGGTAACCTTACACACATGACCTTGCATGTCTTCATGTGAATGTGTGCGATTGCATGCATGTGTATAAACTTGTATGATAGAAAGGTGAATTTTGACTAAAGAACACTAAAAGCAGCATCATGCAACTTTGCATGACTTGTGTTTCTAACTTTTGAGCCCAAATGTTTGTTATTCATAAAAATTGAGGGGTTGGGTTTCTGTTTGATTACATTATTTTACAATACAAATTTGTGAGGACTCTGATGCAACTTTCTTTTTTGTTTCTGAATTTGTTCTTGTAGAAAGCTCTTTTGAGGAAGGTTGTATATATGTGGGAGTTCCGCCACTGTACAAGGTTTTTACTTCAAATTCTTTCAGAACATGTTGTTTATCATCTAGTACTTCCTAGTCTGGAATACCTCACTATAAATTCTGATAAAATGTTCTGGATCTTGAAGGTGGAGAGGGGTAACCGAGCTTATTATTGTTTTGATGATGAAGATTTAAAGAAGTTGCAGAAGCGTTTTCCATCAAATGCATCATATACAATGCAGCGTTTTAAAGGTATCCTAATCACAATTTTCTATTCTTGCTACTTGCCTGGAAATTTAAAGAAATAGAATGCAACAACTTATGACCTTGGTGTTTATAAATTTTACACCAGAGTCAGTAAGTTCATTGTAGCACAGGTTTTGCACATAATAGTAGACTTGTGGACTTATTTTGATTGTTGATATGGACAGGATTAGGAGAGATGATGCCTTTACAATTATGGGAGACAACCATGGATCCATCGACAAGAAAGCTTAAACAGTTAACAGTTGAAGATGCTGCAGAGACAAATGTAGTTTTCTCTTTGTTGATGGGGAATCAGGTAACCTATCTTTGATTTACACAGTTCTGTCTACTACCATTAAGTTTATTAAAAAGTGCAATATTAAGGCCATAAAATTGGGAGTATGGTATTTCATCATAGGTGTACTTATATGCCAAGGCTGTTGCACATTTACGGTGTGCTGGCATCCTTAAAGGCAGGCCAGTTATTTGAACTGGTAGAGAGAAGGCAAGTGTAAAATGTTGGTCATGTTAACCTGTTTTCATTTTACCAGGTGGAGCCACGGAAAGAACTCATTACAAGTTCTGCATCCAAAATCAGCCTTGATAGCCTTGATGTTTAGTGGCGATTTCAATTTGTGCGTGCAACTGTGAGATCTGTTTCTCACTCATCCAATCTGTGTCATTTTTTTGAACAAGAATTATTCTAGAATAGGCATATTTATTCCTAATTATAGTTCATTCTACGTGACACAATCTGAATTTCATGCCAGATTTCTCCATGATGCTCCTTTTGATTTGTGCCATGGTACATGAACATTCCTTTGATGGCACGGGTTGAAATTTTTGTGGGAATCGAGTTCCAAGCTCATTGTATATCTAGAACCAATTGACAAGCATTACGAGATGCCAATGCATCTTAGCATTGATGGTGAGGCCATGAGATGCAAATGAACCATGCCAGTATTTTACTCTGGTTACACTCTTTTACTCATCTATTCAAAATCATTCAGTTTCATTAACTCTGATATATTTGGAATTGATAAATGCTTATGTGCAGGCATTCTTATAAAAATGGCAATATGATTATACACCAGCATCAAGTATTCTATTAAAAAGTGTTGAAAAAAATTACAATATCAAAATTTAAACATCGACTGCAATGATGTCCAATGAGTAGTACGAGAGGAGCTTCAAAATGGATTTCAACTTTGAGCAAATCCACATAAAAACATACCAGAATCAAATAAAGTACTAGGCATTTGAATATCTTAGATTTCAATGTGGCACTGGCGAATATGATGTTTCTTTAGAAATAAACTCGGACAACAATAGTAAATCCACTTGAATGGAAAAACAGATCTCAAATATTTGGGTGCAAATGATAGACAAAGTGATATGAATAGAACATATATACTGGCCACTTCAAGTTGTCAAACCTCAAAAATGTATAATAGTATAATGGAATTACTTTGACACAACAATGTATCAAGATATGAATATTATGAACAAAACAATAACAATATAGAGCAGATCCATACAATTTGATTGAGAACATGGCACAATACTCGAAAATATATGATTAAGCCACTTCAAGGGGCAAACTCCACAACCTTTCGAAAAGAATATAATTTATAATATGATGATCAAATACGAACCACTATCTCTTGTATATGCTTTACTTAGGCTATGGTTATTGCATAGGCTGCCGTACCACCATATGAAGATATAGAGAATTAGCATATGACTAAGTAAAATGTTATGTTAGCGCTGCAACACATATTTGAATATACCTTATAGGTTAGGTTGTAGTATGCCCCTCCCATTCAAACCAACATTGACTATCATTGAGTGTTTACGTAGGAACGCTTCATCCTCCCATGTCATATCCTCACTGGGTAGATTCTTCTACATGATTATATATTTTTAATCACTCTTGTTTGTAGCTTCAGTAGAGTGTGTCTCAAGGATCTCCTTGGGTTCCAAAATGATTTTGCCCAACT
This sequence comes from Taxus wallichiana var. yunnanensis, assembly GCA_018340775.1. Lineage (NCBI taxonomy): Eukaryota > Viridiplantae > Streptophyta > Pinopsida > Cupressales > Taxaceae > Taxus > Taxus wallichiana. The sequence goes on along the minus strand of CM031238.1, from coordinate 593,367,308 downwards.
CATCAAGTTTTGGCAACACTGACTAGAATAAAATTATTTGTCCAACGACCTTTTCCAAGAAGGAAACATGAAAGACCAATTGTGTTCTTATTGATTGAGGTAACTCTAGTTTTTATGCTACATTTCCAATCCTCTATAAAATCAGATAAGGGACAACTCCTTTACTTATTCCCTCTTCTAAGAAAGTGGTGGTTTTGAGCCCATGCCTATCAAGCCCACTAATGCTAAATTGACAAGCCCTATATTACACAAAAAGTTTTCTCCTAGGTCTCCTCTTGAATGCAAGCCATTGCTTAAGTGCGTCCCACAACATAAGCTAAATGTGATACATCCTACTCATTTGGTGCACAAAGCAATTTTGAGGCCCAAGTTTCCTACACTTATGGATCCCTCTCCTCACCTTCTTTATGGTATCATAAGGTAGCCCTTGTTACAAATATATTTTCAAAAAGACAAACATTCAAATATTCTAAAAATGCAAAAACATTTAAATATATTAATAATCCTCCCAAAAATGTAAATATTTCAATAATATAAAATTAGGACCTACATATGACATGACTTACTAACCTTTTTTTTTTTTTTACTTTGTGTGTGTTGTTTGTCACATGACTTGATAGATAACATATTTTATATTATTTACACGTGCACTTCATGAGGTATGTGAACATGATGCGTGACACAAGATTCTACATTGCTTATAGATGTTGGATCTCTTTACTTACCAAGTGGCCTTGCAAATTTGGGGCTCTCTCTTGCATTATCAAGTGCTATTGTTTCATTACATAATGCTATTTCACATTCTCATTATGGTTATATTATATATTGTGTTATGTGGTATATATTTAGATTTTCAAGACTAATACATGTGGACTATGCGGGGTTAGTATATCTTGTTCAATGCGCCCATTGGTTATTGTTTATTTTCTCATCATCATAAATTTACCCGCATACTTGTTTATCCTATGTATGCAGCTTATGCCTTCTCTATGTGTGTGGGACACTTGGACGTCTCTTTTTATCACCTTAGTTGTCTTTGCTTACATGACCATGTAGGCTTTGATTGTGTGCAACACTATTGCGTCTCTTATATGTGGCTCTCAACCTTCCCTATGACTAATTATGTGACATTTATTGTATTTGTATGCTTGTGTGCTTGTTTGCTTGTTAGATATGCTATTTCTTCATGCCATGGTTTCTACCACACACTCTTGTTGGGCTCGGCCTATATGATGACCACTTACACACATCTTCTATGTGATTCAATGATGACTATATGGTACATCCAACATGGATGTTTTTATTCTCTTGAGGCAAGCGATTTACATGGCATCTCACTCACCTCAAAAGAGGGGGCATGTAGTGGGGTTATTACACAAAATTTAATGTAAATAAGGGACACAAATAGATCACATAATACAAAATACGGATGAACAAGGTATAATAACATGCACAAATTATTCATAGAATCTCAATAGGGATAAAATTGTCCAACATGACAGAGCTAACAAACATCGCAATCCAAAACATAAGGTATTGTTCCAAGATTTTTTTGGGCAACAAAATCACTTTTTTCTTTTCTAGAGTGTACATGCTTTCACAAGTTTCTAATACAAATTTAGGGATATATTACACAATTTAGAGTGGATTTTACTACATTGTGATAATGAATATGGGAGGCATGAGTACTTCACTCCCTTTTAGCTCCGTGCATCTCACAAGCATAAGCAATACAAGGTGCGGGGCATGTGCATTGCTTCATTCTTTGTCGACTTTGCACATTTGGCGATCAACACTTTAACGACCGAGAGTGCATGAGTATACTTCATTCCCTTATGACTTTGCGTGAATCATACATTTTGGACCTAGATATGTTTGTAGCAAATGGCGTGGTTCCATTGGTGGAAGATTTAAGGGACAACTAGATATCTTATGACACTTTTACTCTCTTTCGAAGATTTGAGTGGCTAAACGCCTTATGATTCTCTACCTCTTTCTTGAGGAAGGTTTTAAGAGGCGTGTAGACGCTTTGTGATGACCATTCCTTTGGTGCATTGAGGCACCTAATTATCTCTGTGGTTTTGATTAGTTCTCCTAATTGGAGACTCGATCACCTAAATCCCTCAACAAAGTCGGTTCCAATCTCACTCTTCAAGTGCTTCAACAAAGGAGCTCCTCCTTTGACAAGGCAAACATGTGTATTCCTTCCATGTTTTGTTCTCTTTCAATTTTCGAAAATTTCAAATGCAATATTATTATAGTGTTAAAGTTCAATTCTTCTATTTAGACATCGATTACACTATATGTTACAAGAGCGCTCACGTTTGGGGATCTTGACAATCGTAAGCAATCTAGCAAAGATAATGTATTTACACACTTTGGTATTATTTTTGTTTAAGTAGTGAATTTCATTTCCTAGCTTGAAGGGGGAAAATGTAGACAAATAATGTGACAGCTTAATCATTTGATAATGTCAACATTGGCTTAATTCTTAAATCGTGATTTGTGCACAATTCAACGCCTAATTGCTAAATCCCTAGTCCTATTGCAAGACTTGGTTTCCCCATTACATTGTGCAATCACTCACAAAACAACTTACATTAGTCCACAACAATTCATTTGTCATAGTTTGCATACACAACTTTATACCATTGCACACCTTTCTTGAACCAAACTCGCCAATCAAGGACAACACTACCAAACAATTTGGTTCCAATCTAGCGGTTTCAACCAATCTCCTATGATGGTAATTTGCTTAGTTTGAAATCTTTTATGGGTCATTACTCTCCTCATGAGTCAACCTTAAGTTACATCTAGGGAACCCTATATAAGCAAGTCGAGACAAACTTTTTACTTGACACTTTCAAGCACTATTGAAGTTCAAATCACTCAAAAGACATTCAAAGTTCTATTAAATCCCCTTAAAGTAGTGGCACACATTAGGAGTAGCCCCTACACATGTATGAAGCACTCCATACTTGGTTTTACACCAAGCTTCCCAAGTTAAAGACCATGAAAGCCGAGTCCTAAGAAAACAAGTCATCATGCGACTATTATCAAGTGATCAAATTGGCAAATAAAGTTGCATCCATACAATGTCACATATCTAGGTGGAGACCTATATACATTTCAAGATCTTTTTAGAGTAGTGCCAACTTAAGTGGTTTACGGATTGCACTCCAACCCATACACTAACCTTTTTCTAGTGGTTTAGTGGATGGTTAGGGTTTTAAGTAATTTCTGTTGATTTCTAAGGTTTAACACATTTGTGAGACCTAATTTATTATAGCAAGACATATCATAGTTAGTCGCAAGAGCACAAAGCTATAAAGCACCAACACCTTCCTAGGCAAAACTACCATTTATGAACAAAAGTTCCATACAAAGTTTGGTGTTTCGGTCCAAGTTTGACAGTTTGGTCCCGATAAGATTTACGCTTCCATAAACGCATATGAAGCATCATTAGACATTTTCACTTTTTTCCTTTCTGTTATGCTGAAATCAATGTCTTGATCATTGAAATAACTAAGATCACTTGCTCTCTTATGTTTTACTATATTTTACACGTGTTATGATTGATCTCTTTTGTAAATTGCTATATATGTATATTATGGTATGTGTGTTCGATTAATGATATCAATATACATCATTTTTCTAACCTTAATCTAGAATAAAAGTAAGAAACTCCCATTTTGTCTATTTTGGGTTAAATCATGATGCGACAAAGGCTAACTTATATCACAAGATAAATTTTATGTAAGATCAAGGAAACAACATAATCAATGATAACCAAAATTAGTGTATCAACTATCTTAGTACAATATGTATATGTTGTAAAATAGAAACAATTGTTAGCACATGTATTTGAAACATTCGTAAGCTAAAGTAGTGTAAGATCTAATAATGTCTATGATCATAGGAGTAAAATGTGTTATGATAGTTATGAGAGACATTTAAGCATAAACAATGCATAGAAGTTGTAAGATAATAGAAATGTAAGCTCAATAATGTGTGTCAAAAATAGCGAAACATTTCATAAAAGTTTTCTAGCAAATATTCAACAAGGTAAAATATGAGTAACATGATAACAACACACGATTTAACGCCTTATGGATACATAGCAATCTAAGACACAATATGATGCAACATGACATGACAAAACCATAATAAAGAAACACGACCGACAAGATGTGACAAACTTAATCGGTGTTAAATGTTAGTTCATGTGTGCAAAAATAGGTATGCAACAATCAATGATATAAATCCAAGTGTGTAAGAAGTAGTGTGATAATCAATGTGTAGTATACCAAGCAATGTGTGTAGAGCAATGATAGATAATCACCGAGGAGCATCATGTAGTAAGAAGTGATAAATTCATCATGTAATAAGTGACGTCTATTAGGAAAAAGAATGGATATGTGAGAATATAATAATATACGAGAATAATAATGTGTATCTAACTAGGAGTTATACACGAGTAACAACTCACAACATATAGGTTTGTTAGAGAGATATTTTAGGAGAGTGGTATTAGGGATATTTGAGATATTGTGGTTAAGTTAATAAGCCTAAAATTTTTGTTTATAGGAGATATAAATACTATTTATATGTAACTTCAATAATTATTTAATTTAGAATAGTTTTATTGATAAATTTATCCAAATTCAACATTTGGTATCAAAGCAAGAGATTGTGTTTCTCTAATTTTTCTAAAGGGCAACATTACTAGTTTTTTATTACCTCAATTGATGGGAAAAAAATTCATGTTAACAATTCTCTATAGATTAGTCAAGATAATTTTAGCTTGTTAAAATTATTGTTGTGTAGAGATATATTTAGTTTCTCGATAGAGAAAGTTCTTAAGAGGAGTGTGAAAGGGAATCCAAGTATGGAGTTGTTATAAGCTAATTTTGACTTCGCAAAATTAATAAACATGGAAATTTTGATATTTTTCAAAAGTATTATTTTGTGTGATTTAACTCCCTTGTCGCGATCGTCTCATTTTTGTGATCGTTCTGGTCTTCATTTCGTCCATTTCGGGCGAGAACTCCTCCCACCAGGTTATAAACTGCATTAATAATTAATTAATTTATTATCCTTTATTTGATAAAATCAATTTTTATTAACTTTTGGGTTTTTAATTAAATAAATATTAATTAAAAGTCATTCGACAAATTTTTATTTAATTGTCGGGGGGAAAGTAAGCTTCCGCTTCCAATTGTCGGGGATGCCAAATTGGCTTCCCGTACTGGATTTCCCTTTCTGGAAAATTCATTTTATTTCCCCGCTTGTGGGATTTCTTCCACTGATTGCCAATTCAACCGATTGGCAAACAAGCAAAAAAATCTCTTGATTTCCCACATAGGGAAATAAAATGGGGATTGCCAGCCCGCCTTGCCATTTCCACTGACAAATGGTTATTTATTCCCACTTTCCCTTGGCAATTAATGCCACTACCCGGGAAAGATGGAAGCAAATGGTTGTTTATTTCCCATTTTTCCTTGGCAATTAATACCACTACCTAGGAAAGATGGAAATGGTTATTCCAACGGAAATAAGAAATGGTTACAGAAGCTTCTTTAACCATTTCTTCGTCAAACTCGTTGGAAAAAGTCATGCGAAGAAGCTTTGAAGCTTTCAATATTTCTAACTTCTTATTATTTCCTTTGTGTGTAAACGTTTACCGAAATATTCATTTTCACCACAGGTTTTAGAAGAAATAAAGAAAAGAAGATCTCCACGAAGAGGGTAAGCAAAGAGAAAAGCCATTTCCCACACCTTGGAAAGAAATAACTAGAGAACAAGTTTCACGCCTAAGAAGGAGATTTTAATTATTAAAAAAGGGAGACAATCCAAGGCGGAAATAAAGCAAATTCATCACTAAATCAATACAAACAATCTCATAAGCCGCAATCCCAAAACAACACATTAGAATCCATGCATTGGTTTAAAGGGAACAAGTTTGATGCAAAAGACAAAGAATGAATTTCAACGCAGCCTGTAAGAGAGAAATAACAATTTGAATAAGACAAAAACATCTCCCACGCAGCCAAAGGGAGTAAAAGCCAGTCCAAGGCAAAAATATAAGGATAAACATACGTCACACTAAAGACAAAGTTGAAAATCAGTCCATGCCCAGCCAAAAGGAAGAAAAAAAAAAAGAGAAAACAACCAACGCATTTTGAGGAATCAATGCAAAAGCCATGGAGTCCAAGAACCAACGTGGGGGAAAAGAAACAGTCCATTAAAATTTGTTATTTGTTTGTTTTTCTTTTGCAAAAGATGACAAGACCACGTGGGAAGGCAAGAAAACAGTCAAGAAAAAGGAAAATCTCCACGCAAGGGTAAAAGAAATAGTTTCCAAGCAATTTTCCATGCCAAAGGGAAAAGAATATTGTCCACGCGTGAGGAGAACTCAGTCTAGAGATAACAAACTACGCATTGGTCAGGCATACAATCCAGAAAAGGAGCCCACGTATTTGCATAAACAAAAATTCACGTGCCAGAGACGGAATAAGAAATTCATGCAAAAATAAAATGATATTCATGCATTTTCCTTGACAATAGTTGCACACAGTTGAAGAGAAGTCACGGTTCACGCATGCAAAGGAAAGCTTGCTCACGCACTGCCAAAAGCAAAAGATTAAAATTGATCCACGTAAAACATTAAAAATCGGGAGAATTTAATTAAAAAAATCATTTTCATAATGCATTTGTGAGAAGTATTCAGGCTATTCAAAAATATCATGCATTCAAACGCATTACCGATGTATATCAGCACAAAGAAAAATGAATTTAATAAAGAAAATGATAGATGCGGAAAGAATGTGCCGTAGGTTGTATCTATTGAAGTAATCAACTTTGGAGCTCGATATCTCGAAGTTGGATGATCATCGGGAAGAAAGGTTTGGTTTGTTGAATTCTTCCCATATTCGTGTACTCATTTTCCAAATTTCAAATGCACAACACCTCATTTGATATTTTTCACGAACCCAAGAAAAACTCAATTTGCTCGATTTTGCTTTGTGCACACAATTTCAGCTTGGCGGAAGGCCTACTTTGAGAATTCGTATCTCGAGCCCAAATGATCGTTAAGAGAAACAATTTGGTTCATTGAATTATTCTCAACTTCATGTAATTTTTTTCCAAATTTCAAACACGCATCACCTTATTTAATATTTTTGATGGAACCAAATAAAACGCAGTTTGTTTGATTTTGCCACGCGTGCAGTTTTCATCTTGTCAAGGTGACTCACTTTGAGAGTTGATATTTTTAACTCAGATGATCTTCAAGAAAAATAATTGTTTGGTTCAATTCTCCCCACCTTCATATGCTCCTTTGCCAAGTTGTAGATGCCCAGGGTGACGTTTGGTATTTTTCCCAGGCTAAAACCAAACAGGATTTTCACAGTTTTTCACTTGCATTTTCCTAGCAGTTTTCAGAAGAGTCAACTTTGACCTTTAATATTTGACTGAAGAATTTGATTGGGAAAAAACCCTCTGACACGAAAAATTGTAGTACTTCAATATAATCCCTCATCCAATGAGAGTTTTTATAACAAGATTTGCTATTTTTCCCAGGCGCTTTGAGATACAATTTGTGCAGTTTTGTAAGAAGGAAGTAATAGCCTGAAATAACACTTCTTTCACAATCATGTCATCTTAAAAAAACGATGTTGCGGTATGGATTCCAGAGCATTCTACTCACCTTGACGCTCCATTCAGAGTACAGAACATCATTGATACCAACTTGGAACATGTCAACGTAGGTTAATCTGCGATTGCATATCAACCGAAAGCGAGTCACAATTTTCCTGATGATTGTTCTGAATTGATCATCACTTGCATGGATGCACCACAACACCTGCATAGTGTGGCGATTCAACTCTAACAACCTCGCGGAAGCAACCTCTGACTTCCTCATTATGCGGTATAGGTCGTAGCTATTGGCAGAGGTCTTTTCGAGTCAAAAGCCATTGATATCGACAAAGATCGATAATGGGAGAAACTTGTCTACATCAATTGTCTTCACTTAATCGTTGTATGGATCTATTCATCGACAAATCAAAATCAATGACAAGTGCAATTGTGTGGATCATCAAGCAAGGCCACATCATTCAAGCATGTCCCTGTTAGCTCTCAATTAGCAACGGGTGTAATACTTCATCGGTCAGTCTTAAAGTTGGAGCGTTCTTGAATTGGACGATCGTGAGCGGATCAAAATGACAACACTTCGGGATGGTGACAATGACAAAAGACATAATTCTAGGGAGTGAATTGCAATCTCAACTCTTGGGAGATCTTCTCAATGGCGAAAGATCAAGCTGGATTCTGACAAACCAAGGTGGCATAATGACTACGGTCTCATGAAAAATGAATAATTCACCGTGGAAATGTATTCGAGCATGTGGAGAATTGTGTGTAATTGTGAATGCGAATGCGAATAAAGACAAAATTAATCACACCAGGATGTTGCTCAAACAGAGAGGTGGGTGAATTGTTTAAGTTTCAAGCTCAACTATCTTGTCATCCGGAGGATCATGAGCACAATCAATGAGTTCATTCCCATACGACCGGGATAGGCGGACTCTTGGCCCAATGGATAAGGCACTGATCCTAGGTGTCTTGATCTAGGTGGCACATTGCTTGACTAAGATGTCTATGTGTGTGTCCAAGTCATTTAAGTGGGGTCCACATGTACCCATTGCTTTTTGTTATAAAGTGGTGTTATTTAACTCACTTTTGGCAAATTTTGATAACTTAAGTGGTTTCTATTTTTAGTCACTTTTTAAAAGTTGGTTGAAAAGTCAAAGTCACTTAAGTGCCCTATTTAATGTTCATGTAAACCCTAACTACTTTGTAACCAACTTTTGGGTTATAAAAGGAAGTTAGGGGCTCATTTGTAAGGGTGACTTTGAGAGAGGAGAAGAAAATTCCTTTGTTATCAAGCTTTATTTTGAAGAAAGAAACTTTTGTTCTTTTGAGAAGACATTTTCGAGTTAATGAAATATGAACTTTGTGTCCCATTCATTATCTCTTTTAGCATTTGATGTTCTTATGTTCATTAGATCTTAGTGTTTTAAATCTTGCATATAGATATTGTCTTGGATCTTATTGTCAACGCTATTAATATGTTGTTCTAGTTCACAAAGTGATCAAGCTTTGATTATCTACTTGCTCACGTGTGTTCCCTTTTACTCATTCTCGTTTAGCTGATGCAAACTTCGTTTTATTTGTGTTAGTTATTTATTGTTCGTCTCCATGCAATATTAGGTTCTTCTTTTACCTAACTCTTGCATGCTCCTTCCATTCATTCCATTCCATTCCTTTCCTTCATTCTATTCCATCTCCCTCATTCAATTTTCTTTCCATTGATGTTCCAAAATACCCCTCATATACAATTTTGAATATATAGATGTAAATACATTTTTGTTTTCAATAAAGGCAACCTCACCTTCATTGAGGAGGGACTTCATTCCCACATTGCTGCGCATGTCATCATGCATGCATGCAAATCCATATGCTAACAAGAGTTAAATATAAAAGCTTATGATTTGCATATAATATATTGTATTGGTGCATAAATTATTTTAGGAAGGCATATGAATAGGGAATGGACTCATAAATATTCCCGATATGATCTTCCATGCATTTATTCAAACATGCTTTGTCCTTAAGGCTCACATTCAACTCCGTGCTTAGTACAACCATTGTTGTTACATTGATGTGCTTCCAACTCCATTAATGGATCATTTGACACTTTGGAATTGACAAAATTGTTCTTACATTTGTTATATGTTCTTTGACAACCTTATTTACATTTCTAAACCTCGTGCATTTCGTAGTTAACATGTTCTTTTGTAGAGCTATCATGGGTTGGTTTCTTCATTGGAATTTGGAAATAGCTTGGCCTAACAAGGTATAATTGTGTAAGGTCGAACAATGATTATACAATGTTGTGAATACTTATGCATAGGAACAACCATTGAACAACAATTGTTAGTTGTGACAAGGAGGGAAAAGTTTTGTCAAATTTGAACCAATGGAACAAACGAGATTTGTTTGAATTCCCCTTATCCTGGAACAAACATATGCTCAATAAGATTCAATCAACATATATTAATCAAGAGATAGAGTACAATATATAGAGAATTGATCTAAAATCGTGGAGTCAAATCGATATTCATATATCACACAATCTCTTATTCTATTCCCTAAATAACCGAATCTACTCCCTAAATCTCTCACAAACTCTACAAACTCTTATTTTAATGTGATTGCTACTCACATAACAATCACTTACATTATTTGCTCAAATTTTTAGTAATCATAATATGGAGCACCTAAGTCTTAAGCACTCATGTGATGACTATTTCTAACATTCCCCCCTGGGTGTGAACATAGGAGAACCATTAGTCTAGAATTGCAACAAATGATTGACCTTTATAGAAATCTTCTTGGTTACCTTGTACTTGTTCGGTTCAACATTAGGGCTCAAATATTCCATTATCCCCTCGACAATGATAAACAACTTGGTCGTTGATTTCTACTAAAAATGCACCCATTTAAAATAATTGACCCATTGCAAAAAAATTTTTATCGAAAAAGTATTCTCCTTTTTGAGAAAAGTGCCTCCCTTAAAATATTTTCTAAGAAGTACTCCCCTTTTACAAATATTTTCCATTTAGGAAAACAAGGTCTTAATTTTTAAAAAGCCCCCATCCTTTTGGGAAAAAAAAAATTGTTTTGAAAAAATTGTCCTTCAAAAGTGATCAACTTGAAAAAAATCTGCATCACCCCCCCCAAAAAAAAAGTGTTAAAATAAAAGCTTGGTGATTTGTGGGCAATCGACCCAAATACCTCCTTTCCTTTAGTTCTTTCACAAAACCATATCACCACTTGGTTTGGTTTAGGATTATTTATTGAAATGCCAAATACCTCCTTTCTTTTAGTTCTTTCACAAAACCATATCACAACTTGGTCCGATTTAGGATTATTTATTGAAATGCCAAATTAAAGTTACCAAGAAGACATGGTTGAAGTGACCGTCAAGATTGAGGCAACAAGCCCGTGTTGAAAATGTCCCAGCATTAGAGAGTCACTTTTGAGTTATTAGATGTTTGAGTGGCAAAGGAAAATAGAGCCGACAATGAGGCAAGTCGATGAAGGGCCTAGTTTCGATGAGGAGACAAACCAAAGGCAAAACGACAAGATGGGCATCTAAACTATCAAGAAAAATAGAGCAAAGAACATAGATGACAAAGAAAACATATAGTCAAAAGTTGAAGATGAGTGAGGTGAAAACCCAAGATGAATGCATGAATCAAATGGAGATTCATTTGGAGGTTCCCGAGTTGATCGTTGAATGCCAAGTCACCAGGAGCGATGAGTAAAACAAGATTTCAATGCAAATCATGAGATGGATTTTTGAAACCGGACCAAGATGGGCCTGCTCTAGGGGGTTGCGATGTCGACCCCCCAAATCCTGATTGATTTTGTTGTGTGTAAGGAAGATCCAGATGCAAGGTTAAACAAAGCACCAAGTTGGTGAAAGAGATCACTCAATACAATGTCCTCATCCAAGTAACTCTCCTCTCGTTTAGACCCGAAAACCTTCATATGAGGAGTTGCGCCCAACAAAGACCGTGGTTGCGCTCTAAAGATAAATTTTCACCGCGTTATTCTTCTTCTTCATGTAAATATGTAGAAACCCAACAAACTTGTAAAAAAATGAAAAACACCATATTTGAAGTATTTCATTTTTACAGTCAATCCTAACATTTTTGGACTCAAATTTGAAGTTTGTTTCGCTCCAAAATATAGTAGAAAAAAATTGACTCACACAAAATACAAAAGTAGGCTAATCAAACCTAAACTAAGCATGATCACAATGAACAAAGTGGAATGTAAACTACGGATAGAGTGTACAATATGGAAGAGGATAGGCAATTTGTAGATGAATGGAAAATGCCAAATGTATTTGCTGCGAGGTCTATCGCATTTGCTAGTACCATTGAAAAATATGCAAGAAGGGTGGACAAGACAAACTCTGCGTTTCATGCGAGGTTTGTGGTATCCACTAGTCTTTTGTTTGCGTAGCTCGACTTTACAAAAAATGGATGGACAAAGAAAAAAATAATGGGATTGCATGAGGTCCTTGATATCCACTAACCCATTGTCTTAATCAACTTGACAAATAAAACACGATTGGGGTGAAGTTCAACGAAGTTTCATAGGAAACTTACTCTGATACCAAATGTTTAGATACTTCCCTTATTTGAAAGCAACATGTGCTCAATAAGATCGGACCAACATACATTAATCAAGAGAGAAAGTACGTTATATATAGAATTGATCTCCTATAATCAAAATCAAATCTCATCTTCATATATCCCACAATCTCTCATTCTATCCCCTAAATCACTCAAACTACTCCCTAAATCGCTCACAATATTTACAAACTCCTGTTCTAATGTGCTTGTTACTTACGTAACAATCATTTATTATAACTCTTAATGTGACATCTAAATCTTAAAAACCCATGTGAAGACTATTCCTAACAGCAGTGGCAAAGTTCTCCTAGACGAACAAACCGACCGGGTCGAAATTTTTACTCGTACTCATGTGCATGAATTAGTGGATATCTGTTTGAAATACGTGTATCCTGCTAAATGAATCAGTTCCATTCACGACCATCCTCGTACATTCCTATCACATGCCTTCGCATTTATTTGTCATCACCATTTTTTAAGAAGGGGAATAGAGATTTATGTAACATGTTTCACCATCAACAATGTGCCGATGTTTGGAATCAATAGTCTTATAGCTGATTATTTTATAGAGTCTTTAGTTTATACGTCGATAGTATAAACAAAGCAATTCTTAAGTACTTGAAAGTTTGTGTTATTAGAAGTGCCGGATCTAAGAGCTTCTGGCTTCTAATATCTTGCAAACTGCGTGGAATCCAAGCATATTGAACAACGTGAGAGATGATGGAGTGCGGATGCGATTCCCATCAATCTCCCATGTCTTTGGCTTTAATCAAACATAACGAAATCTACGCCTCTGCTCACACAAAACCTCACCTTTTAAAACTCGAGGCTGAAAATATGTTAAAGAATAGAACACAGTAACCAGTTTTTTTCCCAAGAACAATAAAATACTTCCACAACTAATATCTTTTGAGGAATAAAAACAAAAAAAAAACTTTTTCACTGTACTTGACAAACATCTCATTTTCCTGTACAGATTGACGATGTGATCAGTCAAGCACAAGCAGCCAAAGGCGTCCTAAGTTGTCAAACGATCCTGTTTGTGGAAATTCAGGGAAGAGTCGAGCAATTGAGTGGCAAATTCCAATTGTATGTGCCTTGTTTAATATAACAATTACACATATCGGTCTTCTGTGATAAGAACCTTAATTTATGAGCAACTATCAAAAGAGGAGACATATTTTTATGTTCTTCGCTTGCGTCTTATTTTTCTTTTTCAGTGAAATACCACTCGTTCACTCCTAATCCCCAACGTTTTTTCAGCGGCAGTACTTTGGTTAGTTAGTTATACATACATACATACATACATACATACATACATACATATATATATATATATATATATATATATATATATATATATATATATATATATATATATATATATATATATATATATAACTTTATATTTTTATTTGACATTTATGGGACTATCATCTATTTTCAACCAAGTGATTATTATGTAAAAACTTGGAAGAGTCACATTTTTGACCGAAAGATTAGAATTGGATGAATTTGGTTCATGACAAACTAGCTAAGAGTAACACCTCTTCTATTGGGATCCAAAACAAGATTTCTATTTTTGAAAAGTCCTGAAAATATGTTTTTAGTAGTTTTCAACAACTTCTAGTATTTTGTATTTTTCAGTATATTCAATGCACTTTTGTGCTTAGAAAACTTTTGGGATGGTTATTTTCTAACTAGAAATGTAGTCTAGTAGCACACTTCACTCTTCTTTCCAATGCATCCTCCAGTTTGCAAAACGGGTCAACGGGCTAGGAGATATGACCTTAACAAGTAGCAATAAATAAAATAATAGTAATAATAAGATAGATTTCATATTTTTGACTTTGTCTTTTCAAATCCATCCCTAAGGTGGATACAAATGGTCTCCATGTAGGATGACCTTTTGGTTCCCCTCAGAACCATATATATTCTATTTTAGTAGTTTTTCATATTCTCCATTGTATAGCTATAAAGCAACTTGTTTTGAATAAAAAAATAGATATCCGGGAATACATCTCTCTTATGGAGTTTGCCAATTTGTATTCATTTGGAATTGCAATAAAATTTGTTTGTGTTGGCATCTCTTTCATTGTGAATTGATTGTTATAGCACATTGAAAACCATTGTTAGTCCATTGTCCATTGGGTCGCACCTCAATCTAAATCATATTGCATCATCAAATGAGAAATATTGTATTTTTCTTGGTCGATTTCTTTTCCATTTAGCTTTTTATTATTTTACATGTGACCTTTTCCATCTTAAATAATCACCACTCTACTAGAAAAAGTTACTGCTTTTGGGTTAGAGGTGAGTTAAGGTTGAATTTACTAGCATGAACATATATAATTATAAAGTTGGAAATCATACATATTAATATTAAAAATTATTTTTATAAATCATAATATCCATTTAGAAAACACTTATTGAGTTTAAAATATAGTTAAATCAGAATTGTGAATGTGACACCCATTTCATATTTTTGATGTACACTCGGTGGTACCCAATACTCATATGATAATTGATTTAACCTATACATGATATTTACCGGATATTTATATGATAGTTACACTGATGCTTACATGATATTAGTTACCCGATTCTTACATGATATTGACATGATTCTTACAAGATATCTATTCAATTCTTACATGATATTTCCTCTCAAAAATCAAATTGAACATATGGAGGGTAAATTATAATTTTTGCTTATTTTGACGATAAGTATATTTATAATTAGTTTAAATTCATTTCATGTTGTCTAGCTTATTGTTTTAGCAAGTCACTTTACACAACTCACTGAGATCTTCAATCAAAAGGGCCCCTCAATTCTTTGCGTGCATAAGATATCATCTCGTAAATGTTGCAAAAATCTCTTTTAAAAATTAGTATATTGTACATCTTTCTTTTTCTTTATTTGGTTGAACTATATGAATGTTGGTCACCCTTTACAAAAAAAAGGCATGTTCGTCATTATGCAAACACATATCCGAACACAAATCTTAGCCGATATGTGAATACATAGGCAATCATATGTGTTAGCCGGTACAAACAAATATATAATGAGTGTTCGTTGGTAGATGAGTATCATTACTATATGTTATCATAAAGACGAATACAACCACACTATCATTTATGACAGAGTAATCCAAACATGTGTTGAGACCTAAGTTAACATTCTTAAGAGTAATCCAAAATTCGGTTTGTCGAGGAAAATAATAAAATAGTTATTTCAATTTTTTAAAAAAATTGCTATTAATAGATGTATGTGAATGTAACTTTTGGATTACTATCAAAGATAGAAAGAAAGCCATGTAGTAATAGAAATGTCCTTATTTTTTGGCCTAGAGAAAGAGAGAATTGTTCTCTTCACGTCTTATATAGTTTAATTTTGAGGAATGAGAGTGTTGACAAGATTTTATGTCGCTTTATATTTTCAAGAAATAGTCGAATGGAAGTGGTGTAAAATTTGCAATAGTTAAGGAAAATCACCTATCAATAGGGTGATGTTCCTCTATGTTTGAGAGGGTTAGTTCCCTTGTATAATGGGGGTATTTGAGGTTTTGGTGCCTTTAACTAGAAAACACAAAAGACACAAAAACAGGAAAGAGAAGGAAAAAAGAAAGGAGAAAAAAGGAGGAAGGGAGAAACCCTATAGCAAAATAGAAACATAGATATTTTCTTGGATAACTCCATGAAAAGATAAACTAAAACTTCTCTCTCTTTCACATGGAAGATAAAACTCAACAACGATTGTATAGGGGATACAAATCAATCATAAGCACAAAGCCTCCGGGGTTAACAAAATTATGTGGATATGACAAAAAGTCCATGTACATGAATAGACAACATAAAGTCAACTTATCAATGCATAACACACAATGAGTTAATGCTAAAAATATCTTCGATCATGAGTAGTAAAGTGAGTTCACAATCGAAAAATGATAAACACGATAAGTTGGTTCTCATTCCCTAGTTCACATTCTATAATTCATAAAATCGGGTAGAAATAAATACACACTAAGTTGTAACAGTTTATTTCCCAATTCATAGAAAAAGAGAGAAAATGGATAGCTATTTTATAATTGTGTTCAAGCCTTCTATAAGCACATTCCAAAAAGTGGTTATATAAACACTTAATAACTTAACTCACCCCTAGACCCAAGTTAACACAACTCGAGTTCAATTTATAATTATACAATTAAATTAGTTTAATTAATTCAAAAAGTGAATTAATTAATTATAATTTGAATGATTTTTCTTAGTGATAATCTTGAAAAGTATGCAAAAGAAATCATATGACATTCAACTGCTGAAAATGGAACATTCTTTCATTTAGAACCACCATGAGAGATGGGGTGTACGAAATTCAAAAATCCAATCTTGATTTCCGTGAAGTGTTTCAATGACCATGAAAATTGCATATGCAACCATAATTCATCTCCTTGAACCATAATTGAGTCTCGAATGACATTTTTTCAAGAAGCTTCAACTTGTTTGTAATAAAGCTACACTATTATAAAATTGGGTTCCGCTTCAATTTAATCATTCTCTAATTTGATTAATTGTGTAGCATATTGAAGAGATAGAGAAACAATGCAACGTGATGAAGTATATTATTCATGAATTTGATCAAACACTTCACGAAAAATCACCAAATGCTTGATATTCTCTTGTTTTTATCCATTTTCTTGTTCTCGTTGTTATATGGCTTCATCGTTCCAAACAATAAATATAATTATCGAGAATGATTTGGAAGGTTTATGTGGCTATTAAAGTGTATCGAAATAATTTTAAATAAAATAGTCCATGAAACTCGAGAAAGAAAACAATTAACAAGGAGACACCATACTTGAGAAAGTGATGTCCAAAATATGAGATTATTTTGTTGAGAAAAAAACAAATTATGAGATAAAAACCTTTTGGGGGCATGAGAGGAGGAGGAGGCTTGAAGTGTGGAAAAGGAGAGAAAAAAGTTATATATGTTTTAAATGATTATCAATATGTTTTAACTTCCTCATGGAACTTGTTTTAATATGTGGGAATTGCAAAAGACAATGAACACTTATCATATGCCATTTGGAATATTGAAACTCCAAGTGCAAATGGAATCTCATCCAATGCCAAGAACATGGCTTAATGTGCTTGGGAAACAATAATGGTGGGGTATTAAAACAACCAAGTTAAACTTAAACTACACTTCCCTCTATGTGAACATTTGGTGCATCATTCAATGTGGTTAGGAACCCATAATATGGCATGGATCACCTCTCAAGATGTTTAAGAACCAAACATGTCCCCTATGGTGCATATTATCATGTGAATATGAACCTTATGGTGCACATCTCAATTATTTTTGGAACATTTATACCTTAAGTGCATTTCAAAAGTGCTTTGGGAAGATAAAATATGGTGGTCATGATGTTAACTAGCCAATAAAAACATATTGATGTCTTCCCTCCATGTGGAGAGTAATGGAGCAAATTAGGTAGAACATGTAGGGTGTTTAGGAACAATCACCAAGTTGAAGTGCATTTTACCATGTTTTGGGAACTAACAGAAAGACAAAAGATACATTTAAGAGACATGGCACATGAATTCATGTTTTTGAGAACCTCCACCATCAAAAAATTGCATCATTTAACTCATTTAGGAACTAATTAAATTCCAAAGCGCACATTGCATGCACTTTTGGAACTAGTTTTTAAGTGATGTGCACTTTGACGTGGTTCCAAGAACCTTAGGCAGGTTGAAAAGTCTTTTTGAGAACCGATTTAAGAAAGATCACATATGGAGGTGAGTTTTGGAACTATTTTAATAATAAAAGTGCATCCTTGATGACCATTTGTAACCAATACAAACGTAAAGTGCGCGCATGAATAAAGAATTTTGAAATCAAAAGGAGTAAGGAAAACTATAATTGTGAAATAGAACCATAAAGTTTCTTGATTTGATCTTACAAAACAAAAACTAAGTTAATAGAGATAATTTGAAAAGTTTTCAATCAGATGGAGCGATAAAACAATGTCGTGACAAAAACCAGATTAGGGAGGACAAATTTATTGACATGGGGCACTTATACTCAAAATTAATTTTACAATTCATTTGAGCAAAAATTAGAATGTTTCAGAAACATAATTTTTCTCATGATAATGGTGATTTTTGGGTAAAAATATCTACACCCGAAGCATGAAGAAGCTACGTTTACGGACCAACTTTGTATCCTCTTCTCCATCAATATGGAAAGGTTGACCAAGTGAGGTTAGTGGTTGTTGGTCTTGTTCTAGTTTCTCCCGAATTTACTCTAGTAGCCTCTATAAAATAGAGGTTGTGTTAGAGACCAAACTTACTCTAGTACCCTTGAGATGATCATGGAAGATCAAATACCTTGGCTAACATGGGATTGTCTTCAAAGTGTGGGACTTTTCTCCTTGATACAAACCTCTAGAGAAGGATTGTTGCTTTCCTCTTAGATCAACGCACACTAACCTAAACTAATCAAGATGCAACTAAATCTAAAACATACAGGGTCTAGGTTTGAGAGAAAATGGAAAACAAAGTTACAATGTGAAAGAATTATAATGTGCCAACACTAAGACATGGTTCTGAAAGACATGAATGCATAAAACTCAATGAAAACAAGAGGGCAAACATCCATAACAAACAAAAGACACTTGAAGGGAAAATAACCATGAATGTATTGCATTTAGTATATATGCATCATGTTTATAGAGAAAAGGTTAGATATTTCATGGGAAATGCAAATTTATAGAGGTCTAATGGCAAGTGAATGTGTCGTTCTAAGGTAGAGCATATGTATTTAGTAAAAAGGAACCCGTAAAACGTGCCTAAGAACTTACATTTATAGAACATACAAATCGAGAGAGAGAGACTCGAATTTGGATCTGTCATGGACAAAGACAACCTGCCACTCATGGATCTTGACGCCATTGATCTCCCTAGAAAACCGTTGTTTCTCTACAACACGCCATCAAAATTTGCGGGTGAGGACACGGGTGCATTTTTTTCATTTACTCATGGTAGATGAAGTAGTTGGATGTTTGGAACAAGAAACGTGATTTTTCCCTAATCTCTCATGTTTTTTTCTTTTAACAACATCCTCCCCGCATTCCTTCATCTTACAATGTGGCCCTCGAGAGAGATGAAACAAACGTAAACATCATCGCACCACTTGGAGCTTTCAAACATAAGATCTCGTGTAAAAACTAGCTTTTCTTCCTCCTATGAGATTTTAAATGTTTCGTGGCTTCCTCCATGGTCTTAATCATTTCTTATCTTTATGGATCCAGACTTCATACCACAACATTTAGAATCGAATGTTCTAGTGGGTTGAGAAACCCACGAGATACAAATTATTGCATATCCGTCGACGCCTCTTCTTGTACTATCATGGAATTCTATTTCTACACTTGGCCACCCACACACAATTCTTCACATTCACACTTGGTCTCTTATGCTGAAACACATGAAGGCCTTTCTCCTTCTCAATTTCTTGTGGACTTAGAAATATTTGCAATACTGCACTTAAAGGACCCGCGGGACACTAGGATAATGTTTCATGGATTTTGGACCTATTTGATTTTTAGTTGCATTGTGACCTTCACCTAATGCATATCCTTCCCATGGATTTGATTAACTTCGTAAAACTATTTTTCAACACAACTGTGAGGAATTGTGATCCTTTATTCAGTGAAAGTGAATTCCACTAAATAACAATATTTTCTCATCCGTCATGAACTCTCGCCACTTCCTCCAACCTTGGCTTGCGGTTTCGACACTTAGCCTAATTTGGCATCTTTGATAATTTGGGTATCTTTATGACCCTCAAAATTTCTACACACCCGCAGTGGCTGATTTTTAATGTACACAAAACACTTGGATAGTTGACGCTTTTTTCGTGAAACTTGAAAACCCACATAACACTAAATTTCCATGATAATCCTACATGTCTTTTATACTTAGCCAATTTTGAATTTGGGTGACAAGAAATAAAACGCCTTGGTCTTGAAATTGATGAGTCATCTAAAATAGCAAAGGGAGTGTGATTTTGGATAACAGTTTGAGGCCTTAACGGAGTTATCTTCCTACAAAGAGATGATCGATTGCCTTAACAATTCATGGGCATGGAGTCAAGTGCCTATCTTTGAAATTATGATGCTTAGATTACATTTTCTCTAAACCCGACATTGCTCAACATATGATGGATTTGCAAAATGTTGAAACCTCTTAAAAATTTAGATAATAGAAACACCATCCAGTGGCAACCAAAAACATGTGTAAATAACTTAGGGAAAAGAATCTATACTACCAGAGAACAATGTGCTAAAAATCACTTGGAGGAAGTGAAACTAAACTAATATGTACAAAATGAAACCCTTTCCTCAAAAGAAATTCTTAAGGTAGATTCCATTGACTAGAAATAGAAGCTCTTCTCCATCTAGTTTTGACAACTAAAAGCGTTGTGTGGCTTACAACTTGAGATAACATAAGGGTTGTTCCGTAAAGTATCAAAATTTGAATGTCTTCCTAGTTTGGCTCTTTCTTGGTCCCATTTGAGAACAAGATCTCCTTCATGAAAGATTCTATCCACCACTTTCCTGGTCAAAGTATCTTTTAATTTGAGCTTGATCTTTTTCCATTGTCTTCATTTCTTGATCTCTTATTTATTCTAGCTCTATGAGATATGTATATCTGATCTCCATGGCTTCAAATTCAAACATTTCTAGCTGGTTGATGAGATCCAATGCTGAAAATTCAATTGATATTGGTAACTTGAATTCTTTACCATAGACAAGCTTGAAAAGGAGCTTCCAATCGATCTCTTAGGAGCGATTCTATCAGCTCATAAGACTGATTTCAACTTTGTGTGCCAAGCTATCTCGATTCTCATCTAAGGTCCTTCTTATGATCCTTAGGAGATTTTTTTATTCATCCCACCCATTACATTAGGGGTAATAGCTTGAAGATGTGCTCAAATATATCAAATTCTTGATATCTGAATCTATGGTTTTTGTGCCAAGGAATGTAAGAGCATTGTTAGAAATGATTCTGGAAGGAACACCATATCTAGTTATAATACCTTCGAAAAGTTCAAGCTAATAGCTTCATTTTCCTCCTTCAAGGAAACCACTTATGTCCACTTAATGAAATAATATGTGGTTTTTAGGTTCCACTTGTGACCTAGAAGTGAATGTAGATTGATTAATCCAATGAAATCTAATCCCTATTGCATGAATGGTTGGTTTACGAGAGATAATGTAGAGTGGAAGAGATGCTAGCCTCTCTTTTCCCATGAAAAAGGAACATTTCTTGCACTTTTTCACCCATGCATAAAATTACTTAAAAATACTTGGCCCATAATAGTCGCCTTTCATTATTTTGAGTGTTGTTGGCCTTAGGGAAAAGTGACCTTCATCGTGGCATCATGAAACTCATGTAGGACTTTCTCGATCTAATCCACTTTGACGCACCTCAAAAGGAATCTATTGATGTTGAATAGGATGTCGTGAACAAGAAATAGGGGATGAATTAGAGCCCGAAATACCCTCTTTTGGCATTGGAAAATCCTTGGGGGCATTACCATGTTTGGAAAAAGTGCACTATGTCTCAGTCCAACAACCGATATGTGGATTTTGGTTGATCCTGTTGGAGCAATAAAACCGTCTTCTCTTCATTTTACGGATCTAGAATTGGTGGCTCACATATCCCTTTGCCTCCGAATAGATTATTTACTTTAATATCAACATCATATTCCATCCCTCTATTTTTCCAACCATATATATTCCCATTTAGATCCATATTCAAAAGAAAAACTTTCACACCAATGTGTGAAACCATAAGATGAATCCTATTATTGGATACCAAATGTCTGAATTTTTCAAGCTTCTTATGGAAGCTAAGGAATGGTTCTATAATAATTAATTTACCTCATAATATTCAAGGCTCTAGATGAAGAACACACTTGGTTTCTCTTGATCTTATTTTCTTGATTGCACAAGCATGACAGATATTGTGTTTGCACCTCCAAAGGAATACAAGGTGAAATTAGGATTGATGAGGGTTTGAGCATTTACAATTTCTTGTTTGATAGCCTCAAATATATTCTTCCCTTCCACGATCCACTTAAAAACATGTTCTTCTTCAACATAGATGTCAAAAACTTAACAAGATTAGAAAATTTTGGAACAAACCACCGAAAAAGTTAATCCTTCCTAAGAAGCTTTATAGGGATTTCTTGTACTGGAAAATGATAATACAAGGATGAAACTTACTCTTTCTGAATCAATTTCAAGGCCTTACTTAGAAACAATGTAGAATAATAGTTTGCCTTCATGCACCAAGAGATACATTTCTTGGGGTTGAGAGAAACTCCAAAATTCCCGCACTTCTCGAAGGTCTGCTTGAGATGGGACAAATGAAAAGTTACATCCTTGGAGAACACTGTGATGTCATCCAGGTATACAAGAAACATGTAATTGATCAGTCCCTTAAATTCCATATCCATGGCCCACTAGAAATTTTATCCTACATTGGACAATCCAAATGACATCTTCTTGTAGGCACATGTTTCCCACTTGGTTGTAAATTTTGTCTTGAAATGTCACTATAATATGATTGTAGCAGAGTAACCATACAAAAGAGAGAACCTTTATGACCCTGCTACTATTTGTAATATTTTCTCCATATAAGGCAACAAATAATGATACTTTAATGATGCTTTGTTCAATTCTTTGAAATCCACACACGGTCTAATTTATGCATTTATTTTCTTGCTTTGGAACAAGGTTTTCAAACCATGATGAATAATTGATTCGGAAAATGATATTTTCCTAAATTAGCTTGTTCAATTCCTTTTTCATGAGGGGATCGATCCATAGATGAAAAACATCTATTTTTTTCTCGATGGGCATGTATTCTAAGTATAACTCAATGGCATTCGAGATAGATCATGATCCAAACCTCCAAGGTCTTCATAGCTCCAAGAAAAAAATAGTAAATTCTTGACAAAGCTCTAAAAAGCATGTTTTTCTTATGGAGTACACACCTTTTGAATCTTAAGCAATTTTTCCTTTCCAACTAATTAGGTTCATAGTCCTCACCTTTGAATGTCATGTTTACCTTTTCTCTTTTAGTTGATCACCAAGGTTGAAAATGGATTCCAAATTCACTAGTCCTTTAGGCGACTTGTTTGATTTGAGTTGACAATTGGCTCTCCATATTATTGCTCTAACTTTCCCGATTATTTGATAAAAACTCAACTTACTCTTGGATCAACTTGACAATCGGTTGATAATTCTCAAATGCTTTCCAATTTTTGTTGTTTTCGGTAGAACATGCCTCACCACTACTTTGATGTGCACCTACATTTTACTTCTTTTGACATTTTTAGCAACATCAAATCGTGCTCCCACCGTGGCTAACCTATCCACGGACTCATTTTCTTTCCTTGGTATGGCACATATTGAAAGCTTATAAATTACCTAGAAGGTCCCATACTCTATGATTGTAATGTCTAAGAAGATCATTTATAGTCACATTTATTCCTCTAGCTTGGTTCACAATTAGCTCATTATCCCTGAAGGTCTGCAATTGTCTGATTTTCTTCTTTCTTGTCCATTACAGACCATGTATGAGAGACTCATAATCTGTTGAGTTAGAAAAACTAAAATGGAATCAAAGCAAAATAATACCTTGTATCGTAGGGGATACAAATACTACACCTCCTCCAACTCCTTGTATACTTCTTGATCCATCAAAGAAAATTTTCCAAATGCCTTTTCCCTACAGGTTTTTTTCATAATATTAGGAATAAGTGAATCTTCCTCATGTAAATAATAGACAC
Organism: Taxus wallichiana var. yunnanensis; assembly: GCA_018340775.1. NCBI lineage: Eukaryota > Viridiplantae > Streptophyta > Pinopsida > Cupressales > Taxaceae > Taxus > Taxus wallichiana. The sequence continues at coordinate 593,343,170 of CM031238.1, read as the reverse complement.
CTAAGCAATATTATTCAATCTATTTGTAAGGTTCAAAACCATGGCATTTACTTCCCCACTCATCAAGTAGAAAATATAAGACACCTTCGATTTGAGTGTTTGTCTCTTAGCACTTGGGTGATCCTCCTAATAAAAAGTTGTTTAATTAACATTGATGGTGTTGGGAACATAAGGATTTATATGATATGTTACAATAGGTTAAGACCTAATGGTAACATTGGTTCCATATCTGGCTCTAAAAGAATGTGAGACCAATCCAAAAATTGGTATCCACCGATCTTAGTAGTGAAATCCTAAAAGGCACAAAGTGAAGAATGGGGAAGGTCAATGATGAATACGTCTTGTAGAATTGATAAATTGGGACATGTGTGTAGTGTGAGGTTTAGAACTCGAAAAATCAAATGGTTCCAACCCTAGTTCCATCCAATTGAACCAATCCTTTAAAGATTGACTCATGTTCAAGACCAAGTTGGTTTGTTATCCTGTCCGTGCATCACCAACCGCTTTCCCCGAGTCTATTATGCAATTGTGCACCATGTGATTTCCTATGATAAGAGATACATTGAAATGTGGTGGCTTCATGATATTACCTCATTGTTCATTCCTTTTTCGTAGTGCATTTGTGAACACCACTTTTCTCTTCTCCTTGGTTAGTTCATGTGACACCAAATATTGTCCATAACAACTTGTAAAAGATATCTCTCTAGGAATATTGATTTAATTTAATTTGAATTAAATCTAATTGTAAAGTAACTAATATGATAAATGATGTATAGATGATAAAGCACAATAATGACACAAGAAAAATAACATGCAAAGTATAAAACCCTAAGCAAGGGAGGAAATAGAAGAGCTTACCTAATTTTCGATTGAACAAGAAGTGATCTAGGTAGATAAAACTGATGAATAGACTAAAAACAGTTCGTCATTGGTCATTGGAAATTTTGGAACCCGAGAATAATTCCGCATAGGGGTGCCTAAGCGCGAATGACTAGATCTGGCACCGGTGTCCGTGAAGGGGCTCTCAATCTAGTTTCTACTCGTGTCGCTTAGGGTTGTACAAATGGTATTTGTTGATCACCCAATGTTTTCACTATGATCTGCAATGATACCTGTAATCTTAAAAGATAATTTCACCTACACAAGCCCACAAACTACATCAAACCTACAAAGGAAAATGTAGAATGGGAGTCAAACTGACCCCGATGGTCACCCCAAGAGTGAAATTACGATCGAGTGCTACACTACATCTCAGACTTCATGTAGTTCTTGTGTGTGTGTATAAATTATTCCCTAGGATGCCCGTGTACAAGTTACACTTGATAACGAGTTGTAAATTAGAATGTAGCAATGTAGTAGAATGAGTGGATGGAATAGAATGAACTTCCCTCTCTGTGTAGTGTATTTAGAGTTTATGAATCCCTTTTCCATTGAGTTGATTTTAGATGGATGCCTTTAGAGTACTTTAGTGCCTTTGGAATGCAAGCTCATGTGATGATATTAATGCTTAGCGTGTGGTGCTTGATTTTGAATACAACTATGTATTTATAAGATTTCTTTGTTTGAGTTTCATAATTGACAAATTTGGAAGGCCAGCCCATAAGTGAAAACGATGCTCAAAAGATAAAGAGACCTAAAAAGAGCGAGTAAGGTGAGAAAGAGTCAGGGTCACTCAAAAGGGACATGAGCTCTTAGGCGTTGTTGTCTTGGCTGGGTGATTTTGTTTGAAGCCATGAAAGATAAATTTATAAATTTTTGACTGGGTTGTAGGGAGTGTAAGACCAAATAGAAAACAAGAGACAAAAAATATGCCAAAGATAATTGTTAACTACTAGTTTTCTTTCTTAGGAATCATATAAATGCTAGCATGCTTTTAGGACCTAGAAATGTACCCAAGTGTGTGATTTTATGTCTACATTTTCCCCCACTTTATGTTGTTGAGTGAATACTTGATAACATAAAGTAGATAAAATATGCATACCTTATGATCATGTAGAGTGTGTGGAAAATAGTGTGTCAAGTGGACAAGTGAAGCGTGGAATGATTGCAAAGTGAAGCGTGAAGACTAGGAAAGGAAAGTGACCTTAGGGGTGAAGTGTATACGTTGCTTGTACCTATTTTTGTGCTTGTATTTTCTATTGTAGGATGCTTCTTGTTATGTATTAAGGATGGACCTGCAAAAGAAGAGTGAAAGAGTAGTCAAAGTCATGTATATGAAAAATATGAGAAAAGTATGTAAAAGTGTGTAAAAGTAGTAGTAAAGGAAAGTGTGCAACTGATGTAAAAAGTGTGAAGGATATAAAGGTGTCATGAAATTCTGTGAAGTGTGATTTTTTTGGCGATCTCATGCCGATATCGAGTTTTTGGGAAATCTCACACCAAGTATGAGTTTTTGGGTGACCTCGGGCCAAGAGTGAGTTTTGGGCGATCTCATACCAAAGAACAAGTGTTGGGGAGAGAGGTCTAGTTTTAATCTCCTTCCATGACTCGGCCAATAAGCACCATTGCGAGACGGTGCGTCATGATTTTCTCTTGTTGTTCCTTTTGTCTCGATTGTTCCGATTTAGTTTTGAATTGTTTTGATTGAAGGAGATAGAATGCATTATGTAATTGAAGGCCTATTCATGTAATTTTAGAATTGATCTAAAGCCTTATGTGAATTGTGCTAATTTGATAAGATGAATGTATCTTCCCCCAAGACATTAACACCCAAGAGACTTTAGGAATGCCTAGGTTTTAGTGTATGAGTCTAGGTGTTGGTGTTTGTACTATGTTTTGGACCCAATTCAATTTACAGGTTGTTCTGTGAATATGTTCATGTTCTCTTATTATAATGTACTTGATTTGAACTATAGCTCGAATTGATGTAGGGGTGATTTTTCACATAATGTATACCCCCTTGTTTGGGTGCTTGTGAAGATGGTAGGAGGATGTGGCCAAAAGGAGAGGACCTAATGTTGATTTGATGTGTATACCTATAGGGGGTAGGGGTGAACATGGTAAAAACCAGGAACATGTAAATAACGTGGCTAGTAACATGTGCTACTAGAAAAAGTAGCAAACATCCAATAGAAGACAATGTAATAAGAAAGTGTGTAAACAAAGTGGACTATGCAAAGTGGGTTTCAAACATGGGACATCACTCACAATGTCATAAGATAATCAGGGTCCAAAGTGGCCAAAAGCATACAATGAGCATACAAGACATAAGGCATAGCCTACAAACAATAACATACAATGGAAAATAATGTCAAGCAAAGTGTATCAGGTAACCATGGTTATAAATAGTCTTGAAGGCAAATGCTACACATCAAACACCCTTTAACATGTTAGAAAGATAAATAGTATGTAAAAGCGTGTGTATAGTAGCAAAAATTAAAGTAATGTGATTAGAAGTATTGAATAATATAGAAATAGAACTTATAATGTGTAGGATGTGAAATTAGTAAAGGTAGATGCCCCGGGAGCATCGGTGGGATTAGTAAAAGGTACAATGCCAAGCATCGTTGCGTGTGTGTAAAAACATGGAAGAGATCTACATTCACCACAAAAGACTAAGTGAAGGCGCATGTGTATATATATAGAAAGATGATGACTTACTAAGAATCCTTTTAGCATGGAAAAAAAGTGTAACATGTTAATAGAATAAGCTAGTAAGAATAGATGCAACAAAGATATGCAAATCTAATGTATGAGTGTGATGATATCCTATGCAAAATATGAAGATGGTAGGAGCTAGGTTCCCTCCATCAAATGTGTATGGGATGATGTTCATTTATAGGAACCCTCAACTGTCAATAATGAACCATAAAACAAGAGTACGTCATCGGGTAATGTGAGTGAATACATGCTAGAAAGATGTATTATGAAGCACGAGCGTGAATTATAGTGGATGTGAGGTTCATTTCAAAATTGGACCCTCAATAGTTGCGTATGAACCATGGAAATAAAGTGTGTGATAGGGCAATGTGAGTGTTGTGTGAATAGATGCTATAAATATGCACTAGGAAGCACATAGCGTAAAATGTGTAGATGATGTGAGGTTCATTTCAAAATTAGACCCTCAAAATTCGAGTATGAACTATGGAACTAGAGTTTATCATGTAGTAACGACAATACAATGTGTGTATCAAAGGGGATGAGAGCGAAACTAAAGAGTAGAAGCAAAGCATGGAGCATAAAGCGTAGTAGTGGTCATTAAAGAAAATTTAGAGTGATGGTGGGGAAGAAGCATGATGCCCCGCAAGTGTGTAAGTGAGAGAAAGCTATTTGATGATAGTGAAGGGAAAGGGCCCTCCACCCAATGTCCGAGGAGATAAAGGTATGTGACGATGCTATAATATTGGTGGTATAGGAGGGTAATGATGTGTACGTGAAGGATACCTATGTGGTGAAGGTAGTGGTGAACACCTATGTGAAGGGGCTGCCCGAGTAGGATATGACAAGATGGACTAGGTGACTGATGATGATGACATGGTTGTGTATTAATAGGAGAAATAGGTGTAGCGTGTGTTTTAGAATTAATAGGCATAAGAGGCCTAAATGATGAGACTGGTGTATATATTTCTTCAAGAGGAGGCAACGACAATGGTGTACATGGTGGGATGCCTTTAAGAATGATAACTTGTTTATTGTGGATGAACTTAATGCATAAATGATTCATGGAAGGGATGAATTGGGGGCAAGGAGCCAAGAGAGACCTAAGATCATGTCACAACCTTTGATTGAAGATGCCACAGTGAATGACACAAGCATGGTAAGAGGGCCAACAATAATGGGAAGCTTGATGTAGCCAAAATAATTGGGAACTAAATATGTGATATTAGATAGTGGAAAATTAATGGTAAGGAGCATGATGAAACACATGTTCATAGGATCTGATGGATATATGAGAGTATTATTCATAGTATATGTAAATACTATGGAAAATAACTAAAATGGAAGATAAACAATAATTGGAAACTTCTCGTAGCTTTCAGTGCAACCTCGATGTAATATTGTGTGAAGATTTGGAGCTTGTGTAACCTTGTGAATGACTGATTTTGGGTGCTCTTGAATGACCTCCAAACATGGATTGACCAATGCTATGAACACATTTTGAAAGCTTCCAATATGCAAATATTGGAATGAAAATTGACAGAGTAATTGTGTTGTAAATCCAAGAGGATTTGTAAGAGGATGAGCCTGTGTTTTATAGAGGTCGAGTTTGTTAGAAATTGGTTGAAGATAGTTGAATGCACATGCTAAAAATAACATTTGAGGGGACCAAATAGTTACGGGAAAAATCAATACTATTTAGGGAAAGTATAAGAATTAATTAGCAAAAGTTGCATCCAAAAAGGTGGTTATATGTGCAATTTAATTTCCCCACATTTCTAGGATTCTAGAACCTGAGTTGACTAGATTGGTGAAGTAGAGTCCATGTGGAGTCCAAGTGGCTGTTGACTGAGAATATGAGTGGCAGTTGACTAGGATGTGCACACTAATTAATTAATCATTTAATTAATAAATGATAATTAACTAACTAAAGGGTACTAAGGACTAATTTAATTAATCCAAAGGGTGCAATGTGTATGATTAATCAATTTAATTAATCAATCATGAAAGGGGTGAATAACAAGATGCACTAGGACAATACTGGGAATAGGTGAGTGATTTTGGGGTGTCTACAATAAAAACCGATAAAATCATTAATTCGTAAGGAATCGAAAGTAAATGTAGCATGATAATCATGATCTGAAAATGAAATGATTGGTGGTGATGCATCAACATAAGTGACAAGGAATTCAAGGGGCCCCATGAAGGAGGGGGCACAACTCAATATGTATGATTAGCAGAAGAATCAAGAGATTTCATGTCGTTCTTGGGCAAAGGGTCATTAAATATTTTTAGCTTTTTATTACTATTGATGACTTAGAAGTAGATGGCCCGGGGCTCGAGTGAATTATTGTCAATAATATCTTGAATGATATGCTTGAGTTTGAAACAACAATCAATAGAATGCCCAACACATTGGTGATAATCACATCTTTCATTTTCATCATAATTTTGGCCATGAGGGCAAGAGGGATTAAGATTGAGCGGCGGCAACAAAGTAATAAGGTTGTTTTTGATGAGTTGAGGCAATAGAAGCCAAGTGCATAAGGTAATTTGGTGAAATTATGATTTGGAGGTTGTCATTGAATATTTTCAGGTGGAGAGAGGGCATTAAAAATTTTCTTTGATTCAGTGGGATTAGGAGATGGCTTGAATGAATATTTAGCTTAAAAAATTTTAGAAGAAGATGAAGGAGTATCATGATATTTTAATTTTCCCATATATAGTAATTCGAATTCATGCGGTTTGATGGTATGGCATAATTGATCAAAAGATGGAGAAGTATCAAAGATAACACTCTCTTGTAGTGGAGGTAAGATACTTTAAACAAAAAGATCTTGCAATTCTAAATCAACAAGTACATTAGTCATCTTAGCTAGGTTATTCTTGTAACACAAAACATAGTCAGCTAGATGCTCATTAGATCTTTGTTTGATTTGAGAAAGTTGTGCATAAGAGATCTTAGTGCTGATATTGATTGAAAAGTGAGCAAGGAAAGCATCAACTAAATGTGTAAAAGAAGTTACCGAATGAACAAGTAGATCATAAAACCAACACATGGCGTAATCTTGAAGACTTCTAGGAAATAGCTTAGCTAGAAATGTATGATCATCTGCATAGTCAAGACATGCCACATGAAAATATCAGAGATGCTCTTGAGGGTCACCATGGCCATTGAAGGTGGGAAACTTAGGGGTGACGAAGTTAGGAGGAAGTGGATAAGTAGACATAGTGGATGCGAAAGGGGTATGAAGGGGTGATGAAGAATCAAGAGATGGAGAGGATCGTGAACTGGCTTCTTGTAACTGATGGATTTGAACTTGTAGGTCATGGTATAAGGAATCTAGGTCTTGAGTGCCGAAGAGGAGACTTTCCATGTGTGAGAAATAAGAGGTGGAGTGAAATGGTTGGTAGGAGTAGGAATGGAAATGAGAACAATAGAGGTAGGTGGAAGGGTAGAAGAGGGAGGTTGTGTTGCAATATAAATGGAAGCAATATTAGAGGTGGGAGGGTTAAGCTTAACTAGGTTGGTGGCCTCCTCACAAGCAATGAATAAAAAGAAGATCTAAGTCTTGCGGATGTTCAACAATATGAGCTTGGAGATCATGAAGGTCTTCATTAGTAAAGGGTTCATAGGTTTCAACCATAATAGAAAGATGAAAAAATGCCTAGAAGCAAGGTTGGGTTCGAGCGATGGGTTCACCAAATGATTTAATTTAATTTAATTTGAATTAAATCTAATTGTAGAGTAACTAATATGATAAATGATGTACAAATGATAAAGTACAATAATGACACAAGAAAAATAACATGAAAAGTATAAAACCCTAAGTAAGAGAGGGAAATAGAAGATCTTAGCTAATTTCCAACTAAACATGAAGTGATATTGGTAGGTATGATTGGTGAATAGACTACAAACAAGGTTGTCACTAGTCATTGGAAATTTTGGAACCTGAGAATAATGTTGGATAGGGGCACCCAGGTGCGGGACAGGGTGCACAGGGCATCGATGACTAGATCTAGGCACTAGTGACTATGTAGGAGCTTAGAATCTAGTTTTTGTTGTGTTGATAGGGTTTTACAATTGGTCTCTTTTGATCTCTTGATGTTCACACTATGATTGCTGATGATACGTTTAACCTACAAAAGATAATTTCACTTGCATAAGCCCAAAAACCACATCAAACCTAAAAAGGGAAATGCAGAATGGGGAGTCGACGTACCACGAGATTGAATTTACTGAGATCACTACACTACATATTAGAATCCATATAGTTCTTGTGTGTGTGTGGAAATTATTCCCTAGGATGCCCTATGCAAGTTGTGACCGGATAGCGAGATGTAGCTAGAATGTGGTGATGTACTAGAATGTGTGGATGGAATAGAATGAACTTCCTCCTCCTATGAATTGTATGCAGATTTAATGCATCCCTTGTCCCTCAAATGGATGCTAGATGGATGGATTTAGAGTAATTTAGTGCCTTTGGAATGCAAGCTTCGGTGATGACAAGTAATTCTTAGTGCTTGGTCCTTGATTTTGAACACATAACTATGTATTTATATGATTCCCTTGTTTGAATTTCATAATTGACAACTAGAAGGATGACCCATAAGTGAAAAAGATGACCAAAACATAAAAAGAGACCCAAAAAGAGTGAGTAAGGTGAGAAAAGGTTAGGGGCATCTTGATGGTACATGAGCTCCCGGTGTGTTGTCTCAAGCCATGAAAAATAAATCGGTAAATTTCTAACTCTGTTGTAGGGTGTGTAAGATCAAATATAAAACAAGAGACAAAGAAAAGAGGCCAATGATAGTTGTGAACCACTAGTTTTCTTTCTTAGGAATCGTATAAATGTTAGCATGCTCTTGGGATCTAGAAATGTACCCAAGTTCATGATTTTGTGTCTATAATAGCTAGATATTCCCACATTGAAATACTAACATTGGTATTTTTCATTTGCTCTAGGATGTTGAAAGGGTGACCTACAAACTTATGTAATAGAGGAGAGGTATTTTCCTTGTTTGTTCTATCCTCATAATTTCTTTAGATGGCAAAATTTCTACATTCCATGGATTCATTTTATTTAATGGATTCTCCTTAATGCATGCAATTTCCATGTTGCATGGGTTTGAAGTGTTATATAGGTTAGCTACATCCCTTGGATTACCTTTTGATTTCCGGGTTATGCGGACTTGGTGGGGTATGATATGGAGTATTCGGGTCCATTTTTCTTCTTTTTGACTTGGTATTTTTGGCTATACTTGAATAAGGTGGTTGATTTACACCTTGAATATGATTGACACCACAAAACTCCTCCATTTTCCAAATCACAAGTGAAACATCACTTGGCGACATCTCTTGAGTAGTCTCATGCAACCGATTTTCCTCTGTGGATGCACCTTTTGAGAAAGATGCATTTTGAACCATCAAGTCTTGGCTTAGAGTTCTAGTTGGATAGGTTCCTTGGTTGTGCCAAAGATTATAAGGGAAACACCACTCATAATATTACACAATATTGTTTTGTATCAGGACCAAATCCTTAGATGAACTAGCCGCATGAGGATTATAGGACTGAAATGGATTTACAAGGATAACTTGATTTTATGAGCTTCTTGGAATGATAACTTGTTTGGAAAATAAGGATGCTTGTTGGGTTGGTAAGGTCTGAAATTTTGGGCTTGTTGCCTCTTCAAGGATACCAACTCATTTCCAAAATTTTGTAACTACTTCATGACCTCTTGCAACTCACTTGAAGGGCTTATAGAGGTAGATGCTTGACTTGAAATTTAGCTTCTTGGGGATGGAATAGGGCTAACTCAGGTGTATGGTAAGGCGTGAATGTCCCTACATCTGGGAATATGGGAATTGGAGGTCTAGGGGCAAGTTTCCCGACCTGAATGAGACTATTCTCAGCTATAATGGAAATATTGTAGGCATATCATAAATTTCTACCCCCCACGGATTGAATCATGACTAAAATTTCAATATTTAAAGCCCTTAGATAATTTAAACAAATGCATACCGAGGCATAGGTCTTACCATTTAGGGGATCCTATCCCAAGTTCTCTTGAATATTATGTTGAAATCATTCATTAACTCATGTGGTTCCCTCTTTATTATTGTCAGTTGTTCCACCAAAGATAAATGATTTGACTTATCTTCAAAATAATTGTAGAAGGATTCTCCTAACTCATCCCAATTAGAGATAGAGTTAACTCTTAGGCCTTTATACCATTATGCGAATTTTCCTTGAAAGAAGTGGCCAATAATCAGCTACTACATTGTTTTGTGTGACATTGTATAGTGAAAAAATGTTTGTAACATCCTAGATGTGTTCAATAGGGGTTGTAGTGTTTTCTCCAGTAAAGAAAGGAACATGTTTCAAGGCTGAAAATGGAATTTCATCATATTGAGATAAAAGTAGAGGAATTCCTCTATTGAATGTGAATTTTTTTAATTCTTTTGATGAGATGAATGCGGTGGGACTTAAAAACCTAGAGGACAACAAAAACGTTCTACCAAGAGGAGGAGTAGACAAATTTATTTGGAGGTGAGGGTGATCTCTCTTTGGATCTACCTCTCCTTCTTCTCCTTGGTGACAAATACAAGTAGTCAAAAGGCTCTCCATGTACTATCCTTTGTCTTGTTTGAATACGTCTCATGAGATAAAGACACTTTCCTGCTAAAACACGTAGATTAAATAATTAGAGTCACAAGATGTATCTTATAGGTCCTCTAAAGGCTTGCTATCACCAATATATACACCAACTCTTAGTGAAATGACAAGAAAATATTCAGTTTGTCCCATCGGGCATGCCATAATTGTTAGAGACCAAAGGTAGCACCCTTGAGATGATCATGGAAGATCAAATACCTTGGCTAACATGGGATTGTATTCAAAGTGTGGGAATTTTCTCCTTGAGACAAACCTCCAGAGAAGGTTGGTTCCTTCTCTCCCAGATTAACGCACACTAACCTAAACTACTCAAACTGTAACTAAATCTAAAACTAAAGCTAAAACATATGGGGTCCAGGGTTGAGAGAAAATGGAAAAATCTATAAGGTGAAAGAATGATTATGTGTAAACACTAAGATAGGGTTCAAATATAACTATAAAGACACATAAAAACCACACATGTAGAGATTTTAATGGAAACAAAAGGTTCTGAAACACATGAATGCATAAAACTCAATGAAAATAAGAGGGTAAACATCCATAAAAAACATAATACTTCTAAAGAGAAAAACACCATGGATGTATTGCATTTAGTATATATTCATCATGTTTATAGAGTAGAGTTTAGATATCTCATGTTAAATGTGAAGTTACATAGGTCTAAAGGAAAGAAAACGAGTCACTCCAAGGTAAAGAATGTGTATTCAACAGAAAGGAACTGCAAAATTTTCCTAATCTCTTACATTTATAGAACATATGAATGGGAGAGAGAGATGGAGGGAAACTCAAATTTGGATATACCATAGACAAAGATAGCCTACCACCCAAAGATCTTGATGTCATTAATCTCCTTAATAGACCACCGTTTCTTTGTAATATGCCATCACAATTTGCAGGTAAGGGCATGGGTGCTATTTTTTCATTTACTTTTTGTAGATGAAGTAGTTGGATGTTTGGAATGAGAAATTATGTGTTTTCCCGAGCTCTCATGATTATTTTCTTGTAAGAACACCCTCTCCACGTTACTTCATTGTGTAATGTTGCCCTTAAAGAGATGGAACAAATGCAACCATCGTCATGTAACTCTGAGCTTTCAAATAGAAGATCTAACCAAATATTAACTTCACTTCCTCCCGCATCATTTTGAATGTTTTGTGGATTCCCCCATGGTATTAATAATTTCTTACCTTCACGGATCCATACTTTATCCCTCCGAATTTGGATTTTAATGTTCTAGCGAGTTGAGAAACCCACGAGACACCAATTCTCGCATATCCACCGAAGTATCTTCTTGTAGTGTTGCAGAATTCTATTTCTACACTTGGCCCCCACACACAATTATGCGCATTCATAATTGGTCACTTGCACTAAAAATTGCTAAGGCCTTTCTTCTTCTCCATTTCCCGTGGACTTAGAAATCCATGAAATACTTACTTAAAGGACTCAAAGGACATTATGATAGTGTTTCGTGGCTTATGTAATTAGCTGATTTTTATTACATCACAACCTTAACCTAATACATATCCTTTCCATGGAGTTGAGAAAATTTGTAAAACTAATTTTCAACATGATTGTGAAGCGCTGCAATCCTTTATCTCATGAAAGCGAATTATGTGAAACAACAATATTTTTCATCTACCGTGAACTCTCACCTACCTCCAACCTTGAATTGCGGTTCGGAAATCATCCAAATTTGACATCATTAAAAATACGGGTGTCTTTGTGACACTCAAAAAATCTACAAACCCATGGTGGCTGATTTTTATTCCCACAAAACACTTGAATAATTGACGATTTTTTCTGTGGAACTTGAGAACCCACGAAACACCGCATTTCCCCAATAACCCTACGTGACTTTTATGCTTAGCCAATTTTAAATTTGGGTGACATGAAAGAAACCACCTTAGTCTTTAACTTGATGAGTCATCCAAAATAGAAAAGGGAGTGTAATTTTTGATAACATGTTGTTCATGTAAATCATTTCTAAATATGGAATGTTGTCTCTATGAGTTATAAGATATTTGTGTATGTTTTAACTGAAAAATATCTATATTGTTGCAAAATAATCATTTAAATGAGATTTACATTTCTAATATAACAAAATATGTATTAATATACAATTGAGTCAACTTTTCATCATATATTTTTTATTAAAGTTTCTTTATAGTTGAGTTTAATTTAGTTTATTAAGTTTCTCTATAATATAAATTTCTTCAAACCAAAAAACATCACAAATTCCTTTATGAATAAGAGGATGACCTAAAAGGAAAATGAAATTTATCATCTTCCTTAATTTATACAAAGAAATATTTAACAATAAATTGAACCTAGAGGAATATGAATTGCACTTGCATCGATAAATACCAATATAATGGTTGACAATGATTCTCAACATCCTAAAGGTAGGAAAACTTTAAATCTAATTGATATAAATTGCACTCAACACTTCCAAGATAATATACTAAAGCCTCTTTCCTCTATTGAAAGTGTTGACAATGGTAAAAATGCATATTAGAGAACAACCTACCTTAGAATCTATTTTAATCTCCCTTCATGGTATGATATTGAATTGTATTCAACATGGTAGGCTATCAAACTCACTTCATGACAGGTCATAACACTCTATTAAACATGACATTTGATCAAACTCCCTTCATGGTAGGTCATCAAACTCCACTTAACACATCATTCCATTAACCTCCTTCCATGACAGAACATCAAACCGCATTCAACATGAAAGGCCATTAACATCCTTTCATGGAAGGACATAAAATTTCATTCAACATAGTAGGACATCATACTTCCTCTATGATAGGACATAAAATTCCATTCAACATGGAAAGTTATCAAACCCCTTCATGAAAGGTCATTGAATTCAATTGAACACAAAGCCATCAAACTTGTTTTTGCAGTAAGTGTTCCTACTACAAGCTACGAGTGCTCCTCTACATCAAGTTGGCCATCAATTTTTTAGACAAGATGAGGAAAAATATACAATTGATGCACATTTAGATGAAACAATTGAAGTTTTGAATCTAATTTGGAAGTGATGAAAATAATGTACTTGATGCAAGTGAAGGATATAAGACTCGAGAGAATAGAAGGTACAAAAATGGAAAATCAAGGAAAGACTTAAATAACTTAAAGAAAGGCTCAACATGACATTATCAAGGAATTATTTAGGGACATAGGGTCATGATTATCTTGGAAATCCACCGATGATGTGGATTAAAATGATATTATTAGTGAAATCAAGTACTACATAAGTAATAATTATGACAAAAACTCGTAATGGAAGACTTGATTTTGCACATTAATAATTTGCTAGAAAAATGTTGGTAAATTATTTTGGATAAGATATGTAGTTACTTTAAGCCTCATAAGTTAACATCGATATTTTTTGAATCGAGCATATCCCATAAGACCGTCACATATTTTAAATTATTTGACACTCATGGAATGCTTCTAGTGGTTAATGCAACCTTATTTTGTGAGGGATGAAGTTGTTGGCCAAAGAGGCTAAGAAAATGAATACGTGTTTGGACCAAACATATGGTGTTAAAGTGGGTGTTGAATTAAAGTATGTAAACATGCATATGCATCTTTATGGTTAATTCATATGATAAAAGAACTAGATACATAGTTGATTAAGTTATTTTGAAGTTTGGTATTGATTATCATGTCCATTATCATAGAGGAGGTCAGTTGTGTGACACATTACTTGAGTGACTACAAGATAATGGTATTGTGCCTTGTATAAGACTAACAAAATTTGATGGTAAGGAGGTGTATAAATAGGTTTTATACCATATCTGTTTATCCCATAGATCCAAAGAAAACTATGAATCAACTAATTTTTCTTTACCAAAATGGAATTAAGATGTTTGATGATAGGGATGTGAAAGTGAAATTGTACAAATTACTTAATTATATGACCACAATAAGTCTTGTATGCCTTCTATATAAGATCTATATAGGGGCCCCATCCAAACCCTCTCGGGGACCCTATTTGAACTATGTCAATATCATAAAATTATCATGAATCTATATGCCCTATATAGAGATATGGCCAATCCCATCCATATATCTATAGGGGTCAGCCCAATAATAAAGTTTTAGTTATGGGAAATAAATTTTGTCAATGGTGGAAAATTCTACAGAAAGACATACACATGGTTACAAAGAAGCATGCTATAATTGATGTTGATAATTTCTTCAAAATTTCCATGTTATACACATTGACAAAAAATTGCTCCATACGAGTTCCTAAATAATACTTTTTAAATTATTTTTTTATGTTACTAAGTGTTGTCATTTTCTATTCTTATTTTATGGGAAATGGATTGTCAATTTCTAATCTTATTCTTTTGACAATGCAAAAATAACTAGTAGGAACTAAACCCTAAGTTGGATGCAAAAAAACAATGAGAATACTAGTTGGATGAGTGCATTACAAATGCAGAGCCATCATTATGTTGTTGTGAATTAACAATTGTGAAAAAATATACTTGTTAATAAAAATAATGACTAAAAGGTACATTGCATGTTGCAACATCACTTTCAATTTTATGCAAAAATTTATATCTAACACGTAATCCAAATTGGAATTGTTGAATATAAACTATCATTTACAGATTACACTTGGATGATGGCTAACCTTGTTTATCATGCTTGTCATGACATATGTCATGCCTATGATTTCATGACCCAAAATCACTATCTAAATTGAACAGTAAAAATTAAGACATTTTTTAAAACATTAATTAAAAACTAAATGTGTATTAACCATTCTTATTTCAAAATAATTATTAATGAAGGATGTATAAGATAGCCATGGCATTAATTTCACTTTTAATTGAGTTTTAATTTCATGTTTATCTCACCAAGGGTTTTGACCAACAAGGTGAAGGCTATAATTTAATTCCTATCACAATTGCTAGAACAAACAAGGATACATCATGATAACCATAGTTTCATTTTACGTGGCTTAAATCCCTATTTAAATCTTCATCACTTACTAATGCGATGAGATAACATCAAAATTATCATATTATATTACATGATTTGAGATGAATCCAATCGATATGTCTAGAAGTATACCAAGGGTTTAGTTGTGCCAATTAAGGTGACTTGTACTTAGTTGTGTTTATTCCAAACTAAAAACATTGTTGCAGATTGTGAGATTAATGTAAGATTATTTCCACATTTATATTTAATCCAATTGGGGTGAATGCAAAGATTTCAAATATTATAAGTGCCAAATAAGGTTACGGTTGCGCTTCTTCGGGCCCAAAGTAGTCTTGACCAAACTGAATTAAGGATTCGGGGCAAGGACCTTCAGGCCCTCTCCCTTCCCCCATACCATATAGATATATAGGGGGGGGGGGGAGAGCGCCAACTAAACTGTATATAGCCCATCGCTCACCCCGACTATGACTATTGACTATAGAGAGTCGCCCCGGGCCCCAACCCCTCTATATAGAGAGATGGCCCCATCCATCAAATATGGGCGGGCGCCTATACTATCTCTATAGGGGTGCCCCATATATAGAGAGGCCGGTGGCCTAGGGGCAGCCCCTCTATATCCCATATAGAGAGAGGGCCCCACTCTATCTGCCAGATCTGATCGATCTCGATCTCGATCTATAGAGAGGGGAGGGGCCCGCCCCTATAGAGAGATCTCGGAGGGGCCCCTATATCTCTATCTCTATCTGGAGGGTGAGGGGGGGTAATATGACCAACATCATATTAAATAGTGTAAACAATAGCTCCTTTAGGTGCTTTATAAAAGATATAATTGAGGATTCCATTTTGATGACAACGTTGGATTATTAGTTTAGAGATGGAAAATAACTAATGGGTACTATATGTGAATCGAACTATTAATTACACAAATGATGATAAACTAATTAGAGATGATTAAGAGAACTATGTTTACACAAAGTTAATAAAATTTAGTCCCGGTGAATAGTTTCCAACCATATTATTTATTTTTTCGTTATTAGAAATGCTAATGTTATATTCCACAATTCCATAAAGTTTAGTCCGGAAAATTGTTTAATGATAGTTTATGTTAGATAAAATTGGCATGAGTCCTATTTATCCCATCCAAATGGACCCATGCCCCCTTTGCACCAAAATATTATTTAACTTAATTCTAAATAAATTTTACTCCTCCAAATTACTAAAATGGAGGCACTTAACTATTTAAAGTCAACCAAATGAACAAGTTGGAAAAACCTAGATGTAATGATAGCCCTATGATCAAATGGATCTCTTCTATTGATCCTAGGTATTTGTGAAACCCTAATTCTCACTTAAAATTCTTTAATATTTATCTTTTTGTAACACCTTGACAAACCATTATATTTCTCTTTTGCATTACAAGCGTTGGCATGTGATTTTATTGAATGGAGTGTGTTCCCTTGATTGGTAAAAATCATGCTTGTTATGGATAAATCATCTCTACTCTTGGATTCATTAGACTCAAATGATATGGTGGCGTGAATCCATTTTCACTTCTTGTTGATAATCTGCAATATAATTTTAGGAGTTGCAAACTTATCTCTTTTATTGACTCATCCTTGGATCAATTTCAATGATCCAAGGAATGTTTTAAATCTTCTTAACGGACTGAATGGTAAATTGACATTCATTAGTTTGAGAGACATAGTGGACTGAACTTTGTATGTTACAAATTCTTTGGTCTTGTATGAACATGTCTTCATTCAGTTGTATGTTTGTGCTTGGGTCTTTAGGATTGATCTCTGCAGGACATTAATGGTGTAAACAAAATATAGTCTACTTCATGACTATGAAGGGGATCAAAATCCTAAAACTAAAGGATTATCCTAATGGTATCCTAAACTAGGTAAGAGCACCTACTTCCTAGCTACGTCTACTTAATTGGGTTATAATCTAACCTAAGCTTCTTATTCTATTTTGTTGGGGTGGTGTCCTAACCTAAGCTCTTGTGCTAAATGAATAAGGGGGAGATTACTATAGTAATGTTAGACTATATTAACCTAATGCCTAATACTATATGGATGTGAATTTAATCTAACCTAAGGTGGAAATTACCTATGGCAATGTTTTAAGACCTAAGGAAATTATTTTTAGACTAACCTAAGTTTTGGGGAAATCTATCCTAAACTATTAAAAAGGAACCTAAGGGTCACATGGCACTAAGGCGATGGTTCCAATGGATTTTAATTGATTTGATTGGGTTTAATGCATGGAGGTACTACCAATTTTGGCAAGGGCTAGTTAACTTTAGTTGAGGCTTACATGGAGGCTTCACTAAATATGGAATTGCATGTTATTTTGGAAATGACATTCACCAATTTTGGGAGGTGGTGGCAAGGAGAGATAAGTGGGAGAATTGGGAGTAATGACATTAATGGACCTCGGTTTTTGTGTGCAAACCATCTTAGAAACACGAGAGGTGGGTTTGTGAGAGGTTGTTTGGTTTTGCATGTCTCACAAATTTTTCTCTGCATGGAGCTATATGGTTCTTTGAACCAATAGTTTGACTTCTGCTTCGTGGCTATTTTTGGTTTCTCTGGTCTATTTTCGATCAAAGGAATGTATATGAGGCATTG
Organism: Taxus wallichiana var. yunnanensis; assembly: GCA_018340775.1. Taxonomy (NCBI): domain Eukaryota; kingdom Viridiplantae; phylum Streptophyta; class Pinopsida; order Cupressales; family Taxaceae; genus Taxus; species Taxus wallichiana. Next base: position 593,325,295 of record CM031238.1, on the reverse strand, counting down.
GAAGAATTTTTTTGGTTCTTGATCTTTTGTGGAGAAGAAAAAGAGTTAGAATCCCGGCTTGAAGTCTCCTTCAAATTGGCAGAGGCACTATCAGGCATGATAGGCTCTACCCATTAAGATTTCTTGCTTTCTTCTAAATGATTCATTAAAAAAATTCTACTCTCATGAGATAAATGTTTACATGATTTGTCTAGTTAATTACTTTCATGTTTTTATGAATCTCTGTGGTTTTTGGGATGTAAATCCATTGCAAGTAATGATAGTTTTGGGAAACTTTCTCTATGCTAGTTTAATGGTGACATGCATGTGAAACTTGTATTTGAAGCTCTCTAAAACTTGTATTCGAGGCTGGTGTTGACTGAACTGGCATTTGTTTCCTTATGTTTCATTCTGAACTATTATTTGGAGCCTGTGTTTCGTTTGAACTTGTATTGGAGCATTCGTGTTTGTTTTGAGCTTGTAGTGGAGCTTCTTGGTTGTTCTGAACTGGCATTTGTTGCTTGTGTGGTTCTGAACCTTTATTGTAGTCTTGTGTTTTGTTGATCTTGTAGTGGAGCTTTGTGGTTGTTCTGAGCTTGTATTGGAGCCACATGTTTTGTTTAAGCTTGTACTAGAGCTTTGTATTGTTCTGAACTTTTGTTTGAAGCTTTGTGTTCAACACTTGTACTAGTATTCTATACTTGCGTGTTCTAAACTTGTGTTGGAATCGATGTGTTTGATTCTGTACTCGTACTCTAAGCTGGAGTTTTATTCATATTCAAGGATTTGAAAATTTTTGAGCTCGTTTTGGGGGATATTTTCTCAAAAGAGACTTAAGAGATTAGTTTTGGTTTTAGTTGTTTTTGTAATCTCTTTTGAGATCTTCTCCGTGTAGCTTCTTGAGTGGGAATGGTTGTAGAACTTATGTCTTTTAGACTGTACCATGTTCTTGAACTAATAAGGGCATGTAAGTTTGGAGTATATTCTCCCCTCCTTTGTTCTAAGAAATCCCGCATCTTGTTGAAGCTTGAATATTTTGTTTAAAGGATTAATGGATTGGAACTATATCTTGTTGTGGGTTTGGTTGATATATAGTTCGTTTGGAACAGTCGTTAACAATTTTAGAGGTTTATGGAAATACAATATGCATTCTCCTTTTGTAATAGATGTTTGAAACAAACACCTTCTCTAGCACAATCTCCTTAGATGGAACTTGAGAGTCTTTGTTGTGATTCTGTTTCAGTCACGTTAGATGTAATAATGGGACATCTATTGACTTAAATGTTATTGAATTTCTTACTCTCTTCAGATCTTCTTAATTGATTTCTGGTTTTATTAGAAAGATGAGTTTAATACCTAGTGTACTTGAATTTTGTATGGAAGGATACATTATCTCTATTCAGAATGTTTTGTATTATTGTTCTTATTTGGATCACAAACTACTTACTCTTTTGTATTGGGCTGTTGAAGCCTTGTAATGGGATTTCAATATCTATTGAGTTCGTGGGTTGTATTGAACCTTGTATATATTATACTGTTTGTGGATTTATATTCCTTGTTGGATTCATTAAACGAATCTCTGGGTTCTAAAAAAGAAAGGAATATGTTCTCTTGGGGACAAATCTATTGTTTTGGAAGTGTACTTGTGAAATTCATTCTGTGATTTGAATTCGAACTTGTGTTTTAAATGAATGGGAATAGATAAACCAGTTGGTTAAGATTTGTAAGGGAAACTAGAAGTGTGCTTTCTTCTAATTGTGTGTTTGGTTTTGTGTTCTCTCTTGGGAACTAGTTAGAGTTAAAGTAGAAATGGTGATTTAGTTGATTGTATAAATGAAATGAATTATAGATTGGGTCCTTTTCTATTTGAGATCCTTTTTTGTTGTTTGGATAAGTTCATTTGATTGAACTTCTCTGTATTTGATTCTCTTCTGAGATGGAAATTTCTTGTGGATTGTTTGGTCTACTTTGTATAAGTCATTGGTTGTAATGATGTGGAAAGATATTAGTGAGTCGGTATGTTGGAAAGAAAATAATAACATGCTTAGACCAACTGTTTTTCTTGATTGAGTCATACTCCATTTGGATTGATATTGGAAGGTTGTCTCTTTTTGCACTCTATCTTATTATGAACCCTTCTTGGATGGACTGGATAAGAGATTAATTCTGTGTGAGTCTAGCTTGGGTTGTGGAATGTTTGGTTTTAGATCTTTGAATTATATCTTCTAACATGTGGAAGTTAGTTTAGACTTGCAGGAGGATCTGTTTGACTCTCAACCCCTACTTGGATTGATTTGGGATTCTTGTTGGATGTTGATCCTTTAATGTTGAATCCTTATATTGTTATCTTTGAACTAAGGCAGTTTTGTGTGTTCTAAACCTATTTCGTCTTTCAAATGATTAGTGTATGGGGAATAATATGTATTGATTCTTCTTCTTTTTCTTATATGGAAAGATGAAGCATCCTAATATGAGCTAGGTTGTAATTAACTTCTTTTGTTGCTTAGTAAAGATAAATGTGTATTTCTATTCTTATAGAATTATGAAACAATTGGATGAAAAGATCTGTTGTTTTGTTTAAAAGTAATTGATATGATCAATTAAACCTTATGATATAATGCAGATGTTGCGGATTATATTATGTTCTTTTCTTAAAAGTGAATTCAGACTCTTTAATTGTACTTCTTTTCTAGATGTTATTACTTATGATTATTTGTATGATATATTAATTGTTTCATTAAAGCAGAGTTGTTTTAATGGAACAATTAGTGGAATGCACTTCACTTTAATGCTTAGTGCTTATCATGCTTAGTTCATTAAATTGACCCGCTAGAAATTTTTGCAAATGGACATCGTAAGTGATAAAAGAAGGCAAGAAATTTTATGATGCATTGGCTTATTTAATTCTGGGATCTTATGTAAAGAGTTTCAAATCATTCTTGAGTTGTATTGGAAAATAAAAGTGATGTTCTTTTAAGATCTTAATTATGATTGACATGCAGAATGTCCAAATCCATAATCTTGTAATGTATATTTATCATCATGAATTGAAAGGTTTTGTGTTGGAATCCAATTTGTGATGTGAATTCTTTTGTACTTGTATGATGAATATAATAGTGATATCTTGAAAATATTCTTTATATCTTTGTATACTATTGTTGTTATTAGATAATGAGTTGGATTAAGGAGATAGTATAATCTCCCTTATTATAATGAAACTTGTTAAATTGCAAAAGATGTCGTTCTCTAACTACACAACTAAAGTTTAATAAGGAAATATGCATTGGGCATGCAATTAAACTATATGAGTAATGAATGATAAATTTTTTATGTTAAACCTAACATCTAACCATGTAGAGGAAGACTCTTCCTCTCTCAAGGAATGAAAGATAAAAAGAATAGTGGTTATGATCTTTAATATTTATACTATGTTTATAAAGTAAACACTAGCTGAATCTAGGTGGATGACACACTTGATTTGGACAACTAGGTTGCATTAAGAATTAAATGTTTGATGTTTGTTGTCTTGTTTTTGGGATAACTGCTTGTTATGCCATGTTAATGAATAACAATTCAAACTTGAATTAAGGAAGTTCACCATATCTAATTAAGCTAGTTATGGATCAAGAACTTAACGAATGTTGGAATTAGGGTTAGGCATGGTTGTTGTAATATGAATCTTAATCCAGTTTAATTATGAATAATGACCACTAAGGGGGTATGTACATCTTGATGAATAATTTATAACGGATGTTTGCACACGTCAACCACGGGGGCGTACCCTCAAGAAGTCCTAGGACTTCTTGATGATACAAAGGTCAGTTGCGATTGACATGTGGCAACACCTTCCGTATTTGTTCATCTAGATCTACACACATTTGGACTTGAACTTAGTTTCCCTCTAGGTCAAGTTAGTAGCATGTTTTAGATAGGTAGTAGCTTTCTATGACTCAGGGTACCTTGGCACATTCGGATGACTTAGGTCAGCCGAGTATGCCCACATACCCTAAGTCATCGTGAGCGTCTTCCTATAACAAATTATGTTGCTAACCTAGGCTAGGGTCAAACCTTGGGCAAGTGGACTGACGGTAGTTAGTAAAGACCATTCTAGATAACAGAAGAGTGAGGTGAAGGACATATTCCAAAATGATGAGTATGTCATCTAGGAATAGTAACATGAATAATATGTTGAAAATATTTGGCCAAAGTATCGCAAGTTGCTGGTTACGTTGTCCTATGTCACCTAGTTTAAAGCAACGTGATGTCAGATGAATATTGGTAACAAATATTCAGATAGGTTATTTAAACAGATCACTCAATACTGGAATAGGGTAGGAAACCAAGTATACGTAGTATACATAAAGTATTCTATACTTTAAGTTAACATGAGAGATTGGTTGGTAACCGAGTCATGGAATGAGAGATCGGTAGTATACTGAGTCATTATAGCTACATATGGTTATCTGTTATGAGATTGATTGGCATGGAATGTGTGTTCTAAATGATTTTTTATTTAGAACAGAGAACATTATGTTTCAAAAAAAATTCCCTTGTTTCTAAAGTCTTAAAATGGGAATGTTACATTTTTCCTTTCTTCTTCTTCTCATTTTTCTCTTATTTCCTTGTTTGTAGGTTGTGGGGTATTCATCCATGGAGGAAAAATATTATTTCTCTTATATTAAATTATTTTTCCTCCTAGTTGGTTTTTCATGGAGGCATAAGTGTTTATTTGTATATTTTTCCCTTCCAACTTTTCATTGGCAACATCCACATTAGGGTTATATATATATATATATATATATATATATATATATATATATATATTTTAACACACGCACACGCGCACGCGCACACACACAAACTCAAACACATATGGTGGATAATAAAAGGTCACAGGGCTCGAGAAAATAAGCAATATGCTAAGGGCGGTAAACCGTAGGTTTAGAGGTGGGGCGGGTTGTTCCCAAAGCAAACGTAGTGAGGTTGTTCCCATGGATCATATCGTATCCAAATATGGTAAGGGTTTAGGGTCCCAATGTGGAATTATTCCACATAGCCTTATTTCATGCTTAGGGTTGAGTCCTTGTTCAATTTGGAGAGGAGAGGGAGTCGGGTTGCCGACGCCGCCACTGCCTCTCTCGAAAATTATATATTTTTAATATATAATTTTATTTAAAAGATAAAACTCTATTCGATATCTACATATAAATATATTTCCATTTCTTTGTGTATAAATTATTTTGGTAAAGGAAAACCCTATTCACATTTATTTATATATTGTATATATTTACATATTCATGGATATATATACTTATAATAGCAAATTTTTAACTATACGAGTATATGAAAACACTTTCAACTCTTGTCTCATCTTTCAAGTTTAAATAACATGAATGTGTACATATATACAAAGGTATGTCCTTATATAATTAGAAACATATATACTTACCCATACTTATCAATATATAAAATAAAAATATCTATTTTCCTTGTAAAAACAAGAAAACTCTCTATATATTTCTATTTTTCAATAGGCAAATGATGGAGACAAAGTCAATATATTGTTAGCCATATTTCCTTTGATAACAACAATTATATATATATATATATATATATATATATATATATATATATATATATATATATATATATATATATATATATATATATATAATTTTAAACTTATTAAACACTTACTAGTTATTGAAACCATTGCATACAAAGGCTAAAAACCCTTTTACCTATTCTACTTGGAACTATCATCAATCCATTGATTTTTTATAAATAACTTCAAGATTATTAGGCCCAATAATGAGATCATATAATACCATTTTAAACCACTTAAACAAAACAACAAGAATCCATTTTACTTTATTCTATTTTGAAATTATTTCAGTCAATCTCAATGTTTTATTTCTCTTAAATTGAAGCCATCAAACAAGAAACATAACTTACAAATCTAAATAATTTAGAGAGAGATAATATTGGTCTTGCAATGTATAAAACTTCACCATTTTTTGTGAATGTTATAACCATAAAACCATGGATATTTTTACAACTCCAATTCTCAATGTGAACTATAACCTACTAAACTCCATAAACTTAACCAAAATATTGTTAACCAAAACAATATTTCCTTTGTAAATAAAAATATTTACATTTTCTTTTAAATAATCTCAAACATGTATTGAATCTAATTTCTTTCTTTCAAACCTAAAACAAAAAAATAACCAAGGATATGTTTTGCACTATTATACAAATGAGGTTTCAGGAAACCAAAGAACACTTAATATCATTTCAATAAGCTTAATATGCTTAACCAAGTTCATTTTCCTTTCTTATATCAAGAAATTTTAAATTCATTATTTCCAACATAAGATTTACACATAGTTTCAAGTGATTTCCAAATAATAATAGAACAAAAATACTCCCTTTCTCCAAGGGCTCAATAAACTTAACAATGAAAGAGAAAAGGCCTCCCACTAAGTGGGAATAACATGCCCAGATTTCTACCAAATCTACATTAGCAACTAGGATTTTCTTTGACTTCACATTGATTCAATCAAGATTTACAAGCTCCCAAAAAAATCTCCAAGCTCCATTTGTAAATATTTGAAACACAAGACAAAGTGACTTGCTTGTCCACCCAACCAAATGACATCATCACATGCCATCTCCAAATAAGGAGGACATGTTATCCTCCCTCCAAGCCCATGGGAGAGAGGAGATGCATGCCTCCAAGATGCATAAGAGAAATGAAGAGGAAAAAACATCAAAACATACACTCTAAGCAACAAGATTTAAGCCAATACCATACACAAGAAGATCCATGCTTCTAAAGAGGGGGAGAGTGGGTAGAAAGAACCTTAAAATAAAAATTTACCATATAACCAAATGAGTTTTAAAAACTTTCCAAGTATTCTCAAGCCATTAATGACCTCTATATCACTCCATCACCCTTATTTCTCCTTTCCTCCTCCTTTCCAAGTTTTTTCAAACCTCGAAGGTTTCCTTAGCAAGGATGGGAGATGGTTTCCAAACCATATGGAAACCCATATCCCACTCCAACCATATGAAGGAGAAAAGTAGGAATCCCAACAAGGTTTTCCCATCAAACCTTGTGGGAGCAAGAGGGAATTCTTCCCTCTTCCCCAACACTCCAAAATCCACACCCCAAAGGGGGTGGATGGAGAAAACAAAAGGAATCAAACCACTAAAAAAATTCATCTTATTTCTCCAAGCACTCATACATAAACAATGACACATTAAAATTTCAATGTAACAAAAAAAAACTAAGAGATGTGAGGCCTACCTCAAAATAAAAGGTTGATCACACTCAAAAATAAAATCCTTTCTCCATAATCTCCATGCTCCTCCAAGCTCCCCCAAAATCTCCAAGTGAAATTGAACCAAGAAGTTCCAACCCCCTCCAATATGGAGGGTTAAGTAAGGAGAGACTAATGATTCCAACCTATGTAATGGTGACATGTGTCACCCATTCCCTCCTAAAATCCATGTTACAAAAAGTCCCTTTCAAGAATAAGATAATAGTCTTAATGGAGGAGAATCTCACAAAATAAAAATAAAACAAATAAAAATCCTCTCCCAATTCCCAAGTGGCTCACTAAAAAAACTCATAAATGAAGATTGGGACAAAATATTGTCAAATGGGAGGGAAAATCCCTTTTGAACCTTGGAAAGAGTCCCCTTACCCATAGGTAGGGTCCAAGGGGTCTATTTTTGTGTAAGAGTGACCCCCAACAAGTAAAGCACCCTTTAAAATTCCACTTTTAGCCCAAATTCGGGATTTGGGAAAAGTGGCACACTTAGGAGGTTGTGGGGGGCACCTAATCCATGATTAGGTGACAAAACCTCCGTAAAAATATAACACTAATTAACTCATCCCTAATCCAAGTAGGGACAATTTAATCCCATATAGTTAACATATTAATAGAATAATTAATACCAAAATGACTCAAAAGGAGACAACAAGCCAAATGACAAAAACATATACAAGGATGATGAATTATTATTTACATCCAAGTAAAAATATGTAAAGCAAGGACGATCAATTAAGAGGTGAGGATTTTTCCCAAATGGCTTATTTTACTATCATGGAGGCGCAACCCCCAATCCCACATTCTCTTGTGGTGTGATCCTATCACCTGCACACGCAATCGCAAACACCATACATGCTCGATAATTTTTTTGCTAATTGAAGCAATCAAACACATCTCAAAAAATTATGCCCTATATACAAAAATAACCAAATAGTTAGAAATTCATGCATTCATTACTCAAGATGTTGGAAATCACGAAAATTCAAGCATGGCACATTTCCCAATTTATTACAAGATGCATGAAACTACACAAATCCATAAAAATACATATGATAAACCATCATAATTATATGATACTAATAACTCTCATGAAATATCCTCATGGGTCGATATAATATCCTTCCAAGACAAAGCTAGCATATACATGTTAAAGAGACAAAAATAATGTATATTCAAAATATAATCCATGCAAATCTCAAATTAGCATATCCCTAACATAATAATTAAACCAAATAATAATAGTAGAATAGTGAATTGGAATCATATGCCTCACACATCATTCTACCAAGAACAAGTTCGAAACTGAACGTTAACATGAGGATAAAATTGTAATTACTCAAATCAAATATCCATGATAACATTAATTCCAATTGTCTCTATCATGAATAATACAATGAGTCAATGTTATTAGCAAGGGAGTAGAACTGGTGGCACTACATCCCCATCCCTCGGAAATAGACTTCCTTTGGGAAGTCATTGGTAGGGGGAGGAAAAATGAACTTCATAAAGTTGGTCGCATCCTACCACACAATTTTTTTTCTCAAAAATATGTCCCACCAAACCCTTATTTAGTTCAACATCAAGTGCATCGAGGAATATAAGAATGTTAATCAAGAAAAAATTAGCTACCAAAAGGTTCATTAACACTACCATGCTCTACAAGGTTCAACATAAGTGGATGTACAACATAATAGCCACTCTTAAGGATGTTGTTAATGGGTGAGTCAAGGGAGATACAATTGTCATATTATAAGGGTTGACAATTTACACGTGCATGAGATGCACGGCCACCCATGGGTGTCACAAAACCATATGAGAAGAGGATAAATTTCCAAATTTATGTGGGATTCACTTCCTATCCCGCACTATCTTAAAACAAATGGAAAAATTATTCACAAGTCTCTCAAATCTGCCCTTGCTTTTGCACTATTCCTATAGAGGTCAAGGATGATGGATCACATAGTACAAACGTAATGAAAAATGGATAACTTGATTTGAAAAAATATTTACATGCACATATAGGAAGTTCTAATAAATTAAAAATACATCATTCATACAACCATAAAGGTTAAGATTAGTTTTCTACTTTTGGATTGGGGTTTCATAGCTTGAAGCTTTTTCTCATATATCGCATTTCACGTGCCCAAAATTTTTATATATAAAACCAAGCAAGGATAATAAATAATTTTTAAAGTTTCAAATTTTTCTTGAAGTTTCACCATGCTAGTCTAAAACAACTACACAAAAACACAAAAATTTCACTTTCATTGATTGAACACAATTAGCTAGTTTGGAACTCAACATGACACATTAGAAGTTTAATAAGATCACAAAAAATTACAATATAACCAGAAGAAAATATGAATGAGATAGGTGGAAAATGTATCCAAAGGGGTTTCAAAACTTATCAAAGTTCCCCAGCGATTCACCAAATTATTTCTTGGGCGAGATCAAAACAACTTGTCCTTTCACATTTTCCTAAGAGGTCAAGAGGAAAAAAATAATGTTCCTCCAAATGAAAAGGTAGATTAAAATATTTTATCAATATCCTTAACATATGTAAACCTAAACTCATCGATTAACCATGCTCACCAAATCTCCACTACATCTAAAGGGAGGGTGTTTCCCTCAAACTAGAGGTACATATCGTATTCTAAAAAGGAATACAAGTTTACTATCTTTTGAGATATAAGATAATGGGGCTATGATAGGCAAGAGGACCCCAATAAAAACAAAAATCTCAACCAAATTCCAAATCCACATTATTTGGATAAAGGATACACTCGTGTCGAAGGATACCATTACCCAAGGTAGCTCGAAGGATTAGGTGATTGCCATTTCGAACTTTCGTAATGTAAAGTCAACCAATTCATTTAATAAAAAGTTAACTATTTTTTTCCAAGGTGATAAAAAACTTAACTATTTTTTCCCAAGGTGATAAAAACTTAAACAAGGGCCTCCCAAGAACTAAGTAACCATTAGAATATCCCAAATTTAAGATGATGCAACTAAATATTATTCACATTACTTTTACTTGTTGTAATAAGAGAAGATAATACAAATGCATTAGCCAACTTTACCTGACCAAAACTTAGTGTGTAATCGAGATTGGAAGTTCACATTGTAATCAAGAATAAAGAAAAATTTACATTTCAAATGGTTCGATACATGTTTAGGTCACATATATTCTATATTTTAGGGGTATAGACACTAACATTTCCCTACAACCGAGGTTGTTGATTTAGACATTCTACATGGTCTCAAAAACATATAATTAACCAAATTTATTCACAAGTTATAAGTACACTTATAGATATGAGTCTTGTGGTTTTTGCTATTGCATTATTCATTCTTAACACATCATTAACTTTTGACATCATGGGCCAACACCAATGTTGGAATGAAATCTCACCCCACTAAGTGAGTGACTGAATTCAAAATATTTGAATTCTAGAGAGAAGAGAGAGAGAGAGAGAGAGAGAGAGAGAGAGAGAGAGAGAGAGAGAGAGAGAGAGAGAGAGAGTAAGAGAATACTTTCTATTTTCACATAACCATCATTTTTATTTCTAAGAGAAAAGGTTAGACTGAGATAAAAATTCCATAATTCCAACATTTAATATTTAAGTACCATGAACATGACTATTCAATGGTGTTCTTACCGGTTTAAGATGGATTACTAACACAATGTATCTTATAATGGGTAATAAGGTCCAACCAAGAGGTATTGCAATGTCCAAGGCAAAAGTTCTAATAAATGGCCATTAAATAATCTTAATACACCAAGTTTAAAAATGGTTAAAGAGAAATACACACATCATCAACGTACCCAACACAATCTTCACAAAGCACAATTACGGTTTTGATGAATTTTAGCACTTTTTTCAATGATTTAAGGAGTTCTCGATTAGGGAAGAATAAAGTGGGTATGAAATAACCCCTTAATAAAATTTCTCAATAAGTAAATACAACATCTCTCACTTCCATATCATTTCTTAACTAATGATAAGTTGGAGAGTTTGAAAGAATTACTTTTCACCCATGTAAACTTAATTTAGATATACTACTATGAAAATAAATAAAAACAAGGTATAAAGGCTCTCTTTGCCAAATTTTCTCACAAAATGGGTCGGAAAACAAGCTCAAACCAATAAATTCTCAAGGATTTTTTTTTATAATTTATATTACGATGATTTAAATCCATAACAAAGACATTCGAGACCTTGTGTTTGCACACAAATAGAGCACAAGTATTTTTTCACTCCCATTCCAAATGGGTTTTACAATATCCAAATGAGGTGTTTTGAACACCGCATGTGAGTGTTCCATAAATAATAATCCAAATAAGATATGATTACCAAACTATTCAAACACAAGGCATGCCCCCAGGATCTAGGGGAACAAATTTACATTCCCTAATCCGTTTTCCAAATGTTTCAATACCAAAACCAAGACTCCTTACGGTGTCCAAAATGACAAAACCAAACCAAAAAAATTAACTCCCAAAAAATGATTCCCATCATTAAACTCATAAGGGTCATATTGTTTAACCAATAACATACACAAAACAACATGTTCACAACATTAAATTAGTTTTCACCCAAAAAATGTGTCTCAAAAGGTCAAACGAGTCAATTTAGGGTCTAGTTTCCATGTTGTATGATCTAGCCCAAATGGATTAAAAAGGACTTGTTCAAACAATCCTCAACTACACAAATGAAAAAAATAATACATATAACCTATTCTATGTTATATAGAGAATACATTGAGACTTCTAGATCCTAAAACTAGTGAATAAATATCAAAATGGAAGTACCTTTTCGAAGCCGCTTATTAAAATTTTGTTGTCACATTTCAGTTGTCCTAGCCAAAGTGGCTACAAAATGGGGTTTGAAAACAAGCATCCAAAACTTGAAAACACATTCAGTAAAATCTCATCTACTCTTTTATATATAAATATTTCAATGCAATTAACATAACACATTTTTGATAACTAGGGCTCAAACTGTGACCTCCTTTGCATGAGTTGATTATCATGATTGGGCTAGTTCATTCTTTCTACATAAAGACTAGAGGCCTACAAAACACACTCGAAAAACTAGCCCCAAACCATTTTTCTCAAAAATAATGGTTGATAGAAATTTTCATGGAGAAATTCTAGAGGTATGTGGTGATGGATCTCAATTTCTCACCACAGACTTCTAACCACAAGTCAAAACCAAAACAAATTTTCTAGTTTTTAGCAAATGTACCATACCACAAAATGACCAATATGGCTAAAAATGTATGTCATTATATGGTAAAATGATCATGTAATTTTGGTTTAATGGTTGATGTGACATCTCATATCAACAAAAACAAATCAAATCCAAACATCTCTCTACATAGAGTTGAGAAATCATTTTACATGCTACTTAAAAATGACTTTTTCTAGATTTTACAAGGTGTTTTAAAATAGTGTTTTATTGAAAACTTGCATTACACTCACCATTATTTTAAAATAGTGTGTTTTAAGGAAAAAAATTCCCCTTGATATACATACATGATGAGGAGCATGAAATCATATCAACCATAATGAACATACACATGATAGATATGATGAGGATCATGACAACATAGGAGACACATAATGAACGTGAGGATGATAAGTATCATAACAATATGAAAAGAACCACAAAAACATAATAGACATGGTCATTATAAGGATTCTATCAAACATGTAATAAAAATAATCAAGTATCATAGGCATGCCATGCATATAAGAACATCAAGCACATAATCCCTTAAAATGCATAATCCCATTAGGTACATTATGCACATATATTCAATAAAAATGAGCATGATAATGATCATAGAAACATAAAAATCACATAATCACAAAAAAAAAAAAAAAAACAAGCATGGTAAACATGAATAATAATATATCATAATAATTTTATATCATATAAATCATATAGTATGGAAAACGAGTTATATTTATATCATCGTGTTTACACATTTGAAATCATAAAAAAACTTATATATCAATCAAAAGTTGTAAAAATAAGCATCTTCAAAATAAACATCTTCTTCAATTTATAATTTTCAAACATATTTATAACCATTTGTATATAGCCAAATAACAATTAGTGCATTTAAAAAATATTGATGTAGCTAAAGAATATGTGAGAAAATTACAAGCCTCCTATAAACACTCTATTTTTTATTTTTATTTTTATTGATGTGTGCGTATTTAAATTTTCATGAGTTTTCCTTATACCCTTGATACGTGATCTGTAACATGAATATTTTATGTTGTTTTATTTGGAATGATATATTGAATCATGGCTTCATTACTTATTGGGTTGGTAATTTGGTTAGGAAAATTCAAGAGTAATTAGAAACCCTGTCATGTAAATATCATGTAAGATGTAAGGTGATACATCTTAGATTTCTAATCAAGAATAAATGACATCATAGAATAAATTTACAAAATAGTATAACAATGAGGAAACAAACATCCATACAAGATAAATTATTGAGTATCGTAAGTATGAAATGAACATAAGAATATCAAAATATAATTTCATTAAATGCATAATCCTATTAGGCACATTATGCAAATACTCATGTCATGCACATAATCTCAATGGACATGAACATGATGAGGATCATGGATACATAAAAGTGACATAATCACAAGTAGATAAATACAATAATATGAAATAATGTGACTTAAATGCATTACTTTCATGTATTATAACAAAGCATAACTTATAACTAAAATCTTGTAAGTAGTCTCATATAACAACATAATAACTTTAATTAACAATAAATAGATATACTTAGTCACACCTATAAGTCATATTTAAAAATTAATAATTAACAACTAAGATACTTGTCACTCAGCCCCCATGGCCAATTCTCTCCACTCTTTCTTATCTCCATCCACATACAAATGTTGCTATGGTTCCTTAATTTTCTCGACACGAGTTGTGGTTCCTTATGTTGCTCAACATAGGGATACTCTTGTTCCTTTAGTTACTTGACATGAGGATACTCTTCGTCATGAAATTTTTGGGATTTATCCACCATATTTGTAGATGTATACGAATGCATCTCACCTATTGATTGTGGTGAAGTCAATGCTTCGAATTTAATGCCCAAATGCATATATATTTGTTTTATTAATGGTAAATAATAGTTAAGGGAACCTACCTCGCACAACAATTCGATCAAAGATATGAAACCATGGCCAAGGGTATACCCATTGAATCCAACAACCCACAATAAGTACAAAGTAACAACATCACAACTAAACTAACAACCACTTAGTCCAAAGTTGAAAAAAACTAACATCAAAATCCAAACTAACATTCTGCCATAACATAAAACCAAAACTAACAATATATTGTAGCATATAAACCAAAATTTAGTCTTTGAAAATTTCATCCAACGATTGCATGCATTCAATCCATTCTTTAGCTAACCCTGCAATAGTCACTCTCCACCTCGTGTAGTCAAGTTTAATCATTTCCTTTTTGGGCATAAACCCTTTCTTTTCTATCTACTTGGCCTTTTACATAGCATTGACCAATTCTACCATCATTTTCAGTGTTCCACAATGCATTTCATATTCAGGATATGCAAACCCTTGATGTGAGGCTGATTTTCCTTCATGCTATGCATTTCCTTTTCTAGAGTTTGACATATTTCATTTGCGTTTTCTAGTTTCTCATTGAACAAGATAGAAGTAATTGTTTCAAACTTTATCCTGAACCTCCTTTGGTTCAATAGAGACCATGCTAATCTTGTGTCTATTGAAAATTGTATCAAGCCTACAATGTTCAAATTATTTTCTAAAGACACTAGCTCTTACCACTGAATCTTGAGAAACAAATAATATTTTTGTGCCACTTTAAGTGCTTTAAGGTTAGAAATGACCTCCCTTGTATTCTGGGTTTGAGTTTCATATTCATCTTCCTTTTCCGGCCTTTGGGAGAGCTCTCCTTTTCACTTCCATTTCTTCTAGGTCCTGGATTTGTATTCTCCTCTTGGGTATCGCTGCCACTTTCGTGTTACTTCCCTCTTTGACTTCCTCATTTTCCTTCTCCTCAAGCTTTGGGATTTTTGCAATTTTCCTTTATTTCATACATGTAACTTCTTTCCTTTTACCCTTCTCGGATTTTCTCCCCTAACCATGTGTGACCTAGTCCTCTTCCCCAAGAGCTTCCTCCCTACTCGTAAACAAGGTTCACCTCTTTTACAACTATTTTCTCACTCTACACACTATTGGAATCCTTGTTTGAACCGTATTTTATAATACCTTGGTGCAGAGGGACCTTGAAGGTCTATTTTTTCACCTTTTCAATATATTTAACCAGGGATCTAAACAAAAATTTTAGAAAGAAACATTGCCTCCCATATGTGATATGGTTCAACATCGGAAATGGTAGGTGTACACCACGTTAAATATACCTTCTAAAGTCACATATTGCATCAGGAGAAATGCAATTTATTTGAAACGAGAGGGCGAGACTCCCATTCATATCCATTAAAGTGTTGTTTTAAGGATTCCTTACCTTGTAAGAAATTTTCAACTTCCATGTCATAACTGCTTTGGGCTTGAAAATCATCCTTCCTTCCCAAATGTGAAGCCTTGTAACCTTAGAAATGATCTTGGGCATGATTGAGAAAGAGAAACCCTTCATACAAATTGTGCCTTTGTTCCATGAATTTGGAATTTGGCATATGCATTAAATCAATTCCCAAGTTGGTTCGAGATCAAAAGTAGAATTTCATCAATATTTTCCTTTTCCTTCAAATGCTCAATTTCTTGCTTCAATGCACTAATTTGATTTTCCTATAATCCCATAGATTTTATCACATTATTTTAGACAATTTATAACTTATTATTGTATTCATTGCAAGATTTCTTACATGTAACATTTTTCATTAATAAACTATCATTTTCTTGAATCTTATTACTCAATTATTTGTTTTTATTTTTCAATTCATTATTCTTCCTCATTAATACATCATTATAATTATTCAATTCAATTTTATCCTTCTCCATTGCATTCAACATTGCATTAATAACTGAAACACAATTGACATTTTCCCTATCTTCTTTAAACAGATTGACATTCATGTATTTGTCAATCAATACTTTTCTAGGCCAGTTTGGTTAATACACCTTAAAGCAGAATACTAAAAATCATTTTCCTATACCTTGTAATTCTCACACTTTAATATATTCTCATATAAATATTTGTATATTTGTAAACTTACATCACTTACAAACCGTACAACATCAACAAAATAATTGAAATTTATTCCATGCCATGTTTCAAACTTCTCAAGGGCAGTTTTCACCTTCATTACACAATTGAATAAATCTTAAACAATCTTTTAGTGAGTTTGTAGAGAGTTCAATATCTAAATATAATGTTGTATCAAGACTCATAACATGATTTTCATCACTAACATTCCTACATTAATTTTCAATAGGAATTTAATGCAATTGTTGATCAAATTACACACTAACCACCGACATAACCACATCTCCATCTCTAGATTTAAATCCATGTTTCATGTTCTTCATTAGAAATTGCCATCTTTGACATGATTGCAATGTATAAGTGAGAATATTCATCTTCTTATGATTGTGAAAAATACAAGTCATCATATCCCCATATGTTGGCCCTATAAGGTTTTGTAGCCAAAACTGTACTTCAGAGTCTTCACTTGTACTTTATGTCCTATTCATCAAATTCTATATTTTCTTGGCTTCACTAAAATACTATGTAAAATAGGACATGCTTGATTAATAAATGAAATTGACATAAAATATGTTTCCATTGCTGGTGTGGGAATTTCTATTTCCAAATCTTTATAAAAACTCATAACTCAATGGTTCCTTATCTTCTTCCTTTGCACTGACACCATCATTGTCAAAACCAACATCATCTACAAGTATAATTTACTTGTTTCTAGAGATATTTTTCTACCTTTCATTGAGATCACAAGGGAAAATTCACCTTCATCCTATGGATTAGCATAAAGGTTCTTGTCTCTTCTAATAATAATGACATTAAACTTTTCAGCCAATTTTTCAGTGATAAGAGTATCAATATCTTTCTTAATCTAGTACATTGAAGGTTGGTTAGGTGTTTTTCTATCCAATAATTTTGAATAAATAAAATAATGTAATATTATAGAAAAAAAGAATAAGTAAAAGTCTCATACCCCCGTTGGAATATTTTGTGAAATTGATCTTTGAATTTAGAAGAAACATATGCAACCTAGTCAAAACTTTCCCCTTTCAAAAGTTAAAAACATATATAACCATCCACATGGCTATTTAGTATTTCTTTCAACAAGGAATAATATTGGAAGAAAAAACTACGACATTATTTTTACACTTTTTTATAAAATATTCCATACAAGAACATAAATAACCATCCACATGGCTATCTTAGTATTCCTTTCAACAAGGAATAATCTTGCAATAAAAAAATTGACATTAATTTTACACTTTTTAATAAAACATACTCTATACTATAGCCCTTGTCTTTAATTTATTCAATAGGAAAATTATCAAAATATTTTCGCAATAAAAATGCCCCTAAATTTGGGTTGCACAAATAACTCCACAACATGTTCACCATCTATGGGCACACCAAAAACATGATGAAACAACTGGGAGTAGGTTTTAAATAAATACCTTCAAACTTCATAGCTTCATCTTTCAAAAATAATTTTCAATCATCAACTTAAGTTTCTCATCATCCAAAACACAAACTAACATGTTGATCAATTAAGAAACTCTAGATGTTAGTTTACAAATTATTTCATCTAAGTGAGTGACCATGGAACTATATTTACAAAGCATATAACAGTCATGGCATTCCCATTTTATTAGACAGTTATTCTCTTGTTGTCTAGCAATGACAATTTTCTTTCCTTATGCAACTTCATCCTTTTCTTCCCACGACGCAAGTTATTTCCTCTTTCAAGACCCAATATCATCAGCATGCCACTTTCGGCTTCTTAGCACCACCCCTTACTCCTCTCCCTGGCATTACAGGGATAAAAATCCTTCAACGTGAGTTCTAAACTTCAATGGCTTCCTTCAAAGACATATTTGAATTCCAAACTTTGAATGACTTCAATAGCTTCAAGGCTTGTGAGTTTTAGCCTTCAAATGGATTCAACGGATTATGTGACTTCACGAACTAACAGAAGCTCCTCTGTCAATTCAATACATGTTAAAATATAAATATTAACATTTATTACTCTTGATAATGGACCTTTCATAATGTAATGTATTTTCCACCATTGTGGGTTCACGTCAACTATACATGTCAAAAATTAATTAATAGTATTTATTCTACATTGCCTAATGGACGTTTATAATGCAGTGTATCCTCTTATTGAATAACACATTACATAATGTCAATAGGTGATTATAAATAAATATGTAATACATTCACATACAGACGGAAACAAAATATTATGTAACATATTTTCCTACTGACAAACACATTACCTAATTGATTTCTTAAATTATTTGGCCTGCAAATATCAAATGTCCATTATGTAATGCAACAATTTTGTATTGATTTGACATAAAATACTACCTTCACATTTATAGAAAGTGTATATTAATGTCGAGCTATCATGTAAAATTCATGTTGTATGGTATTCACCTATCCAAAAACATATAATATAATGTAATGTATCTTCCTACCGACAAACACATTACATATTTAATTTTATAAAAGATTTTTTCATGTAAAGGTTTTTTTGTAATGTAATAAATGCACTTATATTAGTTAGTTACCTTTTTATGAGTATTGAATTAACATAAAAGAGTACTTTTGCGCCCATATAAAGTGTAGATAAATTATATAGAGATATCATGTTAAATTCATGTTGTTATGAATAGAATATGAAATTACCCTATGTGTGTGGTTTGAAAAAATGGGAAAAGGAAAGGGGAAGAATAAGTAGGAGGAAAGTGACCTATTTCGATGAATGAAATAATATATTGCAAGAGAAAAATAGGGCTACCTCCAATCAAAAAGGAAGAATATGGTAGGGCACAAATTCATAGTTCCAAAACCTTAAAGATGTGTTAATTAGAGTTGGTTTAAAAGAAATAATTATGAAGGTTGTGAATTTCAATGAAAATGAGGTGCACCAGTTTGTAGAAAATTACATCCCCATAGGAAAGAAAGACTCCTTAGATGGAAAGACAAAGATAGAAGGAGTCACTATTACAAAGTCTCGTAGAGAACATTGTTGAAGCTACAAACATACCCAAAGTGACTCGCATAATATATGCATACATTTTAAGAGGGGAAGGATAATTATATTCAACCAAGTACTTTCTAAGGTGTTTAATACCGAGGAGGAAGCATATGGAATAACTCCATCTCAAGGATATTGTAGTGAAAATTTATCCTCTCCATGGTGTGAGATTGTTGATATGGTAAGAAGATATGTTTTTCAAAACAAACATCCTAACACATTTTATACAAATGTTCTTTCAGTACTAGGTACTATAAAAAACAATCAGAAAGTAAATTATGCAAGCTAATTTGCATGGGACATAAAAATAATTGTGAGGGAATGGAATAATGGAGAGTGTGAGGAGATAATACACCCTTGTGTCATGTAGATTTTAATAGATCATGAAAAATGAAAAATGAAAAATGAAAAATGAGGGAAGGATAAAATAATTTTTGTAAAGAAGAAACAAATATATTAGGTAAATAAGGTGTTGGAAGAGGAGACATCATCTCATTAAGAAATGGTATAGATGAAAAAGACATTGGGATAGGTAATATGTAAAAAAATCATTGAATTTGAAGAAAATACTATCAAATTACAAACACAAGTAAAATTATAGGGAGAAGAATATTCTTCTCTCAAGAATTGTCTACAACATGAGGAAATTAATTTCAATTAGATGCTAGACATGACAATAAACATGATGAGATGCAACAAAAAGAAAGGCATCAGAACATAATCTTATCCAAAGAAACTATTTAAAGATTCAATAAGAAGAAATTATTACATTTTAAAAGAAAACCATAGAAGACAAAAACATGACAATAATTGAGTTGGAGGAAGGTGTAAGTTATATGGATAATGATATTGTATATATGAAGGAGTTTGAAAATAAGTATTATCTATTGGAAAAAACATTGTCATTAATTAGAATTAAATAATAATGAATCAATGGCATATAGAGATGAGCTGCTTAGAGAAAAAGACCAAAAGATAGAGGGATTGGAAAGATCTATTGTAGATAAGAATAAAAAAGATAGCGAAGTTGAAAAAGGCAATAAAGTGATATAGTGATAAAGGAGATGTTGAACACTATTGATGATTCATTCATTGAGATTGATAGGTGTTCTTTTCAATTGAAACATTTAAATATAAAAATTGATGATTTAAAATACATTGAAAGAAATATAGTAGAAAAGGATCTCAAGGAGAATGCAATGGGGGTGTGCACCGTAGTGAAGCAGTAGTGATTTGTAAAGGACACCATCCTATTATTGTTATGATTCATTTTAATACTTCAATTGTACTAAATATTGAATGACAAACATTTGTAATTCTAATTCTTTTAGCATGTGAAAATATGTATCTACATGTATATTTTCTAGATATTGGTCATTATGACAATGTTGATTTACGGTTACTTAATTTAAGTATTTAGTAAGAATTTAGTTCATGTATTAAAATATGTTGAATGTATACCGTATGTATGCTCTCACCGCTAAATAAGATGATGTATCCCAACTTATCTATGTAAGCATGACATAATACTCTATATCTTATCTACATAGATCAATACGGTTATTTCTAATCATGACATAATAACTTTCTTCTTCTTTTTGGTCCTAATAGACTTGGAGTTTCAATAAAAATGGAATTTTGTGGGATAATTAGGTATTTGATGGAGCCCTATAATGCATCTTGTAAACAATATTTTTAAATCCTTTTTATTCTTGATGCATGTGTATGGACAACATTCCATGTTTTTGATATTCTACGATGGAAATTGGTGGAAAATAATTTGATTCAATCGATCTAAAAGTAATTAGAACCCCTATCATGTAAATATCATGTAATATGTAAGGTGATACATCTTATATTTATGATCAAGAACATGTGACAAAGTAATTGTTATCCCAAATTTGCCCCCTCGGAAAATTTGGTTAAGAAAAGTCCTGCACATAAGGAAATTATGAAGGAAACGACTCGCACCCACGAGCTCACATTTTAAGATGACAAACAAGGCCGCGAAGTACTTTACAATGGAGTGGTGGGGCCTGTGAAAGATCAAATGGCCCCAAGTAAGAAGAAATTCAAGAAACGGCTCTGTCGAGCGAATTCGTGCCTCAAATCCAACAAACAAATTATAGGTGGTCTTAGAAATGGAATAGCAGGGTCGGGAAGGAGGTCGAGTGGTGTCAAAGGAACCAGAGACTCAAAGGAAAAGAACCAAAGAAGATTCAAAGTCTTTGGGCTTTGAAATAGTTTAGGACAGACCCCAAAATTGATTAAATATGGAGGATACAGCGGAAGCTACCAAGTGTCCAAATGATGCACCTCCAAAAGTTAAAACCAAAGGGGTAGGCTCAAACAAGTGCCAAGCCTCCACGCGTCTAGAACTCTAAAAGTTGCATCGACCGTTAAAAATTCTTCCACTCGGCGGAAGGTGCCAAGTGTCGACTCAACAAAATTCCAAAATGGGAGCCCAAGGCGAGACTCAAACTTGCGCCATCCCTCCACGTAGCCAATGGTCAATAGAGGTCAAAAGGAGAATGGGCCCAAAATGGATAAGTAATGAATGCATGTGGAAGGTGCCAGGTGTCCAAACAATGCACATTCAAAAGTGGGACCCTGAGCAAGTTGTCAAATGAGCATGGGCCTTCCACGTGTCCTAGAGCTCGAAAAGGTGAGGGCGACCATTGAAAATTCCAAAGGCCCATGGAGGTCTCCACGTGTCGTATCCGCGCTACTCCAAAGGTAAAGTCTAGGGGTAGTTTCTAAACATGCACAAAGCCTCCACGTGTCTTGGGTTGAATACAGTGCCTCCGCCTTCGGAAAAGACTTGGGAAGAATACAAAGGAAATAGGGAAACCTATGGATGTCACCATGTGTCACATGGGTGCTATTCCAAGAGCAAAGGAAGCAGTAAAATCTCAAATGAGTGCAGAGCTTCCACGTGGACCCAAAGATAGATAGATAGACTCATTTAAATATTACATGCCCGCGACCCAAAAAAAAAAATTCAAATGGCCATATCTTTTGACTGAGAACTCAGATTTGGGTGGGAGAATATTTTTTGAAATGTCTCGATGCCCTCTATGCCTTGGAAACATAAAATATCATTTTTTGCAAGTATTGGTGGGTGAAAAATGGGAAAACATCTTCCAGACATTAATACAAAGCCTGATTTCTCCAACTACCAGATCTGATTCGATTCGATCCGCCATTCTTCTTCAATATGCTTTGACATGATAGAGGGAGCTAGAATCAACAGATTTGTGGTGGATTTGAAAGGGGCATTGATTGATAGCAGTTGAGTCTTGAAGGTAGGATTCAAAATATATCCCGTGGTAGTTGAAACAAGATTTGACTTTTCCCTCTTCTCTCTCTTATTCTTTCTATATATTGTAACACTTCTCATTTGAGAAGAGAGATTATTCTGGGCGTAGGGAAACTCTGTCAAATTTGTTTCCCAAATCCATTTTGAGTTGAAAACCTTATCCTACGCCGGAAAGCATTTTTGGGCCTCTAAGTGAAACGTAATGGTCTCAGTGGAACCCATATAGAGCAATAAAACGTGTTTTTGTGGTGTTTCTTCAACCATTTGCATTATTTAGTTGTCTCTCCATGCCCCTCCATTCCAAATCTATTTTTGTGCATGTATTTCACATTTACAGTGCAGTGCGAGGGCATTGTGTCTCATGGAGTTTTGATCATGGATTAGGATCTGGGTTTGTGTCACTACTGCCCCGACCTTCATGTCTTCCTTTCTCCCCTGTTTCATCCTCCCTCAACATTGCATCTCACCCATTTCCTTCTCTAGTGTATCACCGCTTTAGTGTAGGATTTTCTTTCACCCTCTCTTTTTCTCTATTTCCTTGGAATGGTTAGATTAGGATAGTTTAGTTTTTGCCTACATTAGAGTAGCTCATGGCAGGTAGTTTAGGAACAAGAACCAACTTTCTTTGGAGGATCATCTAGTGTTTGCAAGTCCCACATCTTGAGAGATGATCCAATATTATGTAATCACACCGAATGCCCCATTTTAACCACTTCACATCTTTGGCCATTCAGGGGTGCTATGATTTTGCACTAACAATTTTGGCACACCCGGTGGGACTAGAGGTCTTCACTTTATTTCATCAAGTTGATGTGTTCTTGGTGGGATTTAACCTTTTAAGGCACATGCAAGCACATTTGGCAACTCCATGTGGTCAAAAACCCATTCTCTCGAGTTATAGACCTTTTCTATCCAGCTTTCCACTCATCTTCATCCATTTTCTTCTTCCATATATTTCATTTTCTCCCATTCCATGAAGTTGTACAAGCATGAATTCATTCCCTTCATGGAACTCACACTTACAAAGAAGCAATGCAGTCCATCTCGAATGCATTTCCCAACTCCTCCAAATCAACATTATAATAAGATCTAGGACCATTACGCTTACCGATATGAGCAAGGTCAAAGTTAGTTTGGTCATGGAGCTTATCAAGAACAAGGGGACACATACAATGGTGAAAACTATGTAGAGAATGTTGGTTTATTGGAGAAAATTAAAAAATGCAAGATGACATGGTTCACCAAGGGCCATAACACAAATGAATGCATTCAAGATTGGTCATAGGAACCTTGTCCATGGGAAGGCCCTTTTTCAAGACATTACACCCCTCAAGAGAATCTTGACTTCATGGTTAAAGTGTTTCCTCAACTTACACAATGGACCGAGGAGATCAAGGCTTATGAGTTGGAGTCAAAATAACCTTGTCAATGGGTAAGTCCACCATATCATAGCTTTTATTTTTCTCTTTCTCAAGCAACACCATATCAACCCAAGCTCCGATTTCCAAGCTTCCTAGTTGCTACCCCAACCGTTGATTCCATTTTTAGATTCCCTAGTCTTCCACCCCATTTCAGATCCTCTCCCCTTTCCCTTCCAAAAATCATCCCCTCCAAACAAACAAGAATTTTCACCTCCCTCCCCACCACAAACAATTGCAAAGTTGGTTAAACCCCAACCTATTGCTCCTCTTGCTTTCCCAAGTCCATGTTGGGAAGAGAATCAAGAATCTAGTCAAGGAAAATGGCAAGAAGGGGAGCCCAACAGATAATAAATGATGCATAATCAAGAGTTGGGCTGCCAAATTTGGGTTTATAAATATCCCTTGATGGTCAAGCATATAGAGGAGGTCAAAGTTGAAGAGCCAAAGTGGTGGCCGAGACCGAGTTTGCAACAGAGAAGGAATAAAAATAATAAGAAGAAGATTAGCAGTCACAGCTACTCCGTGATGCAAAGTGTCCATGATGGAACTTTATCTCAAGAGGATGCTTTGAGCTAATCTAAGATGCATAACTAGTTGAAGAGGAAGAACAACCAGCTCCAATTCCCATCAAGAGGAGTAAGCTAGGAGAGATCGAATCGAGTTGAGGCCACTCCATGAAGAAGGCATCATTTAAGATTTTTTTCTTTCATTTCAAGGACTTGATTTGATCGATGAACCCATGATGGAGGAGGACCATATAGTTTAAGAGGTTCCAAGTGTGGAGCAGATACAAGAGAACCTTAAGTTATTTCTTCCACTTCATTCCCTTCAAGCTATGATGTTGAAGAATATTTTGAGCTTTCAAAATTCATGTTTGAGGATGAAGGGATCCATGGTGATCATGTTGCAGATCGTGAGGACACCATGGAGCAGTAGAACACATGTAGCATGATAACAAGGAGACAGATTATCTATCTGACTTGGAGGATTGCTTTAATGGAGAGGATCCCATGGAGGTTACATCACCTACTCCTCCTCCATCCATCTTCTAAGCACATGAGCGTGCTGCCATAAAGGAGGGCACTCAAAGACAACAAAGACTGTGTCTCAAAACATCCCTCTGGAACTGTGGTTGGAAGATCATGATATTCCATGTTCTTCACAAGAGAATGAAGAGAAAAAGCAAGGAGATGTCATCATTTCTCTCTCACCATCCATCCAAGAAGGTCAACAAAAAGACTCCATTTTTGGAGTTAGAGTTCAGAACCATGGGTAGATTCAAAGGACCATACCTTGCCTAATCAAATATTTGCCTTCATTAGAGCCAAGGGAGAAGCCAAAACCAGTCATGCCTACTTCAAGGCATGAGGATGAGCATAAAAGTACCAAGGGTCATCATCAATACCTCCAGGAGCCCAATGCCAATCAAATTGAGGACGTATTTTTGTTAATGTAGATACCTTGATTATTTGGGTGGAGGACATGCTTATAGCCAGCTTTTTTATTCATCTAGGCAGCCATATTCGGTGTCAAATAATTTTCATGGCTGCCCCTTTTGAGAAAGGGAAGCTATTTCGCCTACCTGTAGCGAGATTTGTTTAAGATTTTCTTTCTTTCTGGTTAGTATAGGAGTAGGAGTAGATTTTGTTTTCAATAGAAGAAGTGCTTGTGCACACTATGCATGTCTCATGTGAGGCATGTATGCTTTGATTCATTATACATAGTGTTGTTGTTGTGTTTTTTTGCTCTAAGGTTATGTCATTACGAAGTTCAATGTGCCCTGGTAAACATCAGAATACCATTCTCGTGATGTACTCAAGGCCGGCTCTTTCAATATTCACGGCGAAAGATCCATAGATGTCTATAGAAGTTGTTAGTTCCAAAAAATGAAACAAATGTAGAGCAACCAAAGGACATTTTTAAGTCGGTCCATTCAGGGAAAATGAAAGCCCCATGTCAATAAAATTTTCTACTCTCGTAAACTCCAATTCAATATTTTCTTATGAAAATTGAGAGGGCGACGCACGGGGAGGCTCAGGGACAGCAGAACATAGAAAGTGTAAGTAGTCGGGAGTCCATTTTGAAGGTTCAAGATTGTGCCATTAATTGTGACTCCATACCCAATGGACACTTTAAGGCTAAAAGTCTCTTCATCTAGCAAGTAGATGTCCCCGTGAGTCACTAAATTGCTATCCCAAATTTCCCCCATAAAATTTGGTCAAGACAAGTCCTGCACATAAGGAAATTATGAAGGAAATGACTCAGACCCGCGAGCTCACATTCCAGGATGACAAACAAGGTTACAGAGGGACTTTACAATGGAGTGGCGGGGCCTGCGAAAGATCAAACAACCCCGTGCAAGAAGAAATTCAAGAAACGGCTCTGTTGAGCAAATCCGTGCCTCAAATCCAACAAAAAAATTATAGGCAAGCTCGGAAATGGAATAGTAGGGTCGGGGAAGGAGGTCGAGCGGTGTCAAAGGAACCAAAGACTCAAAGGAAAAGAAACAATGAAGATTCAAAGTCTTCGAGCTCTGAAATAGTTTAGGATGGACCCCGAAATTGACTAAGTATGGAGGATACAATGGAAGCTGCCAAGTGTCCAAACAACGCACCTCCAAAAGTTAAAACCAAAGGGGTAGGCTCAAACAAACACCAAGTCTCCATGCGTCCAAAGCTCCAAAAGTTTCACTGCCATGAAAAGTCTTCGACTCGGCGAAAGGTGCCAAGTGTCGGCTCAGTGCAATTCCAAAATGGGAGCCCAAGGCGGAGACTCAAACTTGCACCAGCCCTCCATGTAGCCAATGGTCAACAGAGGTCAAAAGGATAATGGGCCCAAAACAACTAAGTAATGAATGCAGGTGGAAGGTGCCAGGTGTCCAAACAACGCACATTCAAAAGTGGGACCCTAAGTAGGTTGTTAAATAAGCGCGGGCCTTCCACATGTCCCAGATCTCGAAAAGGTGAGGACGACCGTTGAAAATTCCAAATGCCCACGGAGGTCTCCACATGTCGTATACGTGCTACTCCAAAGGTAAATTCTCAAAGGGCGCTTTAAACATACACAAGTCCTCTACGTGTCTTGGGTCGGATACAGTGCCTCTGCTCGCGGAAAAGACTCATGAAGAATACAAAGGAAATAGGGAAACCTACGGATGCCACCACGTGTCACATGGGTGCTATTCCAAGAGCGAAGGAAGGATTCAAATCTCAAATGAGCACAGAGATACCACATGGACCCGGTACAGACAGACTCATTTAAATATTACGCACCTACGACCCAAAAAATTCAAATGGCCATATCTTTTGACTGATAACTCGATTTTGGCGGAGAAGATTTTTTGGAAACGTCTTGATGCCCTCTATGCCTTGGAAACATAAAATATCATTTTTAGGTGTTGGTGGGTGAAAATGGGAAAATGTCTTCCAGGCCATTAATATAGAGCCCGATTTCTCCAACTACTAAATCTGATTCGATTCAATCTGTCATTCTTCTTCAATATGTTGGACAAACAGAGGGATCCAAAATTGACAGATTTGGGGCAGATTTGAAAGGGGCATTGATTGATAGTGGTTGAGTCTTCAAGGTAGGATTCAATGCATATCCCATGGTAGTTGAAACAGGATTCGACTTTTCCCTCTTCTCTCTCTTATTCTTTCTATATATTGTAACACTTCTCATTTGAGAAGAGAGATTATTCTAGGTGTAGGGAAACTCTGTCAAATTTTTTCCCGACTCCATTTTGAGTTGAAAACCTTCTCCTACATTTGGCAAGCATTTTTGTGTCTCTAAGTAGAAATGTAATGGTTTGTGCACCCATATAGAGCAATAAAATGTGTTTTTGTGGTGTTTCTTCAACCCTTTGCATTGTTTTGTTGTCTCTTTGTGCCTCTCCCTTTCAAATCTATTTTTGTGCATGTATTTCACATTTGCAGGTGCAGGGCATTGTGTTTCATGGAGTTTTGATCATGGATTAGGATCTGGGTTTGTGTCACTTCTATCTGACCTTCCCATCTTCCTTTCTCCCCTGTTTCATCCTCCCTCAACAGAGCATCTCACCCCTTTCCTTCTCTAGTGTATCACCACTTTAGTGTAGGATTTTCTTTCACCCTCTCTTTCTCTCTGGTTCCTTGGAATGGTTAGATTAGGATAGTTTAGTTTTGCCTACATTAGAGTAGCTTGTGGCAGGTAGTTTAGGAATAAGAACCAACTTTCTCTGGAGGATCATCTCAGGTTTGCAAGTCCCACAGCTTGAGAGATGATCCAATGTTATGCAATCACACCGAATGCCCCATTTTAACCACTTCACATCTTTGGCCATTCGGGGGTGATGTGATTTTGCACTAACAATAATATTATAATAAATTTACAAAAGAGTACACCAATGCTTAAACAAAAATATATACAAGAGAGATGAAAAAATACGTAACTCGAAACCCCAATGTAAGATGTAAATTGAAACTCCAATAATGCATGATGATAAGACAACACACCCAGCTATTAATACTTTCCACATGCCATCTCTAGATCAACATTATTTTCATTAGTTGAGATGATCAATACATAGTACTCTTGTTTTATCTACATAGAGTAGTATAATTATTTTCAAGCACTAATAGTAATTTCCACATGCCATACCTATATTAACATTTTTTCTCTTGATATTATCAAGATTGCAATCATTGAGCATGACATAATACTCAATTTTTGATCTACAAAGAGCAATACAATTTTTGCGAGCATGGCATAGTAACTTTCTTTGGTTTGATGGCCCCAATAGGCTTGTGTTTTTAATAAAAATAGGAACTTGTGGGATAATTAAATTCTTGATTGATCCCTATAGTGCATGAATCTTATAAACACTCTTTTTTATCCCTTTTGTTCTTGATACATGTGTATGGAGAGACTACCTTATTTCTATTATCTTAAAGATAAAAATTGGTGAAAAATAATTTGATTCAATTGATCCAAGAGTAACTAGAACTCCTGTCATGTAAATATATTGTAACATGTAAGGTGATACATCTTAGATTTATGATTAAAAATAGGTGACAAAGTAATATTACAATAACTTTACAAAAGAGTATAATAATGATGAAACAAAAATCTATACAAGAGAGATGAAAAATACTAAACTTGTAACCCCAATATAAGATGGAAATTGAAACCCCATTGATGTGTGATGCTAAGACAACACATCTAATTAGTAATACTCTCCACATGACATCCTTAGATAAACTTTGTTTCCGTCAGGTTGAGATGATCGGACACACTACTATATTTCTGATCTACATCGAGTAGTATTGTTATTTCTAGGCATGGCATAATAATTTCCACATGCTATCTCTAAATCAAAATTGTTTATATTTATATGAGTAGTATTTCATTCTTTGTAATCATGTCATAATACTCAATTTATAAGCTACAAATAATAATATATTTATTTGCAAGTATGACATGGTAGCTTCTTTTTTTTTTATGGTCCCAATAGACTTGGGGTTTTATGAACAATGGAATCATGTGGGATAGTAAAATTCTTAATGGAACCCTATAGTGTAGGCCTCCTATAAATATTCATTTTTATCCTATTTGTTCTTGATACATGTGTATGAATAGAATTCCTGTTTCTCCTATCCTAGAGGACAAAATTGGTGGAAAATAATTTGATTCAATTGACCCAAGAGTAATTAGAACCCCTATCATGTAAATACCATGTAAGATGTAAGACGATACATCTTATATTTTTTTATCAAGAACATGTGACAAAATAGTATTATAGTAACTTTACAAAATAATATAGCAATGAAGAAACAAAAATCTATATAAGAGAGATGAAAAAATGCTAAACTCATAACATGAATATCATATTGAAATTGAACCTCCAATGATGTTTGACCACGAGACAAAATACCCAATTAGAAATAATTTCCACATGCCATCCCTACATCAACATTGTTTCCATCACTTGAGATGATTAATATATAATATTTTATTTATGATCTACATAGAGCGGTACAATTATTTGTAGGTATGGCCTAATAATTTCCAAATTCCATCCTTGGATCAACATTATTTCAATTGAGATGATTGTAATGCCCACACATGAAGGAACAAAACAAAAGACCAAATAAACTAGGATTATTTTTTTATCTTTTATTACTTATTATATGACAACACTTGGGCTCACTTAGAAAACTCAATAGCACATAAGATGGTTATACAATCATGGACCCACATATACAATAGGATAACATCGAAACATACTATTGCCAAACTTACTCAAAGGGATAAACACAACACAATGACTCAACCCCACACAAAAACTTAAGGGTGACCTCTTCTAAAAACACATCATTTCCATGGTTACCTCTTATTTACAGTTAAATTCCCCTTGTTTAGTCTTTTAAGTTTAAAGAGCATATAACATATAGGGGCATAACTTTCCCTTTTTTCAAAACTTCATATTCTTTATTTCACTCAACATTTATCTTAAAATGAGTAGACACTATCCGGTTCATTCCTCTATCATAATTAATTTGCATAAATCAATGGTTAATTATAATTAGTTTAAACACATATGCACCACCTAATCCTCATTCTTAGGCTATGAATCATTTCTTGGAAAATTTACATGAAGATAAGAGGGAGAATATTAGGCATAAGAGTGGGAAAATTCTCATTTACCATCTTTTTTATAACGTTTAAACAATAATAATACACTCCATTCAACTATTGTTTTGTTACCATAAACTATGTGATTTAACTATTCATTTTGAATTATTCGTGATATTCCTATGAATCACAATCCACGTATTCCCAATTAGGATTCCTAGTTTTCAAAACTATGTTACACATGGAACAACTCATTTCACTTTAAATTAACATAATGAGTGCTTGCATCTAGTAAGGAAATTATCATAGTTTCCACTTAAATTTACGTTAAAGGGGGGGAGGATCTCAAGTTTTTCCTTATACTTACGGTACATCAAGAAGATATAAATGGTTAGAAGTATTTATAAAATTTGCATGAGTTAGAAAAAGTTTGTGTTAAATAAAGAGTTAGTGTTATTGGTTTACATGCACCAACATGGAACCATTCATAATATCATTAATAACATGAAGAGGCTTCACAAGGTATTTAAGAGGATGAGTCTCAATTTTCGCCTTTCTCCTAACCAACATCTTAAGAATTCAATATCGATAACTAAAAGTTAATTACAAATTTTCGTTCACAAGTTAACCTCTTAATGGTCATGTTATAGCAACACAATTTGACAGTAGAAATTAAATGTAATTTTCATCCGTAATCAGTCCTCTAAGAGGTCTTTCAATAAAAACATCTACTATTTCGGTCCACATAAAGCGTTTATTCTACTTGAGCCTATATTAAATAGTTTACATAAAATTTGAGTCGGATTATATTTGAGGTACAAACGTGAGGGGACAATCTCCCTTATGATTCACTATGTTTGTTTGATCATATTTCAAAGATGTAAAATCACATTTCCTAAATTCCCCTATTATCCCATACACTTACATTGTTTATCCCTTCCATTAAATCTTAGTTTCTAAGACACCCATTTAAAAACATTGTTAAGACATTATGCCATTCATGTCACAAAGTGACACTATACCTTTTAACCATTGCAACTAACACACTTCCACATACATGAAAACCCTCTACTTGGTTCTTGGGGAATAACATGATCACTTTAACAAAACCACTAAAATCTCTAAGACTACATGATAATTTTGGTTACTAACATGAAGTCACCCATTAAAAAAAAAAACGTTAAATTTGAACATTCTTAGATCACTATTTCACTTAAATCCCATTAAAGTGAAAGACAAAAGACTAACACATTGCTCAAAGGGTAACAATCCCAAGGATCGTTAGATTAGGGTCATTCAGATAAATTTTAAAGTAACACCCTAATTTTGTTAAAACATTTCAACTTACCATACAAAACAAGATTATTTCATTTTTCATTTTTCACATCTAACTTACACACTCTAAAACACACAAGAAAATATAAATTAACTACATATCTAACAATGCCATCCTATAAAACTTCATCAAAGAGTGTTACGATTTGCAATATACAATGTATTTGGTAAAAGCAATTTACACAACACAAATATATTCTTTGTACAAATCAGCTGCGGTAATTTTAC
The DNA here is from genome assembly GCA_018340775.1 of Taxus wallichiana var. yunnanensis. Taxonomy (NCBI): domain Eukaryota; kingdom Viridiplantae; phylum Streptophyta; class Pinopsida; order Cupressales; family Taxaceae; genus Taxus; species Taxus wallichiana. The sequence goes on along the minus strand of CM031238.1, from coordinate 593,292,770 downwards.
AATGTATGGAGGGATATTAAATAGCCATCTAAATAGGAAAACCAACTTCCTATTTTATAGGATCTAATAACCTGGGATAGTCACAGGTACTAACAAATTATAACCGGTCTAAATGAATATATGGGTATAGCTTACTAACCACCCACTAACCATTACATTACCATTTTTACTCATGGTAACAATTAGTAATATTACCCAATGTAAATACTAAATTCCTAACATTACCCCTAGTGTTTACATGTTAGAAAACATGCACACTTCCTTTGCATCTTTCCATTCGTGCGGGCTCATGATCTTTGTACACACAACTCGAATCAAGGTAGAAGAAGGAACACATAAACTTCTTATCGACCAAGCACTATCGAGAACACATCTGACTAAACTAGTGTGGGAACACATACATGAACCATATGATTACCAACCAATCATTGTAGGGAACACATCTAACTTACTCAGTGTGGGAACTCAAGTAGCTACCATCTCTGTACAACTTGAATGATTTTATAAAGGTTTACCACAAACCTAGGTATGAATAGGAACACATCTGATTGTTCAACCTCTTCAAGAATCATGATGCTACATTTCATTGTGCTTATTATTCTTCACTATGTTATTACATTAGGGAATTATGTAGGAATATCCACATATACACATGAACATGAATGAACCTCTGCTCTTATTTTTCACACCACATTGATAAGATGAAAAATTGAAATCCACACCACACAACTGAAAAAACAAGTCACCATACCAAAAGTGCGGCCCTATCGTTAGCGATCGACTAGAGGTCGTTGATTGACATACAACCTCTTGTACCTCTTTTCTCCAATATCATGTTGCTAGCTCAACCTGATTTGGATATGAAGCTCAACAATTTCCACATTGGGTTTATTTGTATAACTTCCCCGCAAAGTAAAATAATTTATTTTCCTGACGTCGGATAACACCGCAAATGCATCTCGTAATTTAAAATAAATAAATTACAACCTTGACACTTAGATGAACATCACATGAATTGACTCTTTTGATTG